>CM030369.1:13511862-13727855 GCA_003604175.2 Clonorchis sinensis | reverse complement strand
TGCACAGAGTATGTGTTTTCTACTAAGGATGAAACGGCTGTACACGACGCCAAATCAACATCCAGCTTTTGTTGTTGCTTCAGGGTACTTACTGTTCTAACAACCACATGATTTTGTCGGTACAAGGGTTCTGAAGGCTGAACTCAATATTCAGATTTCAGGTATTTCAAAATCTACGGGGCGCAGTTGAAAAAGGACTGAAAAGGTACAAACTCTCAAACTAACCAGGAAAATTGAAAAAATCGATCTCCCAATGCTTGCTGTTCCTACAAAATCAATCTGCATAGAAAAGAATCTATGGAAATTCAATCAGTAACATTCTAGCGGTTAATAAAATTCCTCAGCGATCGGATTAGTAGCATTCTCACACACAATTTGCGAACAGATTTCCTACACTGATCCGCCGCTAACCAGATGCAAATTTGATTTACACGGCACTGTTTTTTCCCCATCTGTGTCTTATATAGCCTGAGGAAATATTCGGAAGAATGAACTGAAGCTGGTAGGGACGTAGTTTGGAAATTGCCAAGAATTTGTTCACAATCGGAGAGGATAAAGCAATCGACGCGTCCAAAATGCATGAATCTACAAGGGGTTGTTTCCGCTGTTTCTCGAAACTGCCAGCTTGGACTAGTTTAGAGCTCAGTGTGTGAAAATGAGTTGGCGAATTCCGTGAAATAATTGTGCCACCAGGAAAAGAGGGTTGCAGTGATGGTCCACTGTGGAATCCTGTTGAATAACCCCGGGAAGCTCAAAACACTCTGAAAGCTTGGATGCGAAAATTGGATAACTTCATCAGTTTGTGTTTGATACTTGTGTTTCGATAAAGCATGCAGACGAAAAGTACAACTAAAAGTACAATCAGTAGCTCATCACACTTGGAGAAAATCACAAGGATATTGGACTGTAAGGTGCCCCTATTCAGCATCCAAAGGTCGGTTACTAGGTGGAGAACCCCATGTGAGGTTGGAATTTGTGCGCTGAAATATTTCTACGAAGCTCATCGAGTTTTCTGATTGCGCCTTTGAACCAACGGCTTAGGTTTCGTATCGTAAACGGTTTTCTGTCTGAACTAGGTACCAAACTCGCAAATAACCATAGAATGAACAGCCAAATTAAACTTCGTGTCATTTTGGCCATCACGTGACAACATCAAAAATCGCCTTATTAGCTTCAAACGACAGGGCGGATGAGTGAAGCCATACGACTTCTGACGCCTCCCTCCATGCCGAATTTCATGTCAATCCTGTGAATGCCAGTAAGACGAGTTACACATTTTGTTGGACATTTACACAAAAGTTCACAATGTGACCACAACACAACGTGCTAAGAACCTTGTTTTCGGAGTGCAACAAGGCCTGATCAAGGTGTCCAATTTCGATTCGAGTTATTTCATTTGGTTAGAATTGTTTAGGAGAACAGCATCCCGCAAAGTCAGGCACATGACAAGCGTGATCTTGGTTCTATCAATCGATACAAGCCACCATGTCAACCCAGTCTAATTGTTAAGAGTGATTTATTGGGTATCGCCCTACCGCTCCAAGGTCATTCATCAAAACTAGCTCGCAATGGTCTAATCAACCGCCATCAAATTACGTCATCAGAAACGGCACTTGAAATAACCAATGCTTTCTTGACCAACGAATACCACCTCCCATAACCAATTTGATATAGATGAATGCGTATTTCGAGACTTTTAGATGACACTGTTGCACCTCTGTGTTTGAGTATTATTCATAACTGTACCTGTCAGTTGAGATTTTATCGAGAACAGTTGTTCGCAAAGTACACTTTTTCGCAAATGTACACTGTATAAGACGTGTTCAGATGGGTGCACTGGTGTCAGATCTACCCTGAAAATTTTGACGACACGTAAACCAAATAAATCCTTGTTCCACAGACTTTTAAAGGTTTAAAGGCAACAAAGTAGACAAAAGATGGTCCATTAAGCGGCATCTTAAATGAATCAGTCTTAGTCTTTGAATCCAATGGAAATCAACTTGTACTTCCGGTCTGCATCAACTTACGGTTGAAGATTGTGTGAATACGTCCAAGGAAGTGGCCAAGAAGTCCCGGAATGCAGGATAGGTAGGATTCTTGTTGTGTGAATAGGAAAAGCGTGTCAGATCAAAGTTTTTGAGAACAGAAACTGCAAGCATTTGATCCTTTTTACAGTAGGATCCTTCTAGTACTAGAGGACCGACTGAGAACGGTCGGTCCATGGTAATGGACTCTGCAGAGGTTATTGTAACTCAAGGCCATACGTGATCTGATATTTGCCTTTACTGTTCAGGTGTTACAGGATTCTCCATTTTTGTAACGCAACTTATGAGGAATCCTTGACAGTCTCCGTATTTCTCACCCTCCGACAGCTGCTCTTTAGCGACCAGTTTCTCGCAGTTTTCTCATACCCAACTACCAGCAGGATTAGCGTGCATAAAAGCACCACTCGTCTCCTAGTTCTTCATTCTGTTAGCTGTTTATTTATGTTTATGCTGGCATGCCAATCGGATTTCAATAGTTGGTCAGACTGCTGGACAAGTGTACACCGTTGGTGAGCCACCAATGGGCTGTGCCACTGCCTGTATGCGCCCTTGTAGACACGAGGGACTAAGAACGGTGGACGAGCTTAAAATGGCATGTTGCCTTCCACCATCTGGCCCAAACACAATGACATAACAATGTATGCCGTCACCAGTTATTTGTTTACTATATAGGTCCCGTTATCTCCGTGCGTATCGCTGTTACCACGGGAATGCTGATCTGGAATCGCCCTGCTATTCCGCACACAAAGCTATCCACCGGCTATGTAACTCCGGTTACGACCATCAGGTGAAGCCGTGGATGATGAACAAAATTTTTCTCTGTATGATACTGGGGAATCCTGGACTACCCCTCTCCTCTGTGTGCTCTCATCTCCTCATAATCTTCGGTCGTTCAAGACTTGAGTGCAACCCTGCTTGCAGTATACGTGCGCCTTCCAGTTCCATATCTCCAATGTATGTAGCCTCGTGAGCAGTTCATCGTATTTATCAGTCCTCACGTGTTGGCCTCAACCACTATCCAATCCAATCCACTATTTGACTGACAAAAAACTTCCCAGTGTGGGCCCTTACTGGGAATCATCTCACAAGCCTCTGGTAAGATTCGAGCTCATGACTCCCGGCTAATTGTTCACGAAAGATTTGCATGCCTTTTAGAAAACTATGACAGTTGTGTAAGACTACGTCCTGAAGCAGCTGGCTCTGGCTAAAATCGGCTCAAGCAAAACCCGAGCATACATATCGATCGAGGTCAGCTTTAGCAGCCGACGGATCTGTGCATGTCAAAGGCTTACTCTTCTGACTACAGTTAGACTTGGTAACCTACCGATAGGACAGATATACTGTGAGAAGCCAGCTCTAATGCATCAGTTCATTAACACACTGTCCCTTGAGTCCAAACCTCATTTGATCTCGGCTCACCAATGAGTACGCTATGATGTATACGCTATGATATATATATATACATATATATATATATAAGCCATTCATATACATTTGTGCACTGTCATACTGAACAACGATAGTTCAAACCATAGAGTGATGCGAGCTTGTTATTTGGATTCTGTGGCTCAGGTTACTGTGAATTTCGCTTGATCAGATGTCTTCTGCAGAGGCAGTTTCCAACGCACATCGTATTTATGGCAAGATGACTAAATTGTTGCGTCGGAATTCAGCACCGTGAACAGACATCCTAACGTTATTCACTGAAACCCAGCTGTGACTTGAAAATAAAACATGCCGGCCATTTAGATGTGCACCGAGAACCTCAGTCACAGAATGTGTCCAGCACCAAACGTTGCGTTGGTTAGCCCATGTATTACACATGTCGAACGATCTTTTGCCGAAGAGTGTACCGTTTCCCCTGCCCATTTCAGAATGGCGCTGGCTAAGCGAAGGTCAACTTTTAACCTAGCAGAAGAACATGAAATAGATTGCTAAAATTCCAGGATGGAATCCTCATCTTCCTCACTGTCGCAAGATATGGCATTTTTTGTAATGTACTACTCATAAGGTCGCCGAAAATTCTTCGACAGCAACCTTATGAGTAGTGCATTACGAATATACATGTATCGCGATATCTCGAATATCGTAGCAATTGGAACATGAGGCGGCCTGGTGCAGCACATTCAGTTGTCTGGAAACATCACAAACGGGGGATTCAGCTGGATTCCAGGTGAGTCTCTCGCAAAACCAAATTGATTTGCAAACGAGTGTATTTATCGAAATCAGTCCAATATGGGTTCAAGTAGAACATAAGTTTGACGGAAACTCGGGGACTGCGCGGGAGGGCGGTTGAGGCAAAGTGTACGGTTGACTATACCACCCCGGTGGTCATAACACAATCCCTTGACCTCATTACCTCTTAGTGACCTCTTTAGTGACAGTACGACATCCAACGTTTCACACCACCTCACTGTTTTCAACGAACAGTCCTTAAATGTGGAATTTTCATGCTTCGAAATCGTTTTTTGACCAGTGTTTAGCCGCATTTGCGCAAGAACAGTCAAAATACCTTCAGGGACAGCTGATGAAAGACTGTTTTGAATCGTATATTGTCGGGCATTCGCAAGAGATTACGGTTTTACTATATGGAGACAACATATTTCTCACAAAGTCCTGTTCAGCATAACAACTATTTGTCTTTCAGGTTCATGGAACGCATCCGCAAGATTATGGTAAATATGGTCGAATGTTTCTTTGAGTGGAGGGAAATAATGAACACTTTGGACCATGTTAGCAACAGTAAATCCGAAAAATAGCTTGTTGAGTGACAAAATAGACAGCCTTTTGTTCACTGATGAAATAGCCAACTCTATACTTGACATTTTGGCTTTCAGGACTTGACGCCCCTATTAGTTAGTAACCGAATTGTTTGGAACAGGGAAAGTAGGCAAAAAATAGAACACAGCTGACTGGTAGGGAATTGCGTGAACAGCACTCACTTCCGTACAGTAAGTGACAAGCTAATGGTTTCAGTTGAGCCTCCTGTCAAAACTAAATTTGTTTGCAGATGAGAGTATTTGTCAAATTTTGTACGGTTTGGGTTCAAGTAGAACGCAAAATTGACGGGAAACTCGGAGACTGCGCCCACCTGATGAGCCTCAAGAAGGGAGAAACAGGTTGTGGGTTGTCCAAGATTTTTCAGCAAACTTGCGAGCAGTTTCTCTTATGCAGTGTCTCGATTATCGTGCCAAATGAAGAATGAGTTTGTCCTTTTGCAGAACATCCATAAAGGAGGGATTTAGGTGGATTCAGGTTGTTCTGCTTTCAAAGCCAAACTGGGAGCATATGTTGAAGCCACTGGTTTGTTCTAAAAGTTTGTTGCTCTGCCTCATTAACATCTTTCGGACGAATCAATAAGCCATATTTAGAAAAGTGTCGTAGCGCAGAATCAATTCCGAACTAAAATGTCATTCATTTTTTGAAAGGGAGGTTTGTAAAAGGGGGGCGGGAAGAGTACACCATCACTCGTGAGAAGACAAATTCCTAAATGTAGAATTGAACAACAGTTACCCAGTTTAGACTCCTTCATTTGAACAAATATGGTTATGATGGATACAGGCGCGAGATAGCTCAAGTGGTTAGAGCACGAATCTACTGACCGGAAGTTCCGTGGTTCGAACCCGACCTCTGTCTCTCGACTTACCCTGTCTAGGCTTGGGCAACCTGGCAATATCCAGCCCTCGTGGTTTCTTCGGGTGGCAGCTAGACACCGAAAGGGTGTTACAGGTGAACGATGGTGGAAACTACCCAGTCGATGATTGGGAACACTCACTTGAAACTTGTCAAAAACAGTATTAGGCCTTTGGCAGTGCCGGTATTCATGTGTCACGGGATTTATCAAACCTCATTTCGTCCGGCTCCATGTTTTCGGAAATCATATTTGGATGATTTCACTGAAAACAAGGGTTGTTCCTCAGTTTACTTCCTAAATCTTCGTCGCACAGAAGACAGAATGTTGGCTAAAATCAAATGTGTACACACTGCATGTGAGTTATTGCACCCGACTGGTAGCAATGATGTTCGCAGTATCACCTGACTTATAAAGAAACGGTAGACGATGGGTACAGGTTTCTCTGGATATTTTGGTCCCCAAAAGCAGACGTTTTGCTGAATTTGAAATTTAGCGAGAGTATGCTGCCAAAACTGTAATTATTTATGCTTGTGGCCAATTGTCGACTCTTGCGTGCGCCAGGTCTAATCTTGTTTGCTGTTTTTCTTCTCTATCCTCGACCACCTAATCAGACAAACTGTAAGGCGTCTTTGGCTTAGGCAAGCACAACTCATCTGAATGTGGACACAACAGCGCATGGGTTACCAAAATTCAAACTTGGAGGAAAGCGCTTGATCGATACTGACTCTGTCCTCAGCTTGTCATTTGCCTGAAGTTTAGAACTGTGTCAATCTAGCAGATACGCTTCACATCTTGTAGAGAACAACGGATGACACGGTGCCGCCTCATGTGTGGACATGAGGAATCGTTCATCTCACTGAAAATTCCTGCGCGGTCAATTAAGTTCCAAATTCTCAGGGGTAAAATCTGTCACAAGATATTTTTTCTACAGTACGCACTTGGTGCCTACGAAGAAATGCACTCAATGTGCCACGCAACACCTTAGTCCTATGTACAGTCTTCAACCTGCTATCTGAACTGAAAAAAAAACAAATCGTTCAGCTGCAGCACCCTTTCGGTGCCTAACTGTCATGCCACTCGAAGGAAGCACGGGAGAGCTGGTATACTTCCAGGTTGCCCAAACATACACAGGGGGAGTCGAGTAACAGAGGTCGAGTTCGAACCACGGACCTTCCGGTAAGTGTAAATTCGCGCTCTAACCACTGAGCCATCTCGCCCCTCTCTGGACCGAAAAAGCCAAACCTAGTCCAGAATGAACGCCAGATTTATTCTGCATGTAACTAATCCGTACAGTGAATCGGGCGAAGAGAACGCCCGAGCAAGCTGAAGATGGATATCCCGCCTATCATTTTCTTCAGAGGCATGTGCTGCCAAAAAGCTACCATAAAGTGTACACAGCAGAACATTCAAGGATACTAGGAATTTTCTCCTGCAAAACCAAGAGTAAAACTGGTCATGAGAGGTCATTGCACTATCACTTGCCTGATATGTGCAAAACAGCGCGAACATGGCCGTGGGTTGTTAAAAGTTCCAATCAGTTTCGCTTACAAGAAACATGCAAAAGATGTAAAACAATCTAGTCACCAAATGAACGCCAGGAAATGCGCCAGACCATTAGAACTGCATCGGTGTTGAGGCTACTACCTATTCTGCTGTAGCACCAATGTTGATCCGCCCAAATGGATCAATTTATTCTCAGTTTGTTCAGGGGAGGTTTTCAACTGTTTTCACAACTGAAATGGGTTTAGAATCCGCGGGTTAACCCTATATCCATCGTATAATCCTTGCTTGTGAACTCACCACAGATGACGGTTAATCAGTTCTCAGTTTTGACCCTCCGAAAATTCCTTCCCATCCCTCAGTACCGAGAAGTAGTGGCAAAATCCTAGCTGCGCATTACTGAACGCCCCTGAAGAATTGAAATCGAAAAGACGAATAATTCTTGCGATTGTTTCTCAAACTTTTTTGAAACGAAAATGTTGTTTATTCTTAAATGTTGAACTGCATTTTGCGAGTGGCTCTCTCAAACACGTTTGCCTTGTACACTCAAGTGGCTTAGAATTTTCAAGTGTATTTGAACTGAGAATAAACAGGTAAACAAATATCCTTCAGCTATCTCCTCTGGCGACCCTCAACACATGGTCATGTGATGTGAGTGGCAATGTGGTGGTCATGGTGATGTGAGTAATTCTGAGTAATTCTGCTTTATGATGATTGCTTCTTGGCAAGGTAATGGATATCGATTTTAGACTAGATAACTGTTCACGGTCAGTCTTGTTTCGGGTGGTTTGAACTAAGCGCGTGACCGGAAGTAGACGAAACATTTCGAAACTTGCAAACCATATCCAGTTGGTTTTCTACTGCAGTTTACGGTCAACACCAGTGTTATTACAGATATAAATTACTGAAAAGTCCTATGAAATAAAAAAGGACGGAGAATGGGAACCCACCTAGACTAACGTCTACTGCAGTATTCCGAAAAAATAAAAAAGGACGGAGAATGGGAACCCAACTAGACTAACGTCTACTGCAGTATTCCTACTACTGCCTTCAATAACTCATCAAGGACAACCTGCGATGAATGAACAACATTCACATATACTAGGAACATTATCTCGTGGTTTCCTTCGGTAGACGTATGCAGATTCAAACGGGCTCCATGAGGGAAGGACGGTGGCATTGACCGCATCCACGCTTTCCACTACGTTACTCATACCATAGTAGCAAATGGGGGACTGACCTCCTGTCGGCTTTTGCCACCGGATAATAGGCACATGAAACAGTACCGTAACAGTAGCGCAGTAACGGATGATGACCTTCAATGCGCAGTGCATGAACAGGCTACCGCAGCTTCTTGCACAATGGACTGCAACCAATCGCATTTCTCCATCCAAAGAGTCTGTGCGGCTTCACTCAGCTGGAAAATGCTTGGGACCAACTGAGTATCCATTGTTTTGGAAGTCTATCGATTGCTTTCTAAGCTTTTCAGAAAACCTGTATGTCTACAGTGATGACAACCTCGTTATCAGTGAGTCTACTCCTAGCTAATTAAACGCAGAGCTTGTGGTGATCTATCTCGTTGCTATCAGCAGTAAGTCTGTCCTCGTCGGACCTCAGTTTTTTTGTCTGAGACTCAGGAAAGCTCACCAGACGTTCTGACACACCTACACGTCTGAGATTACAAATAGCCTGTCATTTCCACGAATTTCTGCAGCGTTTCTTGCTGAGCGGGTTTGTGCAGGAGAACAGTCGAGCCAAATGGGACAAATGCAGATAAATTTGTTCCATTCAGCGGTTGAAAGTGTTTTTGTGCGTGCAGTTAATGAGAAACTTTGAAACCTGATTCGTCCAGATTTCACCGACTGCCTCATTCACCACATGATGGTCTCTTCAAAATGACAAAAGGTTGACGGAAACTCGGGGACTGCGCCTACGTGCGAAACCGGCCGTGGGCTGTCGAAGAATTTTCAGCAACTTCATGAGTAGTGCATTGCGTAAAATGAAATCTTCTTATTACCGAAAAGAAAGCGATCGTGAAAACGTCAAATTCGCCCACCAATTGGGAAGGTTACTATTCCAGCCAACAAGATATTGCTTGTTTTCCGCCTGAACCCTGATGATTACAGGAAGTTAATTTTTTGGGGTTGCGGGATTTGGAGCACTCATATTCACATCGTTCTCGTTCGAAAAACCCTCCTCATATCTTGGCGCACGTGTTCTAGTATGTCCACACCAAAGAGATAGGCACTAGACTCGAGATTCGTGTGTATTAGACCGCATGAACAGTGCACATCACTGATCGTGTCGAAGTTTGATTTCCGGACATCTGACGGGCGAGGTGGGCGTGTTACCACTAGCGCACTCCGGACGTAGCTGAATTATCAGGGCTGAACAACTTAACAACTTACGCTTAAGCCATGTGATTGGTTTATTCGCGCAAACATGAGTTGATCTTATCTGACCTAGTGGATGAAAATGGTCCTAACAATTAATAGTCATCAAATGCGGTTGATGCCGGTGCTGCATGGCCGAGTCAGCCGATTGAAACCACGCCGAACCTTTTGGAACAGCCCAATATATTCTTAATGGAGCAGGCGACCGGTAAGGAAATTTGTCCCGTAGGGTTCATGGTGCTTTTATACCTAAGCTGATCAGTCATTCAGAGAATGAAGCCCTGTGTTTGGTCCTCTCGTATGCCATCGGCGATTTTTATCATTTAAGTGATCTATAATCGAATTGTGTGGACGCTTTCTGGAGCGTTAGTTTGTGTCGGAACCGAATTCAAAAAAATCAGTTCATTTGCTAATTGGAAAGTTTTACTTTCTAACCAGTGGTGTATTCGATGCATTGCTCAAATCTGGTGAGTACACCTAGGTATGCAGAATGGATATCGGAGGAGACATGCTGCACGCGGCAAATGAAACGATTGGTTGCACTGGCTTGGTCCTATGCACATCTTCGCAACGGAAAGTCAGTCCATGACTTCGCCGAGAATGTGGAGGCCACCATAAACAAACTAAGCGCAGTTGACATTTGCGGCCTCTCTGGGTGATAATCCTGAAACGCGACAACTTGACGGTTACAGAAACGGTCTTGTCGGCATAGATCTTGAAAAAACACCTCTTTCTACCTTCCTGTCATTAAGATATGAACTTTAACGTTTCATCATATATTGGTTAAACTGTACCGCGGTGAGAATCTTTTCGCTATTTCTTCTCCTCGGTTTTGTTCAATTTTTTTTAACCAACCAATCTCTTTCGTTCCACTGCACATTTCTTTATCGTTTTCCAATAATTGACACTCTTAGTTGTCTCAACAAAAAAATGTGTTGTCTCATATCCACAAAATAATTCCCGACAACTATTTTAATCCCAACTTTGTCTCCACGGAGGGTTTGGGTGCAAAACCTAGTCCACACAGTTCCGTTCATCCCGTCATTTCTGCCTTCCTCCTCAGGTTGATTTACCGAGGAATAATTTGCTGGAATTCCAGATGCACGAATTAATCCAGAACCGGGGAAGCTTGATTAATGCAACGTCTCTGTTCATCAAGTCTGGATGTATGGTCACGCAGCTATGTGGACAATGTTGCCAAATTGTTTTTTTTTCACATTCGGAATGAGCAACAGAGAGAGAGAGAGAACTGCGTAGAGCGATGTGAAGTTAGAATCTTCTCCCAACTGCGCGTTGATGGGATTTCAACAGATTATTTGTATAAGATATCAGCAAAATACACTCATTTGCAAACCAACTTGGTTTTGCGAGGGACTCACATGGAACCCAGCTTGATCTCTCGTTTATGACGTTTTTTTAGCAACTGAATGTGCTGCACCAGGCTACCTCATCTTTCAGTTGGTACAATATTCGAGATATCGCGATATATGCATGGACGTGCCACGCTACTCTAAGGCTGCTGAAAATTCTTCGACAGCTCACGACCGGTTTCGCCCTTCTGCTTCGGGCTCATCAGGTAGGCGCAGTCCCCGAGTTTCCGTCAACCTCATGTTCTAATTGAACTCAGATTGCAAGAAATTAGCAAAATGCACTCATTTGCAAACAAATTTGGTTCTGCGAAAGACTAATCTGGAACCCAGCTGAATCTCCCATTTATGATGCTTTCGAGCGACCTTGTGAGTAGTGTATTACGTCCATGTATATGATGTCATTTCAAATGAACTGAAGCAGGTTTGACTGATAAACATACGCAGTCAAACAGGTCAGCTGGAATCCACGGTGTTAATTCTCCCATTTTCAGTCCTCTAATCCATCGTCGTAGGGTTTTCCCGTTCAGTGCGTATGCAACCCACTCAGTTTCATCCATTGGGCAAGGTCGGGAAATGCCTAATAGTTAACCTGTTCGAGAGAAACCTACTGGAATTCCAAAGAGTCGCACCAAGCTGAATTCGGCCGAGGTGGTTTAGTTAAAGTGCAACAAAGCAACTGAGAAGGACAAACAGCTGAATCGAATTCCATGGTTTTGCTCTGTCATCACGAATATGGCTTACTTAGAGCCAAGAGTTCGAGCCAATCAAATAAGAGCGCTGGGAATGAGCGACGCACTGTTATTTTAGTTTGTTGTCGGTACGCTTTGCCAATCTACAAGTTCAAGAAAGCTATATGTGGTACCTTTTTTCGTGATTTGAAATATGTTGGTGTCTCCGGTCCGGTTATTGACCTGTTTGTTAAGCTCGACAGTTGATATACTAAAACAACTTCGCTTTTTGACAGCATATTATAATTCCACGGCTGGTGAGATATTAAAGCGTCCTGGAGAGAGTAACTAGAGCATGGTTGACTGAGAGTCATTACAACCGTATTTTCATCGGTTCCCATGTGACTGAAGTTACCCGGCAGTCCTCTTGCTCCGTGGTCGATTTCTTCAGTGCTGCACTTGGTGTCGAATCTCGCAAGTAACCTAGAACTTTTCTAGTGGTTCACCAATTATCGTTTGAGATCAAAACAGCTGACATTTGAGTAAACCATTTTGTTAGGACAACATCTAGTTTACGGCCGTTTGTTTTACTGAGAACAGTATTCTTCCGACAGTATAAAATCCATCCTTTGACCAAGAAAACTACGCGACTCGTCTTGATACTGGACGTACTTTTTCGATCCGTTATATCATACCAACATAAATCAGCTGCCTCTTCCTCTTTTCATGCAGTGTTTTCCGTCTTGTTTACTTATGAGTATTAGTGCTCAGGATGTTTTACACGCAATCTGTGAATGAAATGTTTGTCTGCGGAGGAGGAGCAGATGACAGAGTGGGACAATCTGAGCGGTCGATTCGATATGATCGCGGTCTAGGATTGTCATTTCACGTACTAAGAGCATATTCTACTTGGACATCCAGTTCGACAGTGTTCAATTTTAAATGTTTTTGGACACAAAAAGCTTCCCTCCAACAAATATGCTCCCGTTATTTTACATCTCCGTTTTTTCTAGAATGCGCGACAAAAGGTACTGGCGAAACACTACTGTTTCATATCTTGTTTTAAAGCTATTTGACTGCCTTGGCTAAATAAACCAGGCGCAGTGTAGACCGCTGGGGCTGGATCTGATCCCCTCAGGGAAATTTCAGTGGCACTTTTCCTGGACAAAACTTGTAAAATTTGTACCTCTATACATGTGATTGTATAAAAGTCGTTCGCCGAACGCTTTTGTAAAATGTGGGCGGACAAAAATACCTGTGATGACGTCAGCTGTCCCAAAGAGTAACATGCAAAGGAACGATTTTGGAAAGAGCTGATAGGAGTTCCGTGTTTCACTTTCATAAAGTAATTTTGACGGCTAAATGCTTTGAAAGGGCACCAGAATTTAAAAAACCAGAATATTCTAAAACGCAGCACTTTAGAGTCAAACATCTCTAAGTAACAACAAAAAGGTGAAGAACGATGTCTTCCATTTTTCTTGCAGTTGCTAAAAAACTTTGACAGCCCCACGACCTGTTTTTACCTTCATAGGGCTCATCAGTTAGTTGCAGTCCCGAGTCTCCGTCAACCTTATGTTTTGGAACTACAGCCATTTGCATACCGATATGGTTTTGACGGGAGCCTCGAGGATATGCTTTCTCGATGAACCCCAAGAAGGGAAAGGTGGTATAAAGCAGCCACCAAAATGTTTTTTCATCAACCTTGTGAGTAGTTTCATTCAAGAAAGGTTGCTGCGACATACTGCATATCGTACCGAGATATGAGGTGGTCTTCGTGCAGCGCATTCAGTTGAAGAATGTCCTAAACGAAGGTTCGGTGGAGGTTCAGTTGAATTTCTCACACGCTGTAAGCCAACAGAACAAGGACAACCCAGAAACCGACAACTGGGACTGACAAACAAATCGTGAAAATGTCTTTTTCTAAAAGTACAAGAAAATCCTGCTCATCACTCATCGCAAAGTGAACACTCAGAACACTTCAAGATGAGCACACAAACCAAGGGCATCATCATCATCATCAAAGACAGCAACATCAGTGTCGACACTGATGTTGCTGTCTTTGATGATGATGATGATGCCCTTGGTTTGTGTGCTCATCTTGAAGTGTTCTGAGTGTTCACTTTGCGATGAGTGATGAGCAGGATTTTCTTGTACTTTTAGAAAAAGACATTTTCACGATTTGTTTGTCAGTCCCAGTTGTCGGTTTCTGGGTTGTCCTTGTTCTGTTGGCTTACAGCGTGTGAGAAATTCAACTGAATCTCCACCGAACCTTCGTTTAGGACATTCTTCAACTGAATGCGCTGCACGAAGACCACCTCATATCTCGGTACGATATGCAGTATGTCGCAGCAACCTTTCTTGAATGAAACTACTCACAAGGTTGATGAAAAAACATTTTGGTGGCTGCTTTATACCACCTTTCCCTTCTTGGGGTTCATCGAGAAAGCATATCCTCGAGGCTCCCGTCAAAACCATATCGGTATGCAAATGGCTGTAGTTCCAAAACATAAGGTTGACGGAGACTCGGGACTGCAACTAACTGATGAGCCCTATGAAGGTAAAAACAGGTCGTGGGGCTGTCAAAGTTTTTTAGCAACTGCAAGAAAAATGGAAGACATCGTTCTTCACCTTTTTGTTGTTACTTAGAGATGTTTGACTCTAAAGTGCTGCGTTTTAGAATATTCTGGTTTTTTAAATTCTGGTGCCCTTTCAAAGCATTTAGCCGTCAAAATTACTTTATGAAAGTGAAACACGGAACTCCTATCAGCTCTTTCCAAAATCGTTCCTTTGCATGTTACTCTTTGGGACAGCTGACGTCATCACAGGTATTTTTGTCCGCCCACATTTTACAAAAGCGTTCGGCGAACGACTTTTATACAATCACATGTATAGAGGTACAAATTTTACAAGTTTTGTCCAGGAAAAGTGCCACTGAAATTTCCCTGAGGGGATCAGATCCAGCCCCAGCGGTCTACACTGCGCCTGGTTTATTTAGCCAAGGCAGTCAAATAGCTTTAAAACAAGATATGAAACAGTAGTGTTTCGCCAGTACCTTTTGTCGCGCATTCTAGAAAAAACGGAGATGTAAAATAACGGGAGCATATTTGTTGGAGGGAAGCTTTTTGTGTCCAAAAACATTTAAAATTGAACACTGTCGAACTGGATGTCCAAGTAGAATATGCTCTTAGTACGTGAAATGACAATCCTAGACCGCGATCATATCGAATCGACCGCTCAGATTGTCCCACTCTGTCATCTGCTCCTCCTCCGCAGACAAACATTTCATTCACAGATTGCGTGTAAAACATCCTGAGCACTAATACTCATAAGTAAACAAGACGGAAAACACTGCATGAAAAGAGGAAGAGGCAGCTGATTTATGTTGGTATGATATAACGGATCGAAAAAGTACGTCCAGTATCAAGACGAGTCGCGTAGTTTTCTTGGTCAAAGGATGGATTTTATACTGTCGGAAGAATACTGTTCTCAGTAAAACAAACGGCCGTAAACTAGATGTTGTCCTAACAAAATGGTTTACTCAAATGTCAGCTGTTTTGATCTCAAACGATAATTGGTGAACCACTAGAAAAGTTCTAGGTTACTTGCGAGATTCGACATCAATGGACCAAAGATATTTTCCTATGCTATGTCTCCTGTGGGAAGAAGATTGCATGAAATCCGAAGGACCTGACCCGTTTAGGACCAGGCAAAGCACTTTGAGCAACCAAAGAAATTGAGGCTTGACTCAAGAGAGCCTTGTTCACATTCTTAGTACTCAAATCAGTTTTCTTGGTACGATGCCAACAAAAACTCCTCAGAAACGAGTCATCAGTTTCAATTTTTACACCATTTTCGTATACCGAAACCAAAATGGACAATGACAGATGTTGCGTTCTTCTAAACTAGTATGCTGTCAACAGGCGACTACTTGGAAGAGACCAAACAAGTAGTATCGTGTCAGGGATGAAAGACCAAATAATTCGAATACTGGCGAAAACTCTCCTCAGGTTATCGGGTCTCACGTTAAGACCAGCTGAGTTACAAACTACCTGTTCAACTCCACTGATGCTCGATTTTTTTATTTCTGAGGGATTTTTTGACCGCTTACGTGTTATGTGCCAAATGAATGACAGAAAAAATGGTATGCTGAAGATTCTTTCTTGGTCTCCCAGATATTAGCAACCCGAGGAATATTACGTCGATATTTTTGAAGTTGGGTGAATGACGCAAACTTTTCACAGAGCTGTCTTTTTCGAACGTATCATGGACGAGAAGTTTACCCGATATCACCCGTTTTCACTGTTTCCGCTCCGATGCCCATTGTTGTTAAATCCTAATTGTAAAACCGCATCTTACGATTTGATTGGCAGCCATTTGACTAGACAACGAACGATACTCGTTTGGTTCCGCTTGATGTGCAACAAATGGTCCCATCCGGTTGGTTGGCACAAGTCTGATCAAACCGAGCATGGTGGCAGGCTAATTGATGCTGTGTGAATCGACAGGTGTGGAACAGACAAACAAACACTGGAAGATAATTAGTTGTGACTGATCGAGCGCCATTCGTTCGCCCGCACATCATGTTTGTTCATGCGTTCTTAATGATTTAACTGGAAAGTAGTTTGCATTTCCTACGGAACAAAAACAAATTTCCAAATGGCTAAAGTGCAATCAGCCAGAGATTTCAGGCACATTGAGGTCGCTGATCTGGAAAATTGTTTTAGCCAATCAGGTGCTTTGATGAAATCGAGTTTCGGAATCAAGGTGAATCATGTAATCGTTTTATATTAATATATTTACTTGAAATTGGTAATGACATGAAGGAAAAATCCTTTTTCCACAAACATCACATTTTGCCCACGGGTACACAATATTTTCAATTTGGGTTCAAGTAGAACATGAGGTTGACGGAAACGCGGGGACTGCGCCTACCTAATGAGCCCGAAGCAGAAGGGCGGGACCGGTCGTGGGCTGTCGAAGGATTTCCATCAACCTTATGAGTGGTGTATTACGTGTCTCGATATCTCGAACGTTGTACCAACTGAAACATGAGGCGACCTGGTGCAGCACATTCGGTTGAAGAATATCACACGCAAGAGATTCAGCCGAGTTCCAGGTGAGTCTCCTGAAAAACCAAATTGGTTTGGAAATGAGTGCATTTAGCTAATTTCTTGCAATTTGGGTTCAAGTAGAACATAAGTCTGACAGAAACTCGGGGACTACGGCTACCTGATGAGCTCCAAGAAGAACGGAACCGGTCGTGGGCTGTCGAAGAATTTTCAGCAACCTCATGAGTAGTTTATTACGTCTACACAATATTTTCAGTTCTGTCATTGGATGTCTGGTAGTCCAGCGTACTGCATGGGTTTTCAGTCCTCTGAAGCAGCGACTGAATACTTGCCACCTAGATGATCGAAACTTGTCTTTTGTGTTTGTTTCGATTTCAGTGGCACTCTGCAATCTGGGAAACCCGTACTTGGTTTCGTCATTGCCGGAATGTATATATCTCGCTAACCTCTAGTACGTTTGAACTTATGGACTTGCGGTTAGTGGATGAATTTCGTATCATTTGGACACGAATGGCTGTTCAGTACTGTGGATCACTCGTCCAAAAAACCGACACATATTTCGAATACACAGTTCACGTCAGGTGACCCGGTGCTGATTGGCTTTTCGAATGACAGCTTCTCAGAAAGAAGGCTGATGTTATTGGTGCGGTTTTGTCCCTTTGTTGGACGATGACTGGCATTTTGTAAGCAGAGTGGAGTAGCGAAAAAACTGTCCTCCGAGTAGCCGTCACTCGTTGATCAAGCTGATACTAGGTCACGTGATGTGAGCTTTGTGACCGAGTCTTGGTAGTGCGAATCAACCACAGCGCTGATCGGTCGATGAGTAGCCAGAAATTTGGGATCTACCGTCCCTCTATGGATTCTCGGTATGTAGATTGCTGATATCTGCATACAAATGACTGTATAGCACTGCTTGTTTTTTATTCAAAGGCTCACGTGACTTCCTCCCCCTGGTGGCTATCCTGTTCACCAGCGCCTAAATGGACAGCAACTAATGAAATGATCAAATGTTTGCCTAGCATTAAAATGCGGTTTTTATGCTGTGTGGCCTGTGGCACACAACTACTGTCTGGGCAGGCGGAAAGTTTATCGATTTCGTCTAAGCACGGTTTGGTGAGGAAAGTAAGATACTGATTTTCCCCGTTTTCTCACCTTTTTTTAGACAGAATTAATTAATGGAATTTCCTGCACTGCTTAGTTAATAAAACATAATATAGACCATGACCAAGTGAACGACCACCGGCTAGATTTTCTTTAGGGAAAATTCGACGCGAAAGACTTATAAATCGAGTCTACCGAGTATACTTTGTGGCTGGAATACCTTCGATATGAATAAAACATGTTGAAAATTACAGCAGATTGAAAGTTATCTGGTTCTACTCAAATGTCAGCAATTCATTATCCAAAAACGCCATTCAGTTGAAAGTATACTGTCTTTGGGAAATACACTCATTTGCAAATCAATTTGGTTTTTGCGAGAGACTCACCTGGAACCCAGCTGAATCTCCCGTTTGTGATGTTTTCAGGCAACTGAATGTGCTGCATTAGGCCGCCTCATGTTCCAGTTGCTACGATATTCGAGATATCGCGATACATGTATATTTGTAATGCACTACTCATAAGGTTGCTGAAAATTCTTCGACAGCCCACGACCGGTTTCGCCCTTCTGCTTCGGGCTCATCAGGTAGGCGCAGTCCCCGAGTTTCCGTCAACCTTCTGTTATCAACCTTATATTGGCTTTGACTCTGTGACCTTTGACCTTACAAACGTTTATATCCTGATAGGTTTAGATTTACCTGACGACCAAATACCGAGTTCTTCATTCGACTGACTGTGGTTCGCCTAAATGTGGTTTTTGGAATATTGCTATCTTTCTACATAAAATTTGTCCTTGACAGTGCAATTAAACTTGTTTGAAAAATGAAAGATCGTTCCTCACAACCCTGGGTTTAGATGTCCCGAAAAGACGGGAATGATAGAGTGCTTCATGGGAACACTGAGCAGATGTTCTCAAGGGAGTCGTGCTTATATTTGGAACAAGTTGAGTTTTCAATGACAGACGAGCTTAGAGGAAGGTGGTGCGAGACAAGAAAACTATGGACTATCCCACACGTCGACTGAATTTTTGATTGAACAAAGTGCTTGAAAGATTGAGCAATTCGTGTTCCAAGTTTGTTCCAAATTTTTTTAGCCCTATGTTGTTATGTAACAAAAGAAGGGTGAAGCTGTAACTCCTAACTGAGAATGGAACTTAAGGGACTATTTTTGGATTCTATATGACAACTTTTAAAGGAAAACAGTTCAGTTTAAATGACCATGCTAGTCTAGCCTAAGCTATTTAAGACCCCGTCAAAATGCGCAAAGTCTTCATTTCAGAATAAATTCGGAGAGAAGCCAAAGATAAGTGTTTTTAGTTTTTATTTGGGATATCACTGGAGTGGGAATAATTTGTGGGGTGTGAGAGCTAATCACACTGATGATCAACGATTCGTGACGAAAAGGTTAAGTGTTCAAGCATTGGTAGGAAAGTCGCAGGTGTGAAATTCCTGCTGCAGGTCCCCGAGGTGCGCACCGCTGATGATTCCCAGCGAGGATGGGACGGTTGTACAGGGCTTTCCAGCTTTTCAGTGACAATGTGAAATCTCTATTGGATTTAGGGATGCTAATCATGATTTCGACTTGGTCGCAGTAGACGAACTCCTACTAGAAACCGGGCGGTCCAGTCAGTCAGCACTCGGGTTGCAACAAGTGTCACTCCGAACCACCTTGCGTACGTCGCAGTTAACAATGTCACCTACACTACCAGTGAAAGGGAGAAGGCCTTTGCTGCGGAGTTGTCTATTCGAGAACACCAACTTAACAGTTACAGACTAATGAACAGGGGGGCAATCCTCTCATATGCATCTCGTTTACAAAACTAAATATCCACCTTCTCCTTGAACGCGTCTTCCCAAACTTTTCTGAATATTCATTGACCGTTACTCAAATCCAAGCAAATGGTGCAAAGAGACTCCGCCAACCCCGTAACAGATCACACTTTTCAAGAGACGCAAAGCGGATTTACGAGAAGGCGTACTACTCACCTGCCTCATCAGTAGTATCCACCGTTGCACCTGTAATATCATCCTCTTAAAGTAGCGGTCTTCAAAATCTCTTTCAACGTAAAGTCCTCTCACTCTGTGCTGACGGATCACTTCCACTCATTGATGCGAAGGAGAACACTCGGTCACCAATATTTCTCCTTGGTTGTCCACTACAAATGAAGTGGGCAAAAAAAGACACTTGCTAGGTGGATATTCGGTTCGTTGCAGTGAACTCAATGCGTTACTGCTCAGTCATGGCATTTTAGCCTCCAGTTAGCACCCCTTTTTTGCTCAGGCCTAGAGAAAATTTGAAAAATTTGTTATGCACAGATGAAGGTGACCCGCGGATGACTAACATATTTAGGCCGGAGGCGCACTTGCTGCCACAAACTTCCTAGTTTTATCAGCCAAACTCAAATTGTTCGAGGAACTGGAGGATATCGAAGTTTCCAGGACCCGACAAAGTTAAAAAGCCGCATAGAATCAAGGACCACTGAAATTGAAGCTAGTGATTATGCTCAAAGTAACCCATGGTTCGATAAGCTGTTCACGGTCGACATAGTGTTTGCTGTCGTTTCTTAACTTTGACAGATATAAATTCGTCCTTCGACTGCAGTCAGCAACATTTGGACACGGAAGAACCCAGATATGTGTAACTGTCCGACATTCATTCTGTAAGAACTGGCCACAGCAAGATGCAGTGGGACGTACACAGATAGAGAGAGATCTCCTGTGTCACCAGTTGATAAGAACCGACTTGACCCCAACCGCGGTAGGCAGGTGACGCAGTGAACTTCAGAATGATAAGGGCCACATACAGCAAAGCCTTGTGTTCAGTCTAGACAATTAACTGGGATATGTGAAATATTCCACCAACTGAAACATGGGGCAAACTTGTGCAGTTGAAACGGACGATCATAAACGAGAGATTCGGCTAGATTCAGTCAACTCTCCTGTTGAAACCAGACTAGTTTGCAAATGAGGATATTTCGCCCATTGCGTCCACTTTTGGTTGAATCAGAACATATGAACATATGACTGAAACTCGGGGACTAGGTTTCCCTGATGAGTCCCAAGAAAGGCACAATGGATCATGGGCTGTCGAGGTGTGTTCAGCAATCTTACGCGTTGTGCGTCTCGTTTTGGGTCAAGAATAACCTTGACTGCGGCGCAAGCCAAGCCAGCAACACATAGGGCTGTGTACGACTCATTTTAGCACGAGCCTGTTGGTGTTTTTTCGGGTCCATCCACATCAACAGCTGACTATTCATGATGACAACGTTTGGGGAAGTGGTACAATAATTCAAAGGGACTGGTTGAACATATTTTCAAATGTTTCTATCACCAGATGTTGGCTGTGAATGAATTCGTGTTTGGGACCCAAAAGCCTGGAAGTGTACACCCCGGGAACGACATCAGTGGACGTACTGTTAAATATTACCGTTGTTGGATGCATGCACACATTTTGTTTCAGCCTGGACACACGTCCTCACCGGGCATCTGGCATCAGTAAGAGGACCGACTTGACAGTGGCTACTGGGTGGCGAAAAATGAGGTAGAATGTCAGGTGATTCGAATCGGACAGACAAGGAGTTTTGAATAATCAGCGTCTGCAAATTTGGGGATCTTTTCTAGCCTTCGCACACACACCATCAAAACTGTTTTAAACCATTGCTCTATAAATACCAGTAATCAACTGTTCCCAGTTGAAACTAATCACGTCCGTTTGGTAGCGCTTGTTCACTTGACGCTCAATTTGAAGTTTTATTATTTCTACTCATGTGAATTTCAGTCAGTTCTTCTTGGTCTGACAGATACACTGAAATTTGTTGAAAATATGCCCTTGGAAGTGTTTCTGATATTTTCATAATGCTCACAAGCAACCTACTAATTACCGTTCCTTGTGATAAAATGTGTACGAGCAATAATTACAGGGCAGAAGTGGATGCTCTTAGAAAAATTATCCATCCACCAAGTTCCAACCGGCAATCATCAGTGGATGTGTGAGTTTGATGAATTGTCTTCACACCGTTCTTGTTTAAGTGGGCCTTCGACTGTCCCGGCTAGTTCATTCTAGCCAGCTTTCAGGAGATAAGAAAGACCAGTACATATTCTCCGCTTTACGAATACTCGAGAGTGGAACCTCACTGGGGTCAACTGTTGTACTTCGTCTCAGACTGGGGAATTTCAAATATGCAAAATGTATCTTTCAAGCAACAACAACAAGAGCAAAGACGTTATCACATTACTTCAGAAGAAGTGTTTTTCTTTGAAAGGAAGCAAAATGCTTTTGTGGCCAGTACAAAATTCGTCAAAAAATAAGGCCGTTTAAGGATATACGCCATTTTTGTGTGTGTAATGACCAACCGTTATGTCCCAGGAGATTTTGAATCAACGTTATCCCCGTGAAGAAAAGCCTTGAAACGTAAGATCCGGAAACACTGATAGAGTTGAGTAACTGAAAAGAACGGAGTCATTGCGACGTGCCATTTATTCAAGTATTTTTCAAAGAAACATGCGAAAAGGTTGTTGAAGGTCCAATGTAAGAAATGACCGTCAGTACTCCGTCTGACACAGTTAGTTGCAGTGCAATCACTGATCGAAAAACATAGTATTTTTCGATGTATCTCTGGTCAGTTCGTTTACTTTTTTTGTTTTCCGTAAGTAGTCATCTGAAACGTCCAGTTTTGAATTTCCGTAATCACTGAACATTACTTTCTTCTATTGGAGTTCCCATGACATAGTCAACTGATTCCAGAAAAACAACTCATCAAAGTTTTGTTTCAGACAAGCAGCATCCTCTGAACTGGGCTGATTATCGGGTGTCCATGGTGCGGCCTCTCTCATATAAGCGGCAGGTTTCACCTCAGGAACTCACGCAGCGCAGTTGTATATATATGCCGTAGAAGTCTGTCTTCCACAGTATCGTACGCATAAAACCATATCACGAATTGTCGGTTGCTGATCAGGCGGCTGTTAATCTTTTCGCCGAGCTTGGCAATTGACTTGCTGGCCATCATATGAGGAAACTTCATCAGCCCGCAGTTGGGTGAGTACCTCCTCTTTGCCTGCGTGAGTTTAAACAGCATTTGAAGACCGGAAAGTTGGGGGAGAGCATTTTCGTAAGTTTATTAGTCAACTTTTGATTCTTGTTTCGTTGTGGTGTGCGTTCCTTTGAGTCAGTTGATCCCCCTCCTATGCCTCCTATTTTTAGTAGTTGTTGCTCTCGTTTTGTTCATCAAAATCTTCAGTTAGTCATATTCTGTTCCAAAGTGTCCGTCGTTCACTTCAGCATTCTCCTAGGTATTTTGGTTTCTCTGTTCACGAGCAACATCGGGGATTTGAATCACCCTACTGTAGAGTTCAACAAAAGTTGTATTACGCATACTTGGAACAATATCCATCAAGTATTTACCCGCGATCGATAACTATGCAGATGTTTTCTTGAAGCTTCAACATGAGCATGCCTAATTTAGCTCAGGAGTGGTCTTGATAGTCTGCCACACTATCTCAAGAGACAACACGGCGTCCTAGGAGCTCTCCGAGTGCTAAACTCATATTCCCTCCAATGAACAGTTGCTACATGCTTTGGGAATTTGAATGTTGTAGCTTAAGAATAAAATTTTTGGAAGATTTGTGATGTCAATTGCGCTTCACGAAATGTTCTCTCATGTCCATCATAAGTGCCACCATACAGACGTACAGAGGTTCTCACTTCCCTACACCGTAGAATATACACCCCCCAGTTGTACTATTTTGTGCAACGTTCACATATGTATCGGTATTCTACAGAACAATACAATGAAATTCTTCCGGGGTTTCCTGGTCTTTAGTGCGTTTAGGAACCTTTAGCTTCTGCAGTTGAGTAATTTTCGTATTTCTTTGGCTATTCAATGTAGCTTTTATATGGCATTGTTTTCATTTTAACAAGGCGCATTTTAAAATTTTATTCAAGCAACCAACGGTCTTGGTTTTTACTGGCTGGCTTTTCGACACCATTGGACCACCTGTTGAAAGGAAACCGCGTTTTTGCCTTTCGCGTTTATGGACCAAGAACTTTCTGAGGCGCAACAGGATATCCACTTTTTTCAGGGGAAATTTTGCTTCGGTTTTTTTAACCACTGTGCATGTCTTACGAACGCATCGAATCGGAGAACGTCTTCGACAACTACATCTTTGACGTGAACTAGGTACTGCTGTCAATTGCGTTGTCTGAAATGGTCTCAAAGTTCCCAGTTAAGAAACTCATCGGGCGTAATTTCAAAATGTACAAATTTTGTATTGTCGTGAGCGTAAGTTTGACAGCCCCAGTTTCCGGATGAAAACTCACGTCTGACATTGACTGAAACTTTGCTGCCACTATTCTGCTTCTCAGTGTTCGCGTTGGTTGACAAGCTGGGATACGGTGGCCTAGTTTGAAGTCAGGCATAGTTCTTTAAAAAGGCGAGTGACGAACAAATTGTTCTCGGGATATCGTCTTCAGGTCAATATTTATCTGATGGTTACATGGTAAAAGTAGCAAGCATTAGGCGGTTGGGTCACAAAGAGAATCATGTCTCGACGTAATGCACTACTCACAAGGTTGCTGAAAATTCTTCGACAGCACACGACCGGTTTCGCCCTTCCAGTTCGGGCTCATCAGGTAGGCGCAGTCCCCGAGTTTCCGTCAACCTTATGTTCTACTTGAACCCAAATTGGACTGATTTCGAGAAATACACTAATTTGCAAATCAATTTGGTTTTTCGAGAGACTCACCTGGAACCCAACTGAATCTCTCGTTTGTGATGTTTCCAGGCAACTGAATGTGCTGCACCAGGCCGCCTCATGTCTCAGTTGCTACGACCTTCGAGATATCGTGACACATGTATAGACGTAATGCACTACTCATGTCTCATCCAACTAGCTGACTGTGGACTGTTCGCCACAATCTCTTCGTTACTTGTGTGTGTGTGTCCCAGGCGGTTCGAGTGAAGATAGGGTTGACAACATGGCCAAGTATGGAATGACGGTGATTCTGACTGACCTTGATAGCGCCCTGGTAACCCAAAAACGGATATGTCCTGCTATTATCGTATTCAGTTTTCCCGTGGTTAGCCTGGGGGCGCCTTGACCAGGCGCTAAGCTTGCCTTGGTCTTATCTGACGTATTATCTGACACCCACCTGCCCAAAGGTGTCACGCAGATTTGTAGGGATTATGGGAGACAGTTGACGAAGACACGGAGTTTAATTCGTGTTGGACAACCTTCAGCGAAACGTGAGAAAGCATTCTCTCCAAACACATTGGTCCAATTAGAAAACGTCACTTAAACGGAAGTAACTGGAGAATATCCAATATGGCAAGCAATTAAACACCTGTCAAACAATTTGACGGCTACTCTAATTGTTTTTTTTTCACAGGACAATCCGGATGAATCACTCGTTTATGAGATGGTCCACTTCAACTGAATGTGCTGCACCAGGCCACCCCGTGACTCAGTTGGCGCAATATTCGAGATATCGCAATAAGTTGTTGTCTAAACCCCTAACAAAACACTCAGTTGGATTCAGTTGAATCTCTTGTCAAAACCAAATCTGTCTGCAATTAAGAACATTTGTCGATATTCGTAAACAACTTCCAGCGGCTGGAATTCAGCTGGCTTAGAGCGTTCTTCCGTGTGTTTAATTTGAATGTGTCCCTTAGAAATATGTGGCAATTTGTAGCTGAACTCCTCGCATCCTATCCACATCCGAACAAAACACTCCCCAGACTGTTTTATTAAAGCCCCGATGGCACCTTGTTTCGGGGATGAGAGCAAGAAGAACAGTTTTCCGGAAGATGAATTACGTTCATACTTGAGTATTCTGTAGTCATACAATGGGAAGGGGGGTTATTCACGGAGAACAGGGGGGCAGGCTTGGGTGTGCTCGACTACCACCTGTTGGAAGCACAACTGAATACTGTGTGTGCTTTCAAGATTCTGGATGACAGTTCAAGTCGGTGGAAATCCCAAAGCCCTTATTCTAGCCGCAAATTTGGTCTTCCAGATAGATGCCTACAAAAGTATTCATCATGCCCACAAAACGACAGGATTTTGCAAGCACACAAAAGGACCCAAAACCGGGTTGAGTTGACATCACTTGTATTGTTTGACATGATCACAAAACACGAAAACTGCATGTTGCTTCTTATGAGCTTTCTTTTAACTTTCCCGAAAAATACTGACTCTGAGTGCTGACGAAATTTACCGTTCACTTCTCAGGCTTGCCATGATCAGGAACACTTGTAAAACGCGTTTGAAACACCAGTCTTTTGGAAATCATTCCACATTAAAAGGTAGTCTTAACAATAGTATGTATAAAAAAACCGACATGAACCGTCACTTTGGGCAGCAGAATCAACGCTGTCCAAATCATCGGTATAGAAGGCCTCAATGTGACCAGAGATAGCGATGCCCTTCTGAAAAGCCACATGTCATATTGTTCGTTTTTTTCATCGCGTACACAGTTGTGCGTTAGGCACGGGAACCGTTTGGGTAAACTAGAAACGCGAAAGTCTCGTGCAGTCGGCGTTTTTCTACCTTTTTTGCACCTGGCAGATACAAGTGAATTTGTCAGGTCTATGAATTCACCCTAACCATCCTTATCATGAAATGGCAACAACGAGCAGAACTCAGAAAAATTGCCCAAAATCTTGGCGGGGTCCAAGGTCAACATATCGGTGAAGCTGCCGATGAACGCTCTCATAGCAGATGACCGACTAGAGTGCTGATATGCGTTGATGGTGAGGTCTCCTAACTTTCTGTTCACAAAAGCTAATGGGTGATAACCGAAACCCTAGTTGGTTTATCTCAGAGTCTTTTCTTTACCCGCAAATGTTTGATGAATTTGGTTGTTACTAGTTACCAGTCTGTTTTAAACGAATTTTTTTTTCGGAAGTCAACTTAGCGTTACGGTTGAAAAAGCATTCTTGATCCAAGTAGAGTGCAGTCGCACTGTCAAGTTCATTCATAGAAGGGCTCGCCGGAATGGAAATTTCACGGAGATAAAAAGTTGAGGTTTTTCTAATCAAATACGCAATGAGACTGAAACCCTAAGCAGTTTGATAAGGTAGTACAATACTGTCTCACGTATCCGTTTACTTCAGACTACAGATAAACTAAATCAGACCAAAAATGGTTAAGACATACATTCATAAATATTTCACTAATCATTCCGGGCATCCTTAGACCGAATTGTTTACTAAAACGGATATCAGTTTGACCGCAATATCCCATCCATCTTGGGATTCTGGGGGCGAGGTAGATCAGTGGTTAGAGCGCGAATTTACATTTACCGGAAGGTCCGTGCTCTGCCTCTCGACTTTCCCTGTCTAAGCTTGGGCAACCTAGCAGTATCCCAGCCCTCGTGCTTCCCTCGGGTGGCATGGGAGTTAGGCACCGAAAGGGTGCTACACCTGAACGATCTTGGGATTCTTGTGTCGAGTTAACATGGTCATAAAAAACAGAAAAACGGACTAAGCATGACGAACTTTGTCCATCAGAGTTATGCAAGGGATGGGTTTTCAAGACATGTTAATGAAAATACCCACCGGTATTGTTAGTCATCCTGTGAACAGTAAATCGTACTCGCTAAGACAACGTAAAAATATATCTGCATACGAACTGCTAGGCGCACATCACCCAAAAGCTCCGTAGGATTTCATGTGAGTAAAGTTCAGAGTTCCATTTGGACGGGCCAGGCGGAACATCTTGCTTAAGCTATAAACCAGGCAGGTTGTCCGAATTCACAGCGATAGTGGCAAGCACAGTGGTTCGGTCGCTCAAGAAAACACCACTGAATACCACTGATTTTTGATCATTACTGCTGATAGGTTGGATTATGATTACACCGTCGGATTCCACATTGGTAGCAATAACCAGGTGGCGACTGTTTCACACCCTGAACTGATCTTATACAATTCAAAAGTGCACTTTTGGAATTTCGTATATACAAATTTCCTTTGTTATTGTGGCACAGCTAGTTGAGTCCCAAAACGTTTCGGTCCAATTTCGCACGCTGATGCCAGTAATTCGTCTCCGTCTTCCCTTGAAATTTTCTTGAAAGCGATATCATTTGAGAGACCACCTCAACTCTTAAAAGAAACTACTGAGGGCGTCGCTGTGGAGCATTTTACTCTTCCTCGAAACCGGGATATGAAACATGTGTCCCTCCATTAGAGCACTAAGTAAGCAAACGACCGTCACCGATGCGGACAGTTTATTTCCTGCAATCAGTTGGGTCACGTTGAGTTACGCGCAAAACCCCAAAAGTCAAATCGTTCAAATGGAGGTTTATCAACAAAGGCGATGCTATGAATACAACAAGAAAATAGTAAAATTTTACAAACCTCAAATCGTGAGATTACGCCGGCTTCTGTACACCGGCGGTTTAAGAACTGCTATTTTTAAAGAGGATACGAAAGTTCACTCTGACACACGGCAAGTTGGCCGGAAGATGGCGAAGATCGCGTGGTTTACTGAAATAAGACGTGCGGCGGTACGGTCAAAGAACGGTTTACCTTCAGGTCAAAACCAGGAGGGCGGTGTAGGCGCAAGACGGAAACATCAAAAACGAGGAATCACGCTGTACACAATGAGAATAGAAGAAAAAATCAACGCAGCCTTTCTTTCAAACGTTGTTAGGGCTTTCAAACATGGTTTTTGGACTTAAACACCACAGCGGGCTCTCGAAAACAGACCTAGGACTGGATTACGAAGTGAAGAGTAGCACTCTCCTTCATCCACGATTGAGTGAAGAGAGAAACGCTTGTTTTGGTCGGCTGCTTGGATGTATACACATCAAGGTCGACGGTAACTTTAGAAACTTAGCAAAGTTCAGAGCTCGGTGACGTGATGTGAAACATTCGTCTTATCCATTTATTGATTTTTGTCTTTGATCGGGCCAGTTTTTCTCTACTATGTTAGTTCAACACTCTTTAATGCATGGCGTCCCATACATCAGGCGTAAACATTAGAATCAGAATCGTTAGGAAAGTGTTGAAAAAGCTTAGTGGTCTGATGTCCTCAAGGTTGCCCCGGAAGACAAGATCCAGTATGCGACACCTCGTCCACTCTCTCAAGAACTTTACTACCTCGTACTGAAATGGTATTCATTCTGTCACATCCATTAGCTGCCCACGAAATGCACAAAACCGTGTTTTGGATATTCCACACGCTCCTGAAGACACCCACAAGCAGATTTTGCATGTTAATGAAGTCTTTAACATTCGGGCATGATAACTCAAACTAGCATTTTGCCATACACAATTTTCTATCTATGAATTACCAATAATCCTGGCAATAAGCCCCCAAGCGAAATCATCCTACTCATTAAGACCATCTCATTCCGGTTTATACAAGTGATGCTTATGGGAAAACCAGCCCCTCACTTTCCTACGGAAAACTCAACGTATCCTTTACGCAAAAAAAGAAAGCAGAATGTTTGAACTACACAGTTTCGTGCATCGCAGATGTCATGCCGTGAGTTATCCGAGGTTAGTTAATCAAACCCAATGAAAACAGTTGCCCTGGCCACATAAATCACGTTCTAGTGATTTGGTACACTCAACATGAGTGATACTGGTGGTGTCAGTATGCGACAAAATATGTCCTTACTACCAAGGTCGGTCATCAGGAAGTTCGCTTTTGAGCTTCGCTTGGCCGAAATATGACTGAAAATTACCTGATCCAACATTTAGTGGATGTATATTTCATAAAAGAGAGAGAGATAAACGGTCTTTTCGCTGGAACGAGGTTGATCTACCTGTCGGGCTACTATGGTGAGCTGGTTGTGTACGTGCGTAATCAGTGGGTGACATTTCACTCACGTCCAGCGCAGCACTACTTACCGTGACCTAGTCTTTGCAGTTTGCCAAAATATGAAAGAAAACTAAAGACAGGCGTTTAATTCGGAGAGGCGAAAACGGGACGAAGTGTGCACTGAATTCTGTTGCGATGGTTCACTATACAGAATTTCAGAGTACAAACTGAGGACGAGCGACTAACCAAGGGGGTTGGTAATTTTGAATATGAGAGCATACTGGATGGATGGAACCAGTCCGCAGTTCCATTCAGATTCTTTTGCACTAGGTGCACTAATTAAGGATACAGCTGAACCATAGTCAGAACAGAAGGGGTTTTAATTAAAGCTTTATCGATCAGGATGAAAACAAGTGGCCGTACAGACTTCTATTTAAACGCGAGATGAGAATTGCATGGACTGTGCGTAGTTGCATGTAGACTACAGGAAGAGAACACGACGTCTTATCATTTGGCAGGCGAATTCATTGAGTTCCAAGTGAAACAGGCACGTTTCCTCTTCAATGAAAAATCAGAGTAGTGCCTGTGCTAAATTTTAGCTGCCTTCCAATCACTCACGTTGACGATTTTTTAGCTACGTTGTGTGCAAGAAAACACCCGCGAAACAACCGAATCTTCCAAGTAGATAGTTTGTGTTTCCAACGTGATTCACTTCAATTCAGCTTGAGTAGTTGATTTTCACTCCTACTAATTTTGTTGAATGTACGAACCTGGTTTTATGTTGATCAGACGTTTGCGCTTGCCGGCCACTAGGACTCAAACGAGCATTTTAAGATTTGGTTTTCTCAAGTGCTAACACCATTTCGTCTTGTTTCCCACTCATTCCACGGATACGAGCTTAATCTTCGGATGGGAATGAACCTGCAAGAGTGAGTTCTATATTCAATATTTTGCTCGACGTACTGATTCGAGACAATCGTGCTCTTCGTCTCCTCGTCCAGACTGCCAAACTCCGTGAGGGACTAGAAGTTCAGAGGTGACCAATCTTCCATCGGCTTATAAATTCATGGGAATTGGACTAACGAACCAGAACAACGTCTTCTCCCCCATTAATAACATCATGACTGATTGGACCGAGATTGTGAGCGAAATTTCGTGGACACGTAAGTCGCCTATCCTCTTCAAATTCGTCATTGATATGACTATGGAACACTAACTCGGGGCCCCTAATTCCTGTGGGGTCTAAAATATCCCAGGACGTTCGCTCACAGGTCTCGAGTACGTGCATGACCTGACTCTTCTGGGACCCGATGCCATTGCAATGCAGAGAAAGCAAAATAACCCGAATGATTGTGCCTGGTGGTTTGGCATACGCTTCACACCCGCAAAGTTTATGGTGCTGCTGCAAGACGGGCTGAGCTCGAACCCTAACCTGACACTTGTAGACGAGCCGATTGAGATGGTAGACGATGTCTCTGGAGCATTGCCCGAGTCCGGTGGGAACACCTTAGTGGTTTCCGGAAGAAATGACTCACTCACGATAGACGAACCGATCACACTCCAGAGGTTACGAAAGGCTTGCATCCGTATGCCAGTTGGCCGTATTCCCCGAAATTCCCTTTTTTTACACAACCACATGAAGGAGGGAAACGAGCCAGGGGAGGTCAAAAATGACTTGGCAATGAAGCACAAAAGCCATCACAAGCAAACTCTCCTGCGCTGGTCATTTCCGTCTCCATGTCTGGGGACCCCGAGACGGGACATATCAATGAGTACAGGCACTGTCACACATGGCCCAGTCGAGCGCCACATAGCGCTCGTCCTTCCAAGCTGTTGCCTTCAATGCATAGCTCTCGCTAAAGTAAGGTCTGCTGATACACCCTGTATTTACGTGTCGTTTACAGCCGCTACCGCCTCCAAAGTGTGCCTACCTATCCCACCTTCCGAAATCATTGGTGAACAAAACTGTTGCAACTATAAGCACTGCTCGGTCAGTATGCACTTCCCGGCTTTTCAGCATAGATTGTACAAAACTTTCCTAAATGCCGTTTAGTTGCACGTTTTTGTAGATTGCAAGAGCACTGTTGGCCTGTCTGTCGTACGGTGGAATTGTTTCCCTCTCTTCTGTGTGAATGCGCAACCTAGCGGAAACGGTCGCAACTTTGACCAGTCAAACGCATTCCAAGTCAACATATTTAAGTAATTGTCTCTAAGACATGGTCTATTTTTTAAGAGAGTTGTCTTCAGAATGAGAAGCTTGCAGCACATTCGGTCACATTTTTGAGCTGCACCGAAACGCTGACTTTGTTTTATGGCTACGGCGTTTACCCAGAATGCGAACACAATATTCAAAGTTGGACCCGGCATTTACTACTATCTGGAGACGATGACGTTTGTCCGTACAGAACGTGGTACAGTGAACAGCTTTTGAAGTTTAACTCACTTGTGAGGTTACCTCTGAGAAAAATTAACTAGTTCGGGTATACACAGCAAAACGTCAATCGTTCGTCTTGGTAATTTCACGACTTTCATAGCTGTACGCATAAAACAGGTTCTCTCTTTGGCGGCAAAATCACCACGCCACCCAAATTTGTACAGATCCAAATTGCCCGCCTGCCCACTTAGTGCACTAAGTCGTGTTCCGCACCGTGATTGCTAGTTTATCATTTGTCGACTTCATTATCGCCGTCACAATCGTCGTTTCCCCGATGTTATTGTTATTGTCGGTCATGCAGTTCCGATGTACAATCTATGTGTATCGGTGTATCTGTGTGTGTGTGTGTGTGCGCTTGCATGCGTGTTTGTGTACGCAGCAAACTTTGTTAGGTAAATTATTTAGAACACGCAACAGGGTTGCAGTATCAAGAGTTTTGAGTTGATTGCAGGGAGGAGAGTTACCCTGGCTTGGTATGTTACTGACTGAGAGTGTACGGGTGTGGGTGTGCGGACCGTTGGGGAGGTGGGCCAGGAGAGTTTCAGGAACATCCAACGACTCTGAACTTAGCGTGTCTGAAGGAAATTAGCCTTGACAATCCGTTTTTATTCAATTCATCAATCCACTTTCCCCAGCGTTAATGCGTCCAGAAAAGGGGAGAAAAAGTCCGATAATAGAGAGGGAGGGACTGAACCGTTTCTGCAGAATTTCTAGAAGCGAGTAAATTGGGTGTTTTATTCAGGTACTCCTTAAACAGTATTAAAAAAGATACAGTGGTGTTGCGGCGATGATTGCTTTTGTGAACGAGAATCCGACATAAATTTACGAAGCTGCCAAGTGTTTATAGCAAAATTCACAGAAGCTCTTTAAAAACGCAGAGGAAACAGCTTCATAAGCAAGTATCCCGTAAGAGAGCAACACAACCCTGGGATGCACAATTTGAGAGGAAAATTTTACTACCAGAATTTCGTCAGATTTATGCTAAGACAAACATGTTTTGCGTGGGGAAGGGGTTCGGAAAACCAGTTGCGTTGATGAATCCAGAGGAGCGTGGAAGAAAACAATAGATGCACTCAAAGGACAGGATTGAAAAGGGACCTGACGGAAACATCCATAGACTGACAGGTAAAAAGATAGATAAATAGAGAGAATAGGTAAATGGACGGATAGATATACAGACAGACAGATAGATAAGTAGATAGATAGATAGATACATACATAGGCAGATAGGTCTATTTACCAGATCATCCGTTATACAAAGAGCTCAAGAATAGCTGACATATCAGTGTATTTCGTTTCACGGAAAACCCTACAGATGATGTCGCTGAGAACCCCTCGAATTACGTTCACATAGAACATCAGGTTTCTTAGGGACCAGGCCTGCCTAAAGAATCCAAAGAAGCGCGGAAACTGTCGTAGGTCGTAGAGCAGCTTCCAGGAGCCCTACGAGTAGCCTGTTGCATGCTGAATAAAATATAACGCGATATCTCTAGCATCTTACCAGTTGAAACATGAGGCGACTTTCGTGCTGCTCATTCAGCTAAGGAAATCGCAATCGAGAGCTCCATATGGGATTCAGGTGAGTCTCCTACAAACACGAACTGAGTTCGCAACCGAGCATAGTTTGGAAAAAGACTTTGATGGTATGTACAATTTTCTTCGTTGACCGTTCGAGCGGGTGGTTCAAAGTGACGTGTTACAACAAAAAAGGTGTTTAGAATACGTCAAAACTCAGCTTATTTCACGAAGTACTTACCGGTAAGTTAGTGTTTTGAACTAAACTTAATTAGTAACGTTGTGTTTCGTTCCTAAAATTGGACAGTTGAACGACTCACCAAGACTCACATGATAAAACCTGATAGTGCAGATCACGTGACTCCTTGCAAGTAGTAAGAGCATTTTGGTCTCTCCTGGGTTCGGCCTCAGCTTCTGGTTGCTAGTACACGTGAAAGATCAAACGGTGTAGACCTACTAGAGAAAAGGAAGAAGGCTTTCTCTGCGGAGTTGTTTATTGGAGAAACACCAACTTAACAGTTACAGACTACACTCATATGCATCTTGTTTACAAAACTGAATATCCATCTTCTCCTTGAAGGCGTTTTCCTGAACCTTTCTGGATATTCATTGACTGTTACTCAAATGCAAGCAAATGCTACAAAGCGACTCCACAAATTCCGTAACAGATCTCACTTTTCAAGAGACGCGAAGCGGATTTACAAGAAGACATACTACTCGCATGCCCCATCAGTAATATCCACTGTTACACTAGTAGTTGATTTTCGAGGAGGATCTGTGTACGACAATGAACCTGAACTTTGGCGGGACATTTAAGGGCACCTACGTTGGTTCAAAATCTTTGAAGTCTTAAAACGCTAAAGAACAGTTTTTCCGTCAGATCCCACCCTCACCTTTATTTGAGAATTTTGGACAGAAAAACGCCTCCTGTGATTGCACAGGAATCAACTTGTCTTCATCACCAGTTGGGTGGATCAAGATCTGGGATATTTTTTAAACGTCAAAAATTACGAATATCAGACGTGAATGTCTCCCCCTGGTTTATACTGATCAGTGAATGACTTTGCACGCATTACGGAAAAAACGCCGGTTACCGAGTTATGATTTGGACAGTCAGCGTGCTCGTGTCCAGCCTACTGACTGACACATCTCCTAGAGGAAGTTCAAATAGATTCTAAAACGAGCAACTAAAAAACGATACGTTTAAAGACAACACTACTTTGGAACTGAAAAACGGTTACACACTATTAATCATCATTGGGTGACAGTTACCTGACGCCAATTTTTCAAACCTGAGAGAGTAATGAAGGCTGAAGAACAAACAGTAAATTTGGTTGGCCCATTCATCATTGCCACGGATGGCAGTTCGTCGAAGCAACGGCTCTCTCTCTCCTCCCTTTCGTTCGAAGGCACTAAATTTTATGTCAAACGGGACCTTCTGCAACGCTCTATAACATACTAGGCGTGCGCACGCACGCTCACATACACACGCACAAGAAAAAGCAGTCTTTTCCTAAGTGACAGTGTCACCATCCAAGGGGCTCATTAGTGGAACGCACCATCTGTTTTGTAACCTTGTCTTCTGAGTTTTTGTTTTCTTATTTTTGATGGTTGCATTTTGTTGGTTATACTTTATTCGGTGTTTTATGTTGCGACTTTCTACACTGTTGAAGGATAAGGACACATCGGCCTTGGGAGTGAGCCCAAGTCGACTTGGAATTTGTTTTGTTTTGTTTTGTTTTTGTGGGTGAGACAGTCTGTGGTAGTCCGTTAGGAAATTTCAGCTTTCAAATGAAATGTGCTGATAACAGAATTTGACAAAGATTGATTTGCTCATGAATTTTTTCAATTGCTGTGCACGAAATGCAGGTTCGAAGGAAGACGGAGACGAACACAAATGTATTAGAACCAAACAACCAAATCATTGGTGGTTTCGGGAAGCGATGAATCCTGCCCACTAAGCTATTTGAAGTGCTCAGAAGATGCTGGATGTGCACCGTCTGCTGAAGGATTGTGGCCATAATTGGCGGCTGTTGGAGACCAAACTGTCAAATGCAGAGAACACGCAAATCCATGTAACCGCACTGCTGACTTTCCTACAGATGTCCACTGGACAACTCGAGCCCCTGAATCCTCGTCTTTGCCTTGTACAACTTGCTGGTAAACCATGTCGAGAACCACAGTGATTCGGCCCTTGAGGTATTCCTTTGTAATGCCACCTAGGCACCCACCTCTTTAGCGATCTCTACTGACAAAAAACAGGCTTTAATAGAGATCGATAAATTATCAACTACACGTGACCAAAATTCTAGATTGATCATATGACTTCATCCCCAAAATTTTGAGCTTGTACAGCCTAGAACGGCGAAAGCAGTATCGGCTTCGCGACGTCATCAAGAAGGGCCTCCAGCAACCCACCGACCGTTAGTAATGTGGTATTTAAACTCCCTGATATACGCTCGATGGGCGTCAGATATTAAGAAGGAACTGAAACAAAAACTCCGGTGGGATCAGACGATGCCTTCGTGAAGGCGAGACTCAAATTTCATCTTGCTACGAGGTAAAGCACTCACACTTCAGAACGGCTAAGGTCATCTCATCCGGGTTCAAAACGATTTGAAAACCCATATTTCTGGCATCTGATTGGGTAACAAGGCATCTGTACCATCAAGCTTCAATATGCAGTGGAGTAGCGGTGAGACTGTAGACAGAAGGACGCCCCCTTTCAGTTGAGCATTACGAGCATGTCTCAGAAACCCCAATAGCTTCCAGATCCTTAAACACGAAGCTGACTAGTCATTCAACAAACGTCAACTATAAATCTGCCGAATAAGATTGCAAATAAGAACAGTGCTTCAACTGCTAACAAATTTTCTCAGCTTTACCGGCAACCCCCAAAACCACCTGTGTTCAAAAAAACTACAGGATCTATAACAGACAGACAGCAGGAACAAGAACACCGGTGAGTCTCTAAGCCCCCCCACAAGACTCTCAAATATCAAACCTAAACTTTTTGTCGAAATCTTGGAGTTCCAATTACAAGTACAATCAGGGTAAAGAACAAATTAGTTCGGTTGTCAATCGTCCCAAGAACAGAGGAGTTGCAAAGCAGGTTGCTCTTCCCTCTCGGTTGCAATCATTCAAATTTGACGCACAGGAGTTTTTTCTTTCTAGCAAGCAAAATCCACTCCTTTCGAGTTAGCTCTCAGTCTCCATGAGATGTGTCGAAACAATGTTCGAAAAGTATCACGGACTCGGTCTCATAGACCGTCACAAGGTCAGGCATTCAAACACGACCTAGTCACTGTTCGTCACACGCTGCAAAGTCGGGCTATGTTCCAGCGACCAATCGATTTTTCACAATCTGAATTTAGCTCACTCCAGCATGATTAACCAAACCGACCAGTCTTCTTGTTTTGATGACTTGTTAACCACGCCAGCATTTTTTCATTCAAACCAACTAGCCGTAGACTGAGGCTCAGGCAGGAGTTTGTGAAAAAGTGACCTTCGATGTTAATCTTGTCGCCGGTGCGAAACACGAATATTTTCCAACATATGTGTTATATGACTTTGAAAATGGATTAGGCAGTCAAACGAGATCCAACAAGGATATTTTGGAAGATTTTTAAGCCGAGTCCAAAATTTCGGACTGTAAAATTGGAATATGTTGATTCTGTTGGCTTTTTTGATGGGATCACTAACCACATGGAGTTCGTTGATTATTATCTGTAAGTCAGAGTACTTCTACAAGCAGAAAAAACCCTCACATTGATGGTGATAAAACTGAGCAAGTTCCGGCAGCTTGATGACCAGGTTCTAACATAAAGCAGCGGACAAGCTTTGCTATGCGAAATTCATGAATATCTTGTGGATGGGAACCACAGTTTGATTTTGCACAAGCGGTAGTTATTCGAACTGGCAATCTATCGCTCTGGAATGTGACCACTTTGCATAAACGTTATCGGTAAACGCGAGGTTTCACATATCTTGACAATTTAACAGCTAGACAAACTATCCAGCTTTATTTGTGACCCCGAGGAATCCACATGGTGATTCGGCCAATTTAGCAAACCTGGAAATAAGCACTACGAACTTGCAGCGGTCTCTCTGTGTAGAAAGAATGGAGCTAAAAATATGAATAACCATCATCTGGTCGGTTTTGTTCCGAAGAACGGTGTGATCCTCCTTACTGAAGTAGGAATTTGACCTCAGCCTGTGCCTACCAGGCTTCTGAAAATTGTTTGTGCACCACACGGGTTCAGTCATCCTGTTGTGAAAGTCAGTCAATCTCCTTAACCAACTTTGAGAAGACTTCGGGCGCAAACATTCAGTTCTAAAGTTTATCTAGTTTCAAAACAACATTTAACCTGAGTTATTTTTTAGCAACGTTTCATCTGGATTACAGGTGTATTGACAAATCCCCCAAGGCGGAAAGGACGACCTTGGAAATCAGCGGATTCTGTTCAACAAGTTGGTTTTTTATACTCAATGATTTGGTGGCTTTAACTTTAACTGAATGCTAAGGATATTTCCCATATTCGTAACAAATTTAACCTGAGAATGAAACATCAAAACCATGTAGTGTCTCGCGAAAACTGGTCCTCTGAATTTAAGCTCTCTTTATGGCTCTACGAAAAGCACCAATGATAAAACGGTAATCATTCAGCTGTGACGACCTTTCCGTGCCTAGCTGCCATGCCATCCAAAGGAAGCATGAAGGCTGAGATACTGTCAGATTTTTGAGCCCAGAAAGGCGCACTCGAAATGCACAAGTTGATTCTGAACAACGACCTTCTGGCAGCAAGTTCGCGCTTTAAGCACTGAACTATCTCAAGTTCAACTAAGACGTCCAGATTTTTTGTAACCTTGTCCTTTGTTCAGGTGAACTGATTCCATACCGTTTCGAGGTCCGAAAATAGTGTCCGTACCAGTGCTGCCATAGTTGGAGAAAATTCAGATTGTATGAGTACTGCTCAGTAAATCGGGCGAGATATCTGCTACGACTAGGGATATTTCTGGTGTTTTTCTAAACTGATATGGTTTATATTTGTAAGGTTGTCGGTTGCTAGGCCTGACCTGCTGGTGTTTCCAAAAGAGCTCTTGAAGTCACATTAAGCCGAATTGGGATTATTTTGAAAGCATCCCATGAGCAATTTCACTCCTCACCAAAGTCGCTTGTTTCGATATAAAAAACAAGGCCAGCTAGTCGCCCGTGCGCGGCAGCATGCAGCCATTTTCGAAATTCAAGCCCTCCGCCGAGTTACCGGTATAACTGGGAGATTCATTGCGCCGGCGTACATACTCACCCATTCATCTTTCACGTTTAAGTCGCTTTCAGGAGTGGATTCACTCGTGTTCCAGGTGTTTATCTGTACAGGGAATCCATTGGACGTCCCATTGGATATCTATGCAGTAAACCAACTGGGTGCCAGGAAACATTTTGTCGCAGTTCCACTACCAGCAGTTAAACCGGTTTTTAGGTCTGCTGCACTGCGTAGACAGTAGTTTCAAAAAGTGTTTTTCATTCTGCACACTAATGAGTTGCACTTTAAATTGAGCAACTAGACTGCAATAAGTCGGTCTGCAAAAAGTTCTATCCGTTTGAATTAGGAAGTGCTGATCCCTCTGCGGTTACCACACCCATCACGAGCCCCTTTTTTGAAAATGGATGCTGAAGTAAAAAACGATACCAAGGCGGTCGCTTTGGTAAAACAAATTTGAAAACGGATTTGCTGACCGTGTTCGAACTTTTTCAACCTCCTGGGACAGAAATGAATGAGGTGTGCTGGCGTCTGAAAGAGGTGAACGTTGAAAAAACCTTCGTTATTTTATGCGCGCCACATTGTGGTTCAGCGCAGAACAGCTTGGGTATATCACATTTTTTCCTACTGGATTATGACCACTACCATCCTAAGCCCACCTGTAGATGAGTTCTTCGTTTTTTTTTCTCGGTAAAAACAGCTTTGAAAAACTATGGCCTAAAACCTAACTCCGCTGCCCAAAACAAAGAACTGACGAGCTCCTTTCTTTCGGTTGTGCGAATACTACAACACAGTGGCTGGCCTCATTGAGCAATCCCTCCCCCCCGGGAGGGAGGAGGGAGTCCTTGCCGGGGGAGGATACTTCGTCCAGTAGGTGAAAACAATCTATGTTGAAAAACTGAGAAGCAGTGTATAGTTGGCTCATCCCTGTTAAGAATCATCCGAAGTAATTCTCGAGCTTACTACTTTTTTGTTGGTAGATTCAACGCCTGACTACGAGCTGCCGAAAACAGCGTGATTAGCTCTCACTCAGGATATACCGCACTAATTCGTCCATCATGGAATTCACATCATGTGCTCATGTGATGATTGTCTTGATTTTCGAGTGATAACTTGTCAGATGACAGTTTCATTCCTCGCGTGGATTTTCTTCTTCCTGAGAACTGATTATGGCTTCTTGTTAGTGTTTGGGGATTTCAATGGAGATTCCCTTCTCTGAGGGATGTCAATCTATATTGAACTGCCAGGGGTACTGTGCAGCTATATCATCGTTACTGATAAACACCAACAATGTGAGTCAAGCGGACCACCATGGAGATTGGATTTCTTGACGTGGTAGGTTGGCCAGTTATCCGTTTGACCACGATAGGATGGTCACAAGTGTGATTAAATTACACTTAGACAAGATATAGCGCCACCAACCGGTCGCTCGCGTGATTCATATCACTTGGTCACGTGGGTGGTAAAAAACGATACCAAGGCGGTCGCTTTGGTAAAACAAATTTGAAAACGGATTTGCTGACCGTGTTCGAACTTTTTCAACCTCCTGGGACAGAAATGAATGAGGTGTGCTGGCGTCTGAAAGAGGTGAACGTTGAAAAAACCTTCGTTATTTTATGCGCGCCACATTGTGGTTCAGCGCAGAACAGCTTGGGTATATCACATTTTTTCCTACTGGATTATGACCACTACCATCCTAAGCCCACCTGTAGATGAGTTCTTCGTTTTTTTTTTCTCGGTAAAAACAGCTTTGAAAAACTATGGCCTAAAACCTAACTCCGCTGCCCAAAACAAAGAACTGACGAGCTCCTTTCTTTCGGTTGTGCGAATACTACAACACAGTGGCTGGCCTCATTGAGCAATCCCTCCCCCCCGGGAGGGAGGAGGGAGTCCTTGCCGGGGGAGGATACTTCGTCCAGTAGGTGAAAACAATCTATGTTGAAAAACTGAGAAGCAGTGTATAGTTGGCTCATCCCTGTTAAGAATCATCCGAAGTAATTCTCGAGCTTACTACTTTTTTGTTGGTAGATTCAACGCCTGACTACGAGCTGCCGAAAACAGCGTGATTAGCTCTCACTCAGGATATACCGCACTAATTCGTCCATCATGGAATTCACATCATGTGCTCATGTGATGATTGTCTTGATTTTCGAGTGATAACTTGTCAGATGACAGTTTCATTCCTCGCGTGGATTTTCTTCTTCCTGAGAACTGATTATGGCTTCTTGTTAGTGTTTGGGGATTTCAATGGAGATTCCCTTCTCTGAGGGATGTCAATCTATATTGAACTGCCAGGGGTACTGTGCAGCTATATCATCGTTACTGATAAACACCAACAATGTGAGTCAAGCGGACCACCATGGAGATTGGATTTCTTGACGTGGTAGGTTGGCCAGTTATCCGTTTGACCACGATAGGATGGTCACAAGTGTGATTAAATTACACTTAGACAAGATATAGCGCCACCAACCGGTCGCTCGCGTGATTCATATCACTTGGTCACGTGGGTGACAAATGACTGCTTCTCAGATCCAGGGTTCACGACGTTCAGCTCTCTCAAAACTATCATCAAGTACAGAATCGTCATAAAGGCTTGATGAAATTTTCTAGTGGCTAGCGCCAGAAAATGGTCTACAATATACTCTCTAGGCGCTCATCGAATGGTTTTTAGCCCCGAGTAAATTTTCCTGCGTCATCTTCCACTTCAAAAAGCAAGTTTTCATCAATATTACCATTGAGGTGTTCCGCAGAATTTTAGGATGGGTGTAGTCTTCAGCCCCGGTGAAAAATGATCCTAGTTGGCAAAATATATTCGCTTGCGCGCCAGTCTGTTTTTGAAGAGAGGGTGAACTGAATCCCAGTTAGATTTTTCGCTTTTATGACAGTTCAAATTGGATCATCTGGCCAACGGTGGTAGATGATGCTGTGTGTGAAAACTTTAAGCTTTGATTTCCACCGAATCACAACATTCATGTGCGATGTTAAGTCTATTAGAGTTTACAAGAGCGCGATGATGACATCGCTTCCAGCCATTTTTTAATCAGTATGATGGAATTTCAAATAATTTACTTCACAGTAGGACCTGGGCCTTTTGGATACCAACCGCCGGTATTTACTGAAGTACTTGGCGATCCTTATCTCTCAGTTACTCTGTGTGGCACTCACAGGTTGTTGTCTTTAAACTGTTTCCTAACTATGAAGTTCAAATGCGCCACATCTCCAAGTTGAGCGCTAACCTTCAAAAGCAGTATGGAAACCTTTAGGCAGCGATCCTGAAATTCGTTTGTGCCGCTGATCAAAACAGACGTGGAATTTTCATCCCGTAAGCAAAAACAACCTATGCTGAAAAACCGGAAAGTGCTGTACAGCTCTCTTCTCTTTACTGGGAACATTCGGCGGTACACATCTCACGAAACTCAAGGGAGCTTCAAACTTGACCGTACGGCCACAATCGTCTGAAAGCGGTGTGAGTAGTCTGTACTTAATCGGGTTTTTAATATTCCGACGGAACAATCAGATAACCGTAAGACTCTCCGGCTGCTCCACAAGTCTGTGATTCAAAAGTCGAGCGATTAGGCCTCAGTGTGATACGTACGTTTACCAGTAAGCGGTCAGCAGTACAGAGTGGCACTATATGGCATCCGGTTTTTTTATCTTGAAATCGAAGCAGAAAAGAGAACCACGGTTTTGAAACACTGATTCTGCGCATGCGGATGTCCACTTGATTAATATATCAATGCCAACACCAAAATTACTGCTTACCGAAGCACAAATAACATGATTACTGTTTTTTGATTTTTTTACTACGATGGTCAAGAAGATTAAAACCATACCTGCATATTCGTAATGCGCTACTCATAAGGTTGCTGGAAATTCTTCGACAGCACACGACCGGTTTCGCCCTTTCAGTTCGGGCTCATCAGGTAGGCGCAGTCACCGAGTTTCCGTTAACCTTATGTTTTAAGTGAACCCAAATTGAACTGATTTCGATAAATGCACTCATTCGCAAATCAATTTGATTTTTGCGAGAGACTCACCTGGAACCCAGCTGAATCTCCTGTTTCTGATGTATCCAGGCAACTGAATGTGCTGCACCAGGCCGTCTCATGTTCCAATTGCTACGATATTCGAGATATCGCGGTACATGAGTGTATTTCGGTAAAACCGTACCTGAGTTCCCCAACGCCGATAATGTGAGTCTGCTTCTAGGCTCACTTTCTGTCTCAACTCACATACGAAAAAAATCCTGTTTAGCTTCTCTGATGCTGTGTTTTGTGCGTCTGGATTTCAAAGTTTCAGAATAACGGAAAAAGAATTTTATACTTACAAAGTAGTTGATGGAGTCCAGAAATACCTAAAAAAAACTCGTCAAGTTCCTATAAGTGAAACCATATTTTAATAAAACTTTTCTGAAAACAAAACCCCTATCAAATCAACTCAATAATCTATTCGCTAAACCAATTTACAAAAAAAACGTCAAAGGGAAAACACACAGTTTTCGCAGAAAACTGATTTTTACTTAATTTTCATGGAGAACGGTTGTTCAAAAATACTTGTCAATAAAATATAAACGAACGAGCCGGGGTGATGTATGGTGCTTGCGTGACGCTTCAACACCTCGTGGACGATACATGCATAATGGATATGCTACAATCCGTAAACCAACGTCAAAAACCATCATTTCGGGGAAAACATGAGTAACATTTTTAATTTAAATACAATCTCCGACTGATTTAATTTGAAAGCAAAATTATGGGCTACATCGAACAACAAAACAGTGGGAGAGTCTCTTACAGTTTTATCAGAGCTACTCATGCAATACAGTTCAGGAGACAGTGAAAAAATGCAATCAGGATCGTTGATGATTGGTCCGATAAAGTAATGAATAAAGTTCACATAAAGCGGGGCAGGCACAGAGTGATTGTCAAACACGTCTGAAAGCAGTGTGATGCTGTGTAAGGCGTGATCGATAAAACCTCATCCACGGTCATTACTGACAATCGACCACATCGCTTTAGAATGGAGAACAGAGACCAGGAATAAAAAAGTGGCCAGTTTTTTGGGGGAAGGGATGAGATCTGGCAATCGATAACTGTGGTGTTCTCAAGTTGTAAATGCGGACTTTACTCCCTTCGAAAAACGCATATTTGAATAAATGTAGTACTGGTTTACCGTGATGTATACCATTTCCAGTGAGGTGCGCATTGCTGGTGACTCCTGTGCAGTACTTCTCAAATTTTGAGCATGGGATGAAAACTCCATTGAGAAAGCACCATGCACTCTATTGGGCCAATAGCATTCATAAGTTCGAATGTGAGATTTAAACTAACCTTTACCAAGTACTATTTCTTATCGAGTAACCTTGCAGTTTCAACAAAAATGAATTAGACTCGTTGTCGGAATGACAACAAGGGCACTGAACTAAAGATGTCCAGTTTTCACTGTCTGGTACGAAGCATCTCAAGCACGGAGAACTTCTTTCCCGGGATGGGTTTACTATCGATCCTCATACTTGGAACAAGAGCAAATTATTACATCTTTTTTGTCTCATACTTGGAACAAGAGCAAATTATTACGTCTTTTTTGTAAGTGTCTTCTTTCAGGTGAAGTTGTTATCCAACCGAACACAACGAATCACATTCAAAAGGAGTTCCGAGAAGCCTTTGGGTAGTAATCAAGTTAAGTTTCCTGAATTTGAATGGGTACGAGGCCTCCTTGACTTGTTTAAAATTCATCCAATGGAGAAAATGTGTGCTTTTACGAAGGTATACATCCAAAAAGTAGAAACGACTGGTCGTTCAGGCGTCATTTTTGCGAACAAGGCGCCCATCAACGAACAGGGTGGATCCTTTGCCCTCAAACCGTTTTCCGGGTGTAGACATATTGAGACAGAACATGACTAAGGATATGTGGATTGTAGCAGTTGCTCGCTCGTTCAGCTGGATATTTCGGTTCCAAACACTCCGTTAAAAATCTAATTGACATTCTCATCGCTTAGTAAGTGAGGAGTACGGTGGTGCGTAGGCTTGTGTTTACACACACCCAGAAACCTGAAAATACCTTCTGATTATGGCCGATTGCTCGGATAGCCGATCCTGTCGGGTCGATCGTAGGTACGTTTTCTGACTGGTCAGAGCTTAGCCCCGGTCAACAAAGTAAACCAAACTGCTCATCTTTCACACACCATATCGAGAAAAGACGAATTGTTTGCAATCAAATGACTTAACGGGGGCGAGATAGCTCAAGTGGTTAGAGCGTGAATCTACTGAACGGAAGGTCCGTGGTTCGAACCCGAACTCTGCCTCTCGACTTCCCCTGTCTAGGCTAGGGCAACCTGGCAGTATCACAGCCCTTGTGCTTCCTTCGGGTGGCGCGGCAGTTAAGCACCAAAAGGGTGCTACAGCTGAACTACTGCACTGAGAGTGAAATTACCCAGTTGGACGCTGCTGGGTGTTTTAGGCTAAAAACAGTAAGGAGTTCGATAGAGCAAGCCCTAGTTTTCTTCTTAAAAAATATAAACGTCCACTCCTTTTCAAGGATAACTTTAGCAGGCATACGCTTCAACAGCGTAACTGTGCAAGCTTGAATTAGACGGGCACAAGAGGCGCTCATTTGAGCGTTCGTTGCGTGTCCTAGCAAAGAACAGACAGGAAAGGACAAGGATAAATGCACAAAGTGATTGTTCAAGCCCAAAGCTACCGTACGGTCGAAAATGAATGCACGCACATTTCACAGAACGATAACTCTTCTGTCTCGAAATCACACTAACATCAAGTGAATTAGTCGCTCGTAAATTTCGCTCAGACTTTTGAGGAGAATGATATAAATCTAGTTCTGTGTTTGAACACAGCATTGTCCGGCAAAACTTAGTGAACTCGTGCTCAGGCAGTTGCCTCTAACAGCGTCTTGTTGTACTTTCCGCTCTGGAGGTTGACACGGCTGCTTGCAGAGTTTGACTGCTTCTACCGTGACAATACCGTGGCAACTCATACACACTTTGTGCCTCAAGAGCCCACTTCAGCTCTTGGTGTCTGCGTGATGGTTTTTCCAATTGCCGTCCAGAAATAAGTACTACTGCAGTAAGAAGACGGAGGCTGCGAGATGTTGGCACTTCGCCCTTAGTTCTTCAGCAAAAATACTAAAAACCATCAGTTCTACATCACAAATAAGAACAAATGGCAATAAAACAGTGGAAAGGATTCAATCGGTTCTAGTTCTTTAGTTCAAGGCAAATCAGGAAGTTGGCTCGGTTTGAAATAATCAACGTTGTCACATTGAAAAGTAACAATTTCGAATTGATAATTGCATAGTAAATTTCCACACGCTGTGTTGGGGTCAGCTCTGTATTTATAGTCGATTAAAATACGACAGTGATTTGAGTTGCCGCTGGGTGTTGCCCAAATGAAGTTATATTAACCTCTCCAACTCAACCACGCTCTATTCATCGATTAACCCCCGTCTCCCAATCTCGATTAAATTAGACTTTCGAGTTATTATTTTCAGGTGCTTCAGATTGCGGGATTTTGTAAAATACATACTCACCTGACTCTCGTTTAAAAAATCGTCCTTCTCTCCTGGTGCAAAGATCCTGGTGAGTCGACACCGAAGGGAGGAAAGCACTGGACTCTAGTTTCGCTCCTATTAGAGTTCATCAGTAGTGCATATCCAATGGCCGTGCCGGGATTTGAACCCCGGACAATTGACGTGCGAAGTGAGCGTGTTACCACTACTCCACCAGCGCACGGTGAACTCTTCCGAATTTTTACGTCTGAACGGGTGAACTTGGCCAGCCCGTGTGCGAACCATGTTTTAAGAAAACTCAGGTTTTTATATTCCTTTGACAATTTTTTCCTCCGGCTTCTACTTGCTAGCAGTCCATATGTATCAGACTCTAACCTTGGGATAGCGATCCATTCTGTCTAACGACTGCTCCTGAACCAGTTGAAAGTTGTGCGTCTCAGTGGATTAGCTTTCCGACTGATGAATTCCAGCACTCTACTACGTTGTCTTCGTCTTTCCTGTGTGTTGGCCATCCTTACAGAGGGCCCATGGAGTCCATCTTCGAATAATACATAACATGAGTAAAACCAAAGATATCCGGAGTCATCGATTAGACGATTTGGCTCCAGCAGCCACTGTCAACTCAGTATTATCAGGCTAGTTCACGTTCAGTCTGAATCATGCTCCCAGTTGCAACCTGAAGGAACAAGAACCTGTCTCTTTGTTTGACCCCCCATGCTTCTAAGGGACTGTGTGGATACCACCCACTTAAATATTGTCCAAAGGATTATCTCAGTGTAAAAAATGGTACTGCGAGACGTGATGTTTTTGATGACAGATTCGGTTACCTTCGTTGTGGACTTCTTTGGATGTCTTCAGCATCCAGTAGGAGGTGCAAGCGTGGCACTGCATTTGTGCAGGGACACCGTGTAAAGGACTGTGCAGTGGCAAACTGCGAATACTTGATAGGAGTCATGTAAAATGAATCGGCAGACTTAAAAGACATGGGGTTAAATCTACAACTCAAGCTTCAATCCCTTTTGACGTATTTGAAGAATGCTTGCGGTAGAGAGCTGATCTTGTCATGTCTGAGTGAAACTGATTTTTCGTCCTTGACGTTCAACTGTCAATGACCTTGGAATCTTTCACGTGATCGCTCTAAATCGCATCTATGTAGTTTCGTGTGGGGTGAATTCTCTTCACCAGTAGGTATTGGAACAACCCCAGATGAACATTTAAACGCCTAGTTTTGCGCAAATTTAGCCACAAACATGATGAGGCTGAACTATAAGGTACAGTCACGATGGTTTCGTGGTTGTTTCACTTGTTTTTTCAACAAGTGTTCAACTGGTTCGTCAATGTTGATGGCGCTGTGGTGAGAGATTTTGGCATTTTTGCTGGAGATTTCGTACTGCAAATAAAGCTAATGTATGCGTAAAGGCCGGGAGAATTTGCACATCAGATTGGTCCTTATTGGAAATCCTCAGCGGTGCGCATCTCAGAAGACTTCTGCTAGTCTCGAAACCGTAAACTCTAAGCTAGAGTAGTTTGAACACTTAACGTGCAGCAGTGTGATTTACTCACACTTAGACAGGATACAGCTCCACGCACTTTCCAATCACGGAGCCCACACCAATTGGTCTATTGTTGACTGGCTTCTAGAGAAATGACTTCTCAGATGAAAATCTCACTTATTTTGTGAATGTATTTTTCCTCTGGACTACTTACAGATTGGGCGGTCGAAGAGTTTACAGTTGATACATTTTTTTCTGAAAGTGAACTTAATCCGCAAGACACTGTGCAGCCATCTCAGCCCTATGTGGAATCATCAGTAGCGCGGATCTCATGAGTTTCTAGTGTGATCCCAACCCGGGGGTCTTCAAACAACTGGCAGAATTCTGTACGATTCGAGCACGAGTGGACCACCAGCAGTGTGGATAACTCGCATTTGGATACCACATAAGTGCTCCCCCTTCAGTCCCGTAATTTACATTCTGTGGTCAATTTTGACTGATTCCTCGAATTGTGACATCTCGGATGGAAGGCTCACGGTACTGATGAGATTTCCCAACCCACCATGTCGCGGAGTAACTCTAATTTGTTACTAATAGATTCTGAAATTTTAAATAGGATTTTGAAATCTTCGTCAAGTTAATGAAATAGGATGATTTATCTTTACAGAAAACCCGAAGATAGGAACAATTCACCTTGCTGAAACGATTTACACATACCTGCTTGCTCCCTTTCCGCTGTAGTCTGCAACTTCGGAAAATTCAAAGTGAAAAATATCCGTGGTCTGAAAGTTATCAACATGCAGTTTCGAGTTTCACCAGCGTGAGATACTTCATGAAGCAGAGCTAATGTGCAACTGTAAAAATTCAGTATAATCATAGAATCTTTATATATGGCACCGGAAATCGAATCGAGCGTTCGGGTCTGACATGCTGAAGGGATGACAACCGCGGAAAAACTTTGATTGTTGGGGTAATGTCGTTTCATATACTCGATATGAATGGTACGGTAGCACGGACTAAAACAGTTGCACTTAGCCAGCAAATGTTTTCATTGTGGCTTGACAACTCAGGCATTGGTCTAGTTGATTGCAGCATGTTATCTCCTGGCCTTATCAAATCATTGGGTAAACCAGACACACATTTGTCACTCAAGCGGGCACGGAATGGATCACCATGTGAAATCGATTTCAAGATCGAAGGATGGTGGTGTTATGCATGTCTGACAGCCAGCCAACCGCTCGAAGTCGAGCAGTTAGTAGTTCAACCAACAGCTGGGGGTCGAGAGTACGAAACTCACTGGAGCTTCGTGAGATGTGTACGGATGACGATTACAGTGTTGACCAGTTTTTCAGCACAGATGGGCTTCACTCCTAAACTGATAAAACTACTTCGATCAATACTGAAGCCGCACTCACCGCCCGAATGGCCCAGTGGATAGGATTGTGGACTTGCATTCCGAAGGCTAGGGTTCGAACCCCACACCTACGCCCACAAATAGACTACTGGCCCCGTTTTGTCTGAAAAGTATATTTAAGTTTGTTTTTGTAGATAGATGAGCGTTTTCACTGAATCATATAAGTAATGATAAGAACATAGCTCAACTGCACCTGTGCGTGACTTGCTCCATCAGTGTTCCATCGATTTGGTGGGGTTGTAGCTCAGCGCATTAACACGAGCACATTTATTCCTTCTCATAAAACAGTTCTGGAGTACGCTTAGGGAGAACATGAAACAGGTTCAAGACGCCTGTGAAAGAGTCGTGTTTCCATGTATCCTCAAGGCATATCGATCCAGTCAGACCTCTAAGTCCCACTGGAGTAGACCGTGTCTCACTAACAATCAGTTAAGCAATTTGGGCTACCAGATAAATAATTCGACCGTTCGTGATGTAGTTACGAAATAAAACAGATTACGGCTGTTGGCTTTTCCTGAAGCGCTGAATATTACACAAACCGGGTCAGGTTCATGCGTTGCGTGTATTCCTCACTATCATTTTGAACTTTGAAAATTTGAGATCGATATACACGACTGTTCATTAGTCACCTGGGTAGAGATTGTTTCAGTCTAGAATAGTGTTTGAACTAGTCCAATCCTGTACTAACTAACTTCGTTTGCTATCGCCATTCCGAAAGGAATATCTGACGAAACTAAAGTTTCTCATTCCTCAGGTCGTCCTTAATGGAGCACAAGTGGCGGTTGCCATACTGTGTGGCTCAATATCGTTTTCCGTGCTTTCTGTCCGGTAGGTCGACTTCCTCTTGTCCTTCTTCAACTGCCTTTTTCAATACTATCCGATTAGTGCTTCAAACTGGACAATATTCTGTGTGCAGAGTGATTTCTTGTGATATTCCATATAACAACAGTGGAAGCCAAACCGGTGTGTAACAGTCTGTCGATCTACGAAGAATTTTGCCAACTCCTATCAAAATCATACAGCTGCAAAAGGTTTATACACATTGATAGAGAGGGCACAAACCTGAAGTACACCAGTCTTCTTAAGAGATTAATTGTAATGGAGGTTTTGTCCTCTGACTGAAGCCACACGAATGGAGCTGAAATGCCTAGAAGCACTCTACAGCAATTTCACTCCTAATTGGAATCCTAGACAGTGCATGTCTCACGAAACTCCGGAGAATCTCGTACTTGCGACCTCCTAGCTGGTAGTTTGAAACCACCCCCGATCGTTGACGGATAGTTAAGTGTTCAAATGACTAGCCGGGAGGTTAATGGTTCGGAACTCCAAGGGGTTTCATGATTTGCACACTGATGAAGATTCCCAATAAGGATGAAACCGTTCTAGAGTGCTTTTGAGCATTTCAGCCTATATTAGCTACGCTTACAAGACGAAATCTTCAGTAAAATTCTCAGCTCTCTTCAAACTACGAATAGCTATCAATTATTTCGCTGACTGGAGTCATAGACGTAGTTCTCATGTGTTTTGTTGCAGGGGTCAAAACGTCAATGGAAGAAATATTTTCCTGCAATACAGTAAACTAGAATATTGTAACCGGGCTCCTGATGCATCGGCCCCGCTAAAATTAAGCGGTTTCCAGAGTGTTAATCAATTCAGTACTTCTGAAGGCATTGGTAGCAGCCAGAATGATCTTTGAGAATGACATCACGGAAATTCTTGTCTAGGAACATCAGCGTGGCGCGCAAAATGCTGTCTTGGTCACCGACTTTTATTGTCACACCCAGTTCAAACGAAACAAATTGTTTCTTACTGATTATGAAGTTGCTCCGGACATTACCAGCATGCTAACAAAAGTGTTTTTTTTCCACACCAGTCATTTTCGAATCCGACATAGAGGTCATACGGAATGAAGCTAATCCTTGAGTAATGCTTGGAGTTGTGGCCCCTCTTTCTTCTTTTTGCTGTTTTTCTGACATTTCTCAAATCACCAACACGTGTACTTTTACGATTTTCTTAGAAGAACAAATACTGAATCAACTCCCTTAAGCCTGATGCTGGTTGTGTGTTTCAATGTTCGCGACTGTCCCCGAGTGAGCCTTCAATCAAAAAATGCCGTGCTGTGCGCCGAAGCATCACCTCCTGCCATCATTCTCCAGCTGCGCAGACGGCGCCGCGTGCGCAATGGAAGGATAACATTTGTGCTGTGTGGCAGTTGAGGACAGATGGGGTAGACTGACAGCATCATGCGCGCGTGTGATCTACTGTTCCTGGTTCACTTCACATTCTGCAGGGACAACTGGCCTGGTGGGGAACACTTGGTATTGACCAAAAGCAAGCCGATACGAAAGCAATCAAACAAGGGTCCTTCAAGATATTGGATTTACACCTGTGTGATGGTTGTTAAATCCTGTGGACGTGTGTAAAGTTCGAAGCCAAAGTGCTTAGTTAAACATGGCAAAAAAGTAATGAATCTGCATGTTTTGTTGGCCAGTTATTTAGAACTTCCAAGAGACAGTGCAACCCAAAAATAACGACTACATTTTATCAGCGAATTTAGCGTCAATCATCTACTTGGTGGTTTACGGCCTAATTACTGGGTGCGTGACGTGAGGCACTTATTCTGTCTCTCGTGAACAGTACAACAGGGAAACATTCGCTTCGCAGAAACATGTCTTACATGATGGTCTATTTCGATTGCAACAACAATCGAAGAGCAACAAGCAACCAACGCGTTTGCATTCCCACTAGCTGGTTGTTTTGCTGTCTTGTAACATTTACTTGTTGGCTGCGCTACAATACAGCTATCCTGCCCCTCCAAACCGACTGGGGTTTTCTCCCACAGGCCGGAAAAAACTAGCATAATCTTGGTGGAAAAACATTTGCTGTCGTGTGGGTTTCGTGTTGGAACAGAACAGAACAGCGGCTCACAGCGGCTGGACAAAAGGGTTTGAAGAATTGGCCAAATGCACTAATTTGCAAATAAGATTGGTGTTGAGAATAGATTGAACAAGATTTTTAGTTTTTTGTATTGTCTAACTGAATGGGTTGTCACCTGACGTTTCATCCGTTACAGGGTGTGATTTGCGGTGTTTTGAACAGCATGCCAACGTTTACCTCACATCACGTTCATCTGGGGAACATCATCAACCAGGGATTCAGCTGGGATTCAGTTGAGTTTCCGGTAAGCACCAAATTAGTTTACGGATGAGTGTATTTCGGCACTTTTTCAGATTTCGGTGTTCAAGAATAACTCAGAGTGGGCGAAAACCGGTGGACTGTACCTGTCTGATGAACCCCAAGAGGGGCAAAATGGGTTGATCACTGTCTAGAAGTTTTCAGCAACCTTATGAGTAGTGAGTTCAGCTAGGAAAATATGTTGCAGTATCCCGAATACCATGCAAACTGAGACAAGAAGCGGCCTTCATGAAACATATTTATTTCAGATATTCCGTTCAGACATTCAGCTAACAAAATAATTCAGTCTACAAATGAGTGAACTTTGTTCAAGCAGAACCTGGGGTTGACAGTAACTCGGGGACTACGCTTACCTGATGGGCTTTGAGAAGAGCGGAACCGATCATGGGTTTCCACTAGTTTTCACCAAAACTTGATGGAAGAATGTTTTCTTACCTGATATTTAGCGATTCTCAGTTGGATAACATTTTTCAGTTCTCGTTGTTGTTGAAACAAGCTGACCTCGACTACAGATTCATCATTTTCGTGTGTCAGATGTCTGCAGAAAATCAACTTTCCCATTGATTCCCATAAAAGCACCGTAGACCATCTTTTGCCAACTGTGCTAGACAGATCGCTGGTTGCGACTCTAAAAGAGTTACGGCACTGACGGAGATATATTTTAGCACTCCCATGAGATACTTTCTTGCGCGTGGAAAAAATTTATTGCTTCATGATTTGCGTCGGTAAGACAAATTCAGTTTGAGGAGAGACAAAGAGGATTTTGATCGACGATCTATAGCGTATGGGTCAAAGTTGACATAAATTTCACTGAGCTGAAAGGTAAATGGCAGAATAGGGATTCTTCCCCTCAGAGCTCAGGCGGTGGTATGGAAACGTATGTATTCGATTCAGTTTTCAAACTACAAGCCATGAGGGACAGACTGTGCGTCAGGGGACGGCCATTGTATAGGACACGATGCCCTGTGGAGATGTTTCTACGTCTTAAGGGAATTTAGTCAAACAGATGGGATCACATAGCTTCGATTTTTCCTTGCCAGGACAGTAGAAACAAAATGGCTCATTGAAATCAAGACGTTTGGGAGTTGTTTTAGTTTCATGAAAGACTGTAGGATGAAACCAGGTTCGACAACGGTTAACTTAACTGTAACAAAACAATGACAATGGTTTACCTGTCACTAGGTTTTGAGTCACTTAACATTCACCACCTCATGATCCAAGCGCGACAAGCTATTTCGACCAACCATTCACCCGCCGTAACATTTGATCATACAAAACTGTGCAAGACTGATACAGATTATCTGACTGATGGGTCAGATACGTAAAGTGCCGGGGGGATATTGAACTACATCAGCTGACACGGGCATTGTATACTGAATGGGATAGTTCACCGTATGAAGGTTTCCTGCCCCACAAGCCAAACGTAATATTCAGCCAAAAACCGTCGTTTTCGAGAGGTGGACGCCCTGAAATTTGCTATGCTCCAATAAGCCTTAGAAAATTAGGCTTCATCTTACCCAAATATCTACGAATGTTCCTCAAATTCGGCGGAACGGAACAATTTCCCTTAGACACTGGTAGCGTACAAACGTGTAATATAGCGATTTGGTGAAAAACACCAAGACAGTTGCAGCAGAGCAGTAGTCGTTGTTTGAGGTGGAATTCGGAAGGGCTTCTTCCTACCAGTGGGATATGAAAAGTACACGACCGGAAGAAAATGTCTTCAGACGTGTCTGGCGGTTTAGGCCCTGTCTTCTTAGATGGCCACAACTATGCTTGGGAGCAGTGTACTGAGTTTATGTAAAAACGAACGCCGCAAAGAATAGTCTTTTCTCGCAAAATGGTACTTTTCGTTTAGGGTGACCCAAATCTGTCCATCCTTACCAATCCAGTGTCGGGTTGAAACCTCGTAAATCTGATAGACTGGGAGTCAGCTGGTAGCTTGGAACTCTGGTTCAAAAGTTGCGTCTTGTTTACACAGCATCCAGTAAATGCTCACTGCCGACTTTTGTCAGTGCATCACAGTTATCTTTAGGTTGTTGCCACTTGTCATTCATACAATGCATAGAAGGATGATTGAGCTAAACACGTTTTTGTCCACTTGTCACTTGTCTGATACTTTTCATTTCATCCACAATTCAGTAGTATAAGTTTTCATCTACTCAGATAAGACTGGATTATGAATAAGTTTATATACCTGGGCGGCGGGAGAAGGAAACTTCGGGCGGGAGCAGATAACAAAATAAGCTTCACAATATATATATATACATTGAGTGGCAGTCGTTTTGAGCATAATCTGCAGTTGAGAACATTTACAGTGCACCAGAAGAGAACAACGAGGGTCGAATTTGGGCGATGCTGAAGACCCAGCGTGCCTTTTGTTGGATTAAGACAGGCGTGGAATTGCTTGCTGGTTAATTACCCTGTTAGTATCATCCTTGAATACAAGTGTACTTAAAAACAGGGTTCAGGGGCCTCTTTATAACCTCGTGATCGATTTCAGACTGACGACTAAACCTGCGACATGACTCTTCAGCTTCCTTTGCTAGGACTGGTTGTAAACCGCCGCTATTGTAATGGTAATTTATTACCGGCCACTGGTTACTGATATCCGTACGTTATTTCGTTGCAAAATTTTGTGAACACCGATCAGAGCAGTGCTCCTCATCCTGATTCTTACTGGACGCTCGTGCAAGTAGTTCAGTTGCACTGTTCACTATCCCCATCATACTGACAAGAAATGAGTCTCCTCATAGAAAAGCTGAGTTGCCTTTTCTACACTTTCAACTTTGCCAAAAATGCCGTTTTTTTAAAAAAAAGAAATAAGGTGGCTGTCCGACTATTCATAACGCGTTTTGCCCTTCTTGGGGCTCCTCAGGTAATCAAAATCCCTGAAGTGTCTTTTATATTCTACTCGAACACCAAAATGTATGCAATTTGAAGGGTTTTCAGGAAACCCATTCACATGGGTACTTTTGAACATGCTGTAGAGTTTACTTATTTGTTTGACAGTAGGCTGAGCAGTAGTAGTTTAGGTGACACGTGCATTTCATTCCTCTCATTATTTTCTATGACTGGTCTGAAGTTCATAAGATTACTGTTTTTATTTTTATGAGTAGTACTCCAAGCCAAGTAGGTAAAAATCTCATGCACCCGCGACGTGATGTCGATGAGTTTGAGTGGTGTGATTGAAACTTGAGAACAGGAAGGAACCATGCACCAATGTAATGTTGGATATAATTATCAACTTTCCAAGAGCCGTAAAGTCCTAACAGACCTACTGGCAACAAAGCGCCCAATCAGGTACAACAGCTCCCCGTATGACGGTATTTGACAAACCTGGGTCTGAATTTCGGACAGGTGTTAAAAGTTAACTCCATTGGATCTCGAACAGTACCAACTACTAAAAGCCGTAACGAGGGTATCTGTGTGCTCGGACCACAAGTTTGGCAACGAGGAGAGTAGTTTTTCTCGATAGGCAATAGGAATACGAGAGTGAGACAGGAACTCCAGCCTCGATGTTGAGTGGTTTGTCTACATAACAAGAAAAGTGCCTGCAACATCCAGAACGCCATTAGCCGTACTTCACACAAATGGGACTGAAAACTTGAAAGGGACATCCAGGATTAGCTGACATGTTTATCTTGACTGCTTTGATGTGTGGGAAATGTGGATGTCAGGTCATTTCACGGTGGGAAATGAAAGGCAGTTGTGAAACAACTTTGCGGAAGAAAGAGAAGCCTACGTTTTAGTTAAAGCGACATTACAAACGAGAGATTCAGCTGGGTTCCAGGTGAGTCTCTAGCAAAAACCAAACTGATTTGCAAATGAGTATGTATTTATCGAAATCAGTCCAATTTGGATTCAAGTAGAACATAAGGTTGACGGAAACTCGGGGACTGCGCCTACCTGATGAGCCCGAAGCAGAAGGGCGAAACCGGTCGTGGGCTGTCGAAGAATTCTCAGCAACCTTATGAGTAGTGCACTACGTAGAGACAGCTACCTGTTTCAGTGTGCATTCTTAAAAGCCATTTGCTGTGAAAAGCAGCTACGTAAACTGAAGACAGATTGAAGATAAATGGAAAACGCTTTTTCAAAGGAAAAAATGATTGTTTAGCCTGCTTTTAGTTGGGGGTTGGAGATTTTTCCTTGGCCGGTCTTAAAACTCAACGAACCTTGTAATCTGCCCTCACGAGGGTTTCAGATAAGAGCGAAACTGTTCCCAGCAGTAAATCTAGTTATATTTCCCCCAAAGTTCCTGAAACGACCAACCATCGCTGAGTTCCAAGGATTTTCCAGTTGACTGAACTATTCTGGCTCACCAACTTACAAGTGGTTGTTCGCTTTTGCCATGCCACCACAAGCTGCTCACTTAACTAATGATGCTAGCCGTAATTGTCGTGTTGTCCCTATTCTCTTGTCTCGTCTCGCCTAGCCAGGTTTTTTTTGCTATTCGGACAAGCTAAATTTTCGGGACGAGTGGACACTATGGCAGCGGCATTACAAGCGTAATGCGGGCACACAGGGCAAGACACCATGTAAGGTTTGCACCGAGCATTACAGGCAACTGGGTCGATCCAGAAGTTGTAATCATTCGTGAACAAAGATGAAATGGTCTGTTGATCAGAGTTCAGTTGGTCACTTGACCCGTGAGAATCACATCGCAACTACTGGAGTGGTTAGCACAAACAGTTGCATCAATCGGTTGCACTTCAATTAAACTTGCCGGGTATACAAGTCCTCTTGATACCAGACCAAAAAAAAACGCTGAAAAGCGACCAACTCAGGGGTCTCTGAAATGTGTCCGGTGCACTTGGATCAGGATATCCATCCGGCGGGCTTGGCTCATCCGTGGGTCCCTCATTTATTTTTCAGCAGCCTCATGAACAGGATGAAACGGCGGTTATTGTTAGTTTGGAAGAACAAGACCCTGTTGATAGAATGACGGGATTTTGAGGTTTTAATGGAGATTTCGCACTGTAAGTGAAGCCAGTCTAAACTAATAAAGCCGAGGCTCCTGGGCTATTCGATGCTGATTAGATCACGTTGAATTACGAACTCCTCTCTGGAAGGACTTTAAAGGTTGGACTAACATCTGCAGTGAATTTTTAAAAAGTCCTAACGCCAAATCAGCTCATTGTCGAAACTGAGGTCTTCCAACTTTGGCCGTAGGAAAGAAACGGCCACCAAAATGCTTTCGATGTGTTAGACTTCAGCTTGTCCTCTGCGTGTACGGTCACTCAGAAACGGCTGGATAACGTCTGCAATTTTTTGGATATCGGTTATCTCAAGCGAACCGAAGAATAATGCCTCCGCGAACCGTCGGGTTTTGCAGCTCAAGCATAAGATCAGCCCGTATATTTTGTCCATCAAGTCTTGATTGGAATCATGTGAGCTTTCATCCCACAATAAGACTGTATGTGACTCCAACTGGTGTCCGTCCACACCGAGCTCTATGTCGCAAACATAAATGAAATACAACGAACTAAAAATATCAATCCACGTAGACCTGAGTTTTCAGGGTGAAAAGCTTGGTGGAAGTTTCCTTAACGGAAATGATTACTCCTCACATCGCTAAGAACAATTCGAGAGTCCAAAGCGACCCTCTTGGGGCTTATCAAGGTGGCTTGGCCTCCGAGTTTCCGTCAACTATATACTCACCAATCAGGTAGTCGGAATGCTAGATTGGCTTCAGTGAGGAGCTGATGCATCTTGTAAATGCGCAAGAGTGATCCTTGGTTTGCATTAATGATTTTAACCTTTTTGGACAGTACATTGAACAGCAAAAGCGCCCAAATACACTAGTGTTCTGTTAATGATTTTGGTCTTTTGGAGCCGTTTTCAAAGTGGATTGACTTCCAAAAATACGCCAGCACCTGATCTTGAACATCTCTCTGAAGAGTCCCCCTCCCATGGGGTGCTCAAAAATCCAGTGTCCGGGACCGGTAACTACTAGTGGGACTAAATAAAAATAAGAGTGTTCTGCTTGGTAGTGTCAATCTCTTTGTCGTCTGGACTGCGGTTCAAACATACCAAGCATACAAATAGCAAACAAAAACAGCATTTGTTTTATTAAAGCAAACCTCATCAAAGATATGCCGTGGATGAAACACCACAGACAAACGCTAGCAGACAGCTTGAAAAATCAGGAATTCAATTTAGGACCACGCCAGTGGTATAGTAACACAACGGACTCCTTGGGCTGATAAGAAGGAAACCCGGGTTACAAACTACTTCCATACGAATTTTGCTTTATGGTTTGGCGAAATACTAGTCCAGTGTTCTCAACGGTTCGGCTATTCGAATAAATCTATTTGGTTGGATGGAGGCATTCGGAAGGTGGTGCACTGGTGCCTACGAAACAGGCTTCTTGGGTATGTATTAGTTGCACTCGGTGGAAGTAATTAAGGGGTAGATCACGTTCCCAGGTGAGGTATTTTTCCACTCAAAGACTCGCGACCACTATTGCTCGGAAACTTCCAGATGGGTCGTGAGACAGTTCACCATCGATTCCAGTTGGCTTCCGCCGTTCCCCTAACTGTGCCATTGGTTTTGATCAGCTTCAGGTGTAGAGGTATTCGGCTTGACTGAAAAAAACAGTGCGCTGATGACTCTATCTGCTACCTTGAGATCAGTTACACATTTCATGGGATGGATGACCTTCTCGATGATCTTCTCCGAAACGAGGTTGTCGTTAGAAGCGGCATGGATAATTCGCCACACACAGATTTGAAATGTCATGTAAAAATAAATCGTTCAGCTCTAACACCCTTTCGGTGCCTAGCTGCCGTGCCATCCGAAGGAAGCACGAGGTCTGGGATACTGCCAGGTTGCCCAAGCCTAGACAGGGGAAGTCGAGAGACAGAGTTCGGGTTCGAACCACGCACCTTCCGGCAAATATAAATTTGCGCTCTAACCACTCAGCCATCTCGCCTTCAAATGTCATGTAGGATGGGTTCACTGCCACATGCTTACGGCCGACAAACCAGCCGACGCTTCTGCAGAAAACTGACGGCATGCACTGATTGACAGAAACTTCAATGAGAATTCTTTTCATCTGCTCCACGTTGCTCGCGCGATCCTGGGACAAGGAATAAATGATATTCAACTTCCCCACAACGAGTTAGTGGGTGAAAAGTAAAGGGTTTATCATAGTGAGGTACGATCGGATGAATTCCGGGTAGAATCAATAAAACTGACTCATCTACACCGAATGTGGCGAGGATAGCCTTAAGAACAACACAAATTAATCCGATGGACCAAACAGCGTTGAGCCGCACGATGCGTGAGGATGAAACTGATTGGATGGTGAACAAACGGACATAAAGCGGTAGTATCAACGCGAATAAACAACCTGGTAATTTAAAAACACGTACTTCGTTTTAGGACAGGTCTGGGTGTGTGATAGTATGCGAAAAATTCTCATCAGGTAGCGCTTTGTATATCTGATCCATCTGCTCAAACACGCAAATGTTTCTTGTGGTATCGTCAGGTTTATTTTGCCTAAAGTGAGGATGTGACGAGGAAAATGGAACCGGTGTAACATTTCAAAGCATTAACTGGTATGAAAATGTTGACTAATTATACATGTGTGCTTAAGCTTCATGGGTATGCAACATCTGCAATCCCGGGAAGAGTTGAGGGCTCAGCATTTAGCCTTGTTTCTGCCCTTTACCGGTACAAATTTTCGCTGAAAAACCTCGGCCAACTAACGTGTGCCGAATGCATCATCAGAAGGTAGTCTGATGATTGTAAAAATCAGTCGAATCTGCCCGAGGATAGGTTCTCAAGCAGCTAATTTCCTCAGATCTGAGTGCCTGCATATCCTTTTAACTTGTAAACGTTTTTCTCTCCGATGAACCGCTGCTGCGGAACATTGATGGCCATGTAGATTCACTAAATAGACGAGTTTCGCTCCATCATAGTGCTTGCATTTTTTGCAGAGAAACGATCGCAATATCACCTCAAAAATTCATTGCCTCCCTGAAGAAGTCGACTGAAAATCTTCCACAGTATTTTCATACAAGAAGATAACACACACACAAAAGAATCATGTCCAGGTTTCGGAAAGGTTCTACAGTGGCTTTGCTAGAATGGTCATCCATCATCGGTTGCACAGTTTCACCAGCCAAGATGTTAAGTGCACCGTTTGAGCGTCATTCAATGGCCTGTACACACTCAATCCTTCCGCGAAAGCATGCAACACTGACGCTTTTAAGCCACACATACGGATGAACCCATTTAGTTCTGGGAAAACACAAATAATGGCCGACATTTAAAACGAAAAATACATGCTGTGTAAATCAGAACATCATCTATTGTATTCCATGACCACCCAGTAGAAAAAAACAAGTGGTGTGCCGTTAATCTTCGACAGCCGGACTGGAACAAAAACGACTCATACGGCAAGTGGTTTTCTACTGGTTTAGAATCAGTTGTGCTGACAAAAAGGGCTTTTCCGCCGTGTTTCAGCAAGAGTGTAACATGTTCCATTGTTGCCACTAAAAACAAACTGACAAATTTCTCGCCTAACAAACTTCGCCTTCTTACAAATCCTTGCAGTTCCATGGGAAAAGAGATATCATTCCCTGTCAGCGAGCAAGTCAGGAATGGGATATGTTTCTGCGTTGTGCACGTGTTTGAGCAAGGCACGGTTCAGTGTTGTTTAAGTAACAAGTGAAGATAAAGAGGCGTCAAAGCGAAGCCGCCCTAGGATAATTCACGTCAATCCAGCTTACCGTAGTTGAGATTGTTGAACCGTTTATGCGAAATGAACGGAATCCATAAAGTGTACCTATATCGTCTCTCACAAGGCTGTGCAACCTGCTAGAGTAAGCCTCTACTCAGGGATGATATAAGGCGTAGAGATAAGTCCAACATTCTCAGGGGTATCGTTAACCTGTTCGTAGTCTGAAGACGTTGCTTTTCTAAACTGCAGAGATAGGCATCAGAGTAGGACCAGAGAAACTAACAACTAAACGTGTGTCTCCAAGAGGGGCGAAAGCAGTGAAGGGGTTTCAGTGACCTTGCGAATAGTGTGTTTTGTCAAGCCACAATGACTGTTGTCTCCCACATGAGGACAGACCGCCAAGGAGTAGGTGGGATAGTGATCGAGCGCAAGTCGGCATCTGACCTATCCCAAAATGTTTGTCTGTAGTACTCACGATGTGTGACGATGCATGGTGCTTTCACGATATGTGACACCGTTACCCGCGGAATCTCTTAAAACTACATTCCATTCCAATCTCTCGTTTATGATTGTCCCCTTCAGCTGAATCTGCTGCACTAGGCTACCCCATGCTTCAGTTGATACAATATTGGAGATGGCTTGAGTGAGATGGCTCAAGTGGTTAGAGCGCGAATGTACTGACCGGAAGGTTCGTGGTTCGAACCCGAACTCTGCCTCTTGACTTCCCCTGTCTAGGCTTGGACAACCTGGCAGTACCCCAGCCCTCGTGCTTACTTCGGGTGGCATGGCAGTTAGGCATCGAAAGGGTGCTACAACTGAATGGTATTGGAGATAGAGCAACACAATGAGCAGATGTAGCACACCACTCATTAGCTTGATGAAAACTTCTTGAAATGTCACGAGTGGTTTTACTCTTACTGGGGCTCATCAGGTAGGCACAACCCCCGAGTTTTCGTCAACTTTATGTTCTACTTGAACCCAAAAATTGCTTGAAATTAGCGAAGTACAACCATTTGCATATTAATTTGATTTCGTCAGTATACTCACCTGGAATCCAGCTGAATCTCTTGTTTATGATGTTTTGTAAGCAACTAAATGTGCTGCACCAGGCTGCCTCATGTTTCAGTTAGTACGATATTTGCGATATCGCAAAGCATGTATAGACGTAATACACTACTTATAAGGTTGCTAAAAACTCTTCGTCAGCCCACGACCAGTTTCGCCCTTCTTGTGGCTCATCAAGTAGGCGGGACCCCGAGTTTCCGTCAAATGTATGTTCCAAATGAATCCAAATTGGACAACGTTTGCAATCAAAACATTACAAACAAGCGATTCAGCGGGATTCAGTTAAGTCTTCCGTCAAAATAGAACTCGTATGCGAGTGAAAGTATTTTTCAAATTCCGCAATGTTGACGCAAACGCCAGGATGCGCCTGAAGGAGAGTGAAATCGATCGTGTGCTGTCGAGGATCACCAAACTCATGGACAGTGTATTACGCCTAGACACCAACGCACTGTAATATCTCAAATGTCGTATCAACTGAAATATAAGGCAGCTTGAAGAAGCATACTCAGTCGAAGGGGATCATCCAAAAACAATAGATTCAGCTGGATATTGTCGAGCCTTCCGTCAAAATCAAACTCCTAGACAGGGTCCACGTAGAGCGTTCGGTTGACGAACACTTGGTGGTTGCACGTATCTGATGAGCTCCAAGAACGACAAAACCGCACGTCTTGTTTGTGTTTTTCTTCAAGTAAGGTGTTACGTAAAAGACTCCTGATGTTTCAGTCAGCACGATATTTGGAAAGTGAGGTGCAGCTCGTTTAGCTGAAAAATAGCATAAACAAAAAATTTACATGAGATTCCCGTTTCCAACAAGATTCTTTTACAAATCGCCAAAGATGATGCCATTTAAAGCGGTTAACGGTATTATTGTACTCTATAGTCCGGGTAGCGGAACTCGTTAACTTATAATTGAAAAGGACGATCAACGTGCTGTGACTAGAATGGCAAATTTTTTCGTACTCCTTTTTTCGCTTTTGCTACGGTTAATTTCTTAAGATTGTAATGAAAGCAACCTTATGTGGATGTGGTACAACAACCCATCCCTTTTACACTGAACCGTGAAAGAAATATTGACCTGGAAATGAAGAAATAAACGCAAACTGGAAAGAACGGAGGTTCAGTCTACCGCAATACTTCCTGTTCAATTTATATTCCGTATTTTAACACATCTAACCCAGCAAAATTTTGCACTTGGTAAGCCATTCAGTTATAAGAGCATACAACTCGTAACACGGTACTAACTTCCGGGTTGTAGACTGTAAGGATGCAAGGGAAAAAATGATAAAACAATCCACAAAAGTTAGTTGATTTTGAAACAACAGAATCATCAACTTCGGTTCGATGGAAATCCCAGTGATTGTGGCTGGTAAAGTACTACTGATTTCCGGTGAGCGTAGTATGAATAAATCCTGGGCTTTCCATTATAAAACGGTTGCATTTCAATCCCATTTCAAACAAGCTAGGAGACCTACAAATGGGTTGCAAATTATTCTTCATTGTTGCATCTGAACAACGCTACGCTGACAATATTGCAGATTTACCGTGGAAACAATTAATCGATGAAACATCTTCATGTTTCCGAGTAAACCGGTGTGTGGCGTAATTTCTGATGGTTTACGGAACTCTCACAAACCTTCCAAACAATTCCTGTGCTTTGCAGATAAATTTACTTGTCTGAAAAACGTGGGATTTTGTGCTCACTACATTAGTGTTGCGTGATTCTATAGTACGACCACCTGGGTTTTGTTTGCACGTACTAAAGAAATGTGGATATACTCGGGAAAAATCGAGGTCTTCTTATCAAAAAGGAGTCGCGGAATGGCTTGCTGCTCAATAGATTGTTCCTTCGGGGCTTCTCAAATTATTTACCGGAGGAATTGTGTCATGAGTTTTTTCCAGAAATGATGCATTTAATACAACCGTCTTTTTATTTGATCGATCGATCCGGTGCTAACAGATTTTCTGGAGATCAACGTGCAGTTGAATGAAGCTCTTTGAATCTTCGGAATCTTTGAAATCTTCCAGAGCGCCAAAGCAGCTTCTCAGCTTCTCACAGGTTTTAGTAAAGGTTGGCTTAATCGCGCGTTTGCACTCCGGCAGTCTCACCCCCGGAAAGTGCACTATTCACCGTGGAAGAACGTTGAGATCTAGAGTGCGACTTTATAGAGCTAGAGATGGTTTAATGATTACTGAGAAGTCCCGTGGTTCGAACCCAACCTCTGCATCTGGACTGCTCCTGTCTATGTTTCGGGGGAATTGACAGAGTCTCCGCCGTCGTGCTTTCTTTGGATGGTAGGACAGCTAAGCACCGAACGGATATTTTGGTGAATATCTAATTATACGACTTCGTTAGCACGGAAAAATTTCCATTACTTTTCAACCGTCCGAAAATTTCTGCGGTTTTCAAATCTACCCACCAACGGGAATCACCACAGTTGAAACATCCCATGTTATCCGCGCGAATACACCAACGTTTGATAAGTTGCGACCTCGCTGACATTTTCGTGCACCATGAGCAGGCTCATCCAAATTAGATAAGACACTGGCTGATCGATACACATGCCATTTGTTTGAACATGTCAGGGTTGCATAGCGGAATTGAGGTGACGAAGCAGCGCAAGAGTACCCAGAATTCTTAGAACTCATAATAATGTCGCAATAATATTTGGGCTCTTAGTTGCTGTTGAAGGTCAGCCTCGTGAAAAAACCTCTTTATTCGTAATGGTACTGAGGAAGACTACTGACGAATTCTACATAGCCTATGTTGTACTAACATATCACGCCGACTGATGTACACGGCGGTTCTACCGAACACGAAGCAGAATAGTTCACCTCACACATGGGTAAAACCAACAACCCGGCTGTTAAATTTGACCTCATAAGAGAAGACTTTACGGTGATAAAAGGGACACTTCATTTAAAATTCGTCTGACTGATTTCCGTAACGGATTCTCATGAGAACACTGACCTTCGTCAGGAAGTCATAAAGTACCAAGGCATTTTTGATAGCGTCATCTTCTACACCGATTAAGAATTACTGCACCAAGTTAAATCGGAGGTGCAAATAAGATTAAATAATTGAAGCATTTTTTTAATACCGAAGTATTTATTCATCGCGTACAACATTCGGTCCGCCAAGTTATTTTTCTCTTATCAACTAGTTACTGAAGTATCACAAAAAAAACTTGCCTATATCAAATGATTTTCTGCTCTCCCCCGGCTGATTTAATGTTTTTTTTCACGAACGCCGGGCGCACCGGACTGATCCCTAGTGTTTTCCAAAAAAATTGATCGGTCTCTTCGAAAAGATTCAGAACACCAGGCAGCAAATTATGCTAAACGAGTTGCTGAGCTGGTGGCTACTTCATTTCACTCACTTCATAATCGTTGATTGCAGGTGTTGCAACAATATGTGAATCACACGAAAAGGCCATTGGTGGCTGTGTGTTCATTATCTCCATACGGGACTTTGAGTCACGCGTGGGTTGGATGATCTGGAATATCAAAAAAGAGAGAATTGGGTGCGAAAGTCTACGGTACCAATTACACACAAAAGTGAGCCAACCTCATTTGTCCACGTTCGTGGCGTCAACAATTGCGCAAGACACAGCGCAGTGTCAAGGTCGGCATAGTGGACATCGGCGAGTGGAATGTTGGCTCGGCAGTGTGGGTTGCGTTCGTCCTTGCCCAGGACGGTGCGGTCATACGGTAATCACGACAGATCAAGTCGCACCAGGCTTAGTGAACGGGCATGAACACGCATGGGTAATTAGCTGCGCAAATTCACACACGGTGCTGTGCGGGTGCGGATGAGTTAAACAAATAGAGGTCCAAGTTACATGGGTGGAGTGAGCAAACGAATGACGTAATTGTCATGATGCCAAGGTGGATTCACTACTGTGAAAGTTACATTCCATTCAGTCCCTGGTTTCTCTATTACTTTAATGAGTTTCCTTTACTTATTAATGTACCTACTACTGTTCTTATGGAAACAAATGGGAAAATTGCATATCCACTGCTTGCTAGTTTATGAAATCGATTTTGGGATATCGTGAGAAATTTCTTTACAGCGAACACCTAATTTTATCAGTTCTGCCTAATGGAATGATAAGAAAGGGGGACTCAGGTTCTTGGACTTCCCGCATGGTCACTTACCACCACTTCTAGCACATCGATGGCCAGCGGTTGCTATAGCAATTGATGTGAAATTTCCGCCAGGTTGCCGTGAAGAGAGCAAAAACGGTCGGCAAACTGAAAAGTTGCTTCCATTGTATTAGTTGAGTCATTTTGAACTGGAAGGTGTTTAACCATGGCATAACCAGCGGTTTTTGCTTGACGGATGACAAGGCATGTTACTGTTGTTGAATGACTTTTGCTACGGTCGTTACGAGCGCACTGTGTTCGACGGCACTAGAGTGACTTCTTAGCACTCGAATCACACCAAACTATTCAGCCAGATTAATTCGGTAAGATCGTGTTGAGCTTTGGTGTAGTAGACTGTTTGCAATGCAGCATGCGCTTAATAATCCGGGCCGCAAGTGCAACCGAAATCTGAGAGTACTTAGAGATAAAAGAATAAATAAACGTTGCTAAGTTATGCTCGGGCACATTGATGTTGAGACTTCGTCACCTATTAAGATGTGCTCTCATGTCTGTGGCGCTTAAGGTTCTCTTGAGAGCAGTGGCCAGCCTATGGTCAACCATTTTAGAGCATCTGTCAGCTAGTTAGAGGTCATCTTAGTTGTTGGGTGGTTTCAACGCACCCATATTTGAATAGTGCAACTACGCATCAACTCATTTAAGATAAAATGTACTTCCGGATTTAATGTTTATGATGTAGCTCTTTTGCTATTCTTTTCCCCCTAGTGAATAGGAGGTCAAGAAAGACTAGTGATTAAGGCACGAATGACTGGAAGGTACGTGATTCAAACCACACCCCAGACATCGTGAGTGCTCCTGTTTGGGCAAACTGACAGTAGTTCAGCCCTCGTGCCTCCTTCGGATGGCATGGCAGCTAGGCACCGAAAGGGTGTTACAGCAAAACAAGTATTTACTTGTCATTATTGAGGAGACTCGTTCAAGGGAATAAACAAAGAATGTTTCTGCGGGGAGCCGGGATGAAGTCAGTTGAAGACAACAACGACATTTTCCTGATATGATGGACTATTTATAACTTGGTGAAACGTATTTAACAGCCCACCACCGATTTCGCTCATTTTGGAGTTCAACATGCAGCCGCAGTCCCCTACATTTCATCAACATTACGTCCCTGTTGAATATTAAGCCACACAAATTGGCTACTTTGATAGTGATGGAAGACCCAAATGAATCTCAAGCGAATCCACAGAATCTCTTGTTCGTGACATTCTTCAACCAAACGTGTTACACGAGGGCCGCCCAATTTTTAAGCCGGTGTGTTTTTTGCTATGTATCCAATAGGAGGTGGACCATGCGCAGCAAATTTGGTTGAAAAGTAGCAGATGGGAGAGCTTCAGCTAGGACTGAGATGAACTTGCGTGTAATTTCCACTGATAGAAACCTTGTCCCATCAATGGTAGTACATAATTCTTTCTGAGTGGCTTGCAAAATAGTTTCACAACTTCCAAGCTGTATTTTACCTCAGCAGATAAGCCTTTTCCTCGTTGCGATATGGTCTCCTCAACATTAGTTCAGTAGTTTTTGCTTATCGACTTTTCCCAAGTGGTGAAAATGAACCTTAAGAAGTGGCTGTCAAACTTTCCAACTTGTCCATACTTCGTGCCATTGCAGTGAATATCTGGCGCAGATAAACAGCCTTGCTTCATTGGCTCAGCGAGCTTGACATTGGGATCGCAAACGTTTCACCACCAATCGAGTTGACTTCATCAATGAGTCATCAGTGGTTGAGTGGGTGAATTCTTCTTCTTTTGCCTGTACTGACATGGTTTTCAAACAGTACCTAATAACTTCAAGGAGATTGGTTCCTCACGGTGTGGCTTCTGAGTAGTTAGGTTAGCCAGCTTGGAATCTGGTTTGCGTTGTGCTCGCATTTCCTTGTGTCTTGTTGGCTCACTGGGCGCTTTCAATTCGACGGCTCTGCCCCTCCGTCATGAATGGGTCGTTTTCTTGAAATACACTCATTTGCAAATCAATTTGGTTTTGCGAGAGACTCACCTGGAACCCAGCTGAATCTCCCGTTTGTGATGTTTTCAGGCAACTGAATGTGCTGCACCAGGCCGCCTCATGTTCCAGTTGCTACGATATTCGAGATATCGCGATACATGTATATACGTAATACACTACTCATAAGGTTGCTGAAAATTCTTCGACAGCCCACGACCCTTTTCTTCTTGCCTTGTGGTCTGGTGTCGTCCCGCTTGATGAAAGCGAAACTCGAGTCCACTTTTCCCTTACTGGACGCATCAGAATAACTGAGTGATGACAAGAGGACGACTGTTTAAACGAAAGTGCCTTATACGAAGCCTGTAACTGCCTACAACCTAGTTAGTCAACAACTGATTACGGCACGTTCGGGAGGCTGTTTATAATACCCGGCACATATTGCCAAGTTGAAGTAACTTTGGAAAAGTACAAAAACGACACAGTTTCCCGTGACACAGTACAACAGAGTTTGAACCGTGTTTACACAGGCAGCTGTGATTCCATTGTTTGTGTCATTTCCCATTAATTATATACTACTCTTGGTCACAATAATAATGAGATTGGCTGTGTTGGTCGAAAATCCGAGGGTCACTGCTCACATTATTGAGCGACCACGCGAGTGGACATGAGTTCATCACTACTGGTGCTCTGCTACTGTGTGACAACAACATCATCATCATCGTCATTAGCAGCTGTAAGAACGGCTTACTTGTCGTACAGTGTTTGTAGCTGTCACAGTGTGATCCACCGATGAGTTGAGGAGGTGCGGTAGGTAGCTGCGTGTTGGATGCGAGGCTGATAAATTGGTGTGTAAATACAATAGCTTGGATGCATGAGTGCCATTGAGGGCGCGACTGGGCCATGTCTGACAGTGTCGCTAACCATTGATGTGGCCCGTCTCGGGGTCCCCATCCAGGAGGATTCCAATGACCAGCGCCACTGAGTTTGCTGGTAATGGCTTTCAAACTTCCCTGCCAAGTCATTGTCCGATCGCCTCTGGCTCGTTTCCTCCGTGTGGTTCTGCAAAAGGACCTTCAAAGGAAGTAAGTCGACTGGCATACGCAGCACGTGCACAAGGCAGCGCAACCTCTGGAGTGCGATCAGTCCATCTATCTTGGGTGAGTCATTTCATCCGAATACCATTCGATGTACTTCAGCATTGCTGATCCGGTGTTCCCGTCAGACCCGGGCAATGCTCCAAAGACAGCAATGGTCAAACACTGAAAGTCTTCTGATGTCCTCGGCGCGCAGCGGCCAGGCTTCTGATCCGCATAGTAATATGGAGCGTACCGCAGCATTGTGAACTCGATCCTTGACGGAGAAGCTTATGTCACGACTACGCCGCAGGTTACGCAGGTTCACAAAAGCTGCTCTGGCTTTCCAAATTCGGATGGAAATATCATCTTTCGCAGGACCACTGGGACCGATACAGCTGTCCAGGTAGACAAGCTTGTCTACTATCTCAATCGGTTCATGCGCAAGCATGACGCCAGGGTTTGAGCCCACCCAGTCTTGCAGTGACACTTTACACTTTGCAGGTGTGAAGAGCATGCCGAACCGTGAGGCGGAATTATTTAGATTACTTAATATTGATTGCATTACCACGGCGTCAGATCTAAGCAGAGCTATGTCCTCTGTGTGATAATGAGTCTTCCATGATCGCATCAATGACGAAGTTGAAGAGGAAAGGTGAAAGATGACAGTCCTGTCTGACACCACTTGATGTGTTGACCTCAGAAGAGTGCTTCTGTAGATCTTCACACGGCCGCGGTAGTTGGCGTACAACGCCTTTAGAAGGGTCAAAAATTTATGGGGGACAGCTTTACCCCACAGATACTGGCATGGTGTCTGACGGTCTAAAGAGTCAAAGGCAACTTTCAGATCAAGAAACACAATCATTGTTGGTTGCTGGAAGCAGTGTCGATTTTCCAGAATCTGTCGGAGGGTGAAGATGTGAGCGATGCATCCTCTTAGGAGTAAGGAGGCTTTCACGAGAAACACCACACGTGGTCTTCTCTCAGGATAGGATTATAACCAGTGCAGCATTGTCAAGTCGCCTAGGATAAAACAAACGAACAATGCTCCTCTGGAGCACTTGTTACTGTTTTAAAACAAAACATCATCCTCGACTAGAGAGGAAAAGGAACACAAACTGAGCGAACCTCATCTACAGACAAGCGTTTCTTGGCTGTGCGGCAAATCGTGATTAACCGAGCAGTGCGTTCAAGTCGAGTGATTCACGCAAAAATTAATCTGACTAGAAGGCTCCTCCTGAGTTTCCTCACGCGGAAGAAGTGACTGAACGAGAAGTGTCCAAACTTGAGAAGATGAACCCATCAGGGAAAACCCTCTTTTGCTTTTTCCCTCTCTGCAAGACAGGTTAAATTTGTTCCTGTCATAGGAATGAACGTGGAAAATTAAGTGCAGGGAACTGAAAAGTTCCTGCAGCTGACCGGTTCTAGCTTTGAAACTGGCAATTTTGGTGGGATTCAATTAGTAAAAAACAGATTTCGTCAACTTTGAAAGTACCGACATTAGTCTATCGGTTACCGGTCAACAGGGTCCAGAGAATCGGATGAGTACTAGAGCTTCACCGAGTCGCACTGACGGCAACGGTAGATGGTTACGAACAAGTCAACGTCACGTCAAATCAGGCCAATTTTAATAAAGCTAGAGCAATATAAATGGGGAGTGTAACTTATAGACTTAACGCACTACTCATAAGGTTGCTGCAAATGCTTCGACAGCCCACCACCGGTTTCGCCCTTCTGCTTCGGGCTCATCGGGTAGGCACAGTCCCCGAGTTTTCGTCATTCTTATGTCTACTTGAAACCAAATTGCACGGACTTAGCGAAATACACTCACTGGACACTTCAAGCATCTGAACAAATACAACAGAAACAAAGGAACTAAAGATGTCCAGCCCGTGAGGAATTAATTGGGCTTTCAAAATGATTCATGGGTTTAGTTTTGCGGGGCCCGTATGAGTAATTACATTCAACAATCGACCTTAAAGGTTGGAAAGCAAACTCATTATCGAAATACAAATTCTTTGCAACGGCAGGAGCTAAAAGGCGATGACCTTTAAAAAAAGTGATTCGGCTGCAACTGACTATTCAAGAATCCTTGTAGATTAGTTGTAGGTGTTGGTGGGATTTGAACAATTCGCGTTCTGTCCTATGAGCACTCTTCATCGAAGAGGGGAAGCAGTGGACTCGAGTCTCATTTTTATTGGAACTTAGTGCGTGTCCTTGGCCGCGTCGAAGTTTGAACCCCGGACATTTTACATTCGAGGTGAGCATGCATGCCACCAGCGCACATTGGATACATCTAAACAGATGAGCCATGTGATTGCTTTACCTGACGACTCGAACAACGGCCCAGTAACTGTCCTGGTTGTGTTTTGCTAGCACCAGAAACCTACTGGACAATTTTTAAAGTAGCCTGGGTGGGAATATGACGGCGCCAGATCAGTAGTGCTGTGAACTGTGGTATTCATCTGACGCGACACCAAACCAAAATCCTTACGCCATGTTTGAGTTGGTTAGATTTGCGACACTCCTGACTTACAAACCGTACATTTCATCCATTGATCCACGGAAAAGAGTTCTTTCGAATGAACAAAGCTGACTGGCTTTTTGACAGTCAGCTTCCTAGGATATTTAACTGGATGATTTATGAGCTTGTTCAAAGGCATGCGAAAAACGTGCGCATTTATGATTAAAATCCATGTGTGCATTCAGTTTGATTCGGCTGAGTTCGCATCGTCCATAAATTCCGCTGCAATTTTAACTGAATTACATTAAGCCCTTAGGAAGATAAGACGCGTAGATTTTTTCACAGGTTACTTATCCTTAAGTACTCACAATGTATTTACCATGTGACTGTTCCCAAAAAAACTAATAAAATACATGTTTGAACCGTGAGTGGCAAAGCCACCATGAACGAAGGGCGCAGGCCTAATGCAAAGTGTGTAGTGTGTCTCCAGCTCAGTTTTGACATAAAAATTCTTCCTGATGTTACCAGAAGTGAAGATTGTGCCTCCGTTTTTTCTGACACAAACGAAGCCCCGAGGCTACTGCTGTTTTGAAGGCCATGAACAAAATACGATGCTTATTTTCATTTTTCAAAGTCGATTGTTTTATCGACGGCTGCATAGTTCTCCTCAGTGTTAACACTGCGAGTTAAAATATCACCCAATAGGAAACATGTCTGAAAGTCATTCGGCAGTGGAGCAAACTCGTTCAGAATTAGTCAGCGGATAATAGTACTGATAACTTCGTCGGATACGATGACAGTTTCTGTACTAGTGAACAATTAATAAATACTCTGATCCACAGAAAGCAAGATAGAACGGGAAAGATTTATCCGGATGGAATGGAATCAAAAGGTTCCCAGGGGTCAGCTCGGCAGTGTGATATCCTGATAGTACTTCTCTGGTTAGGCCATGTGCTTCATATTCCAGCGGAACGGTCGCCTCGTAGTCCCTTCTTCGCCCCGAATTGTGTCGGATGGAGACAATCCATTGAGGGTCAGTCCACCATCTGGCAACGAAGCTTGAAGGCTCTTACTAGTCAACTCAGTCGCGATGGTAACCGCCGTCTTCCCAGATGGAGACGATGGGACAAGACAAGCCAATGTTAGGTGACCCTAAAAGGTATAGCTGTATCACGCAGCCAATATTGGTCTTGTTATCGCCTTCACTGCGTAGCTTTCCATCCGTGCTACACATGACAAAACAGAACCATTCGACGTCAATAAACCGATTTGGCCCCTGCCTCCAACAAACGGCTTTCGTTTCTTTATACTCCTCATATTCAGTGAACAAAGCTGCAGCAGCTGGAATCACCGCATATCGGTGCAGGACTTGTGAACTGAAAAACTGAACTGAACTGAACTGAACTGAACTGAACTGAACTGAACTGAAAGTTCAGTAATCAGACAGCAATTATCATAAACAAGAAGATCAATCACACCTCGGGTTTGAAAAGTTGGGTTTCGGAGTGAAACTTGGTGCCCAAATATCGAAAGGAATTTCAGGGAGAACAGTCTTCTTAGGACGGTGATCAGTACTGTTGCCTGATCTCAAGGAAGTGGGAAGCGACAACATAAGAAGAGAGTATTGTCTTGGATCGTCCTCATTCATTGGTTTCTCATAAACTCCTCTGACACTGCATGATGTATTATTGTCGATCAAAAGGATAGCCTGAAAATTCAGAACTGTCGAAGAAGCTGTTACAGTAAAGGGTTTTGGGCTACCCACATTAAAACACTAGCAAAATGTTGATGGAATCTCTCGGAGAGCCAACTACTGATTTTATCCTACATCAGATAGGTCTAGTTCCCAACTTTCCATAATTGTTGTGGCATTTGAGCACCAAATCGGACCTATTCGTACCTCAGAAGAATAATGTGTTGGTGGTGGTTTTCTTCCCTTAAAATGTCTGAATTTTACAGTTCTATGAAGTATGTGTTACATCTTCTGTGATAGTGAAAATGTGTTTTTCCGCTTGAAGCATTTGTGCAAGCCTCTTTAGTATTGTTTATGGACAACTTGAAGCATTTGTGCAAGCCTCTTTAGTACTGTTTATTGACATAGTTGTAGAAAACATTCGGTTTTCAATGGTTTGTTGAGTGGTATCCGCTCGTCTGACTTATGACCAGCTACATGAGAGTTTCCGGTCGAATTCATCAGATAATTGGCTCACTTTTGCTTTGGCCAGCAGCTCCGATTCCCATGAACAACGAAGGTGTCAATCGATATGTTTATCTCACAAGTTCTGAAAGCCAGTACCCAGAAAAAATGTTATTATCGCACTCTTTGGAGCGCGCAAACAAAGAAGGGTGTGGAAAGCAACAAAGAGCGCCCAGGGCAAGGAAGAGTAGTTAAATATTTAGGAAAGTCATGAGCAACATATAGAATAATACAATTGTATTCAGCGTTTACATATATGGGTGATAAGGTAACGTGAATAGTGGCTACAACACAAGCTAACTATGGATTTTAGCCAAACAGTCATTCGAAAATCCAGTTCAAATTCTGACAGAATTCCAGCTAGGGTAGCAATCACTCGTAATGTACCCGCGCGTTGCTGGCTTTCAAATCGTTGGGTGCCATATTCAGACTGGGTGTCGGATTTGTCTCCGTTTCCTGCGCCATGTGCACGTTTATTCGACTGTTCCGGACCATTTCCATCTGCGGACGCCCTTCTCCTTGTCCACTTTTCCCAAAGCGAACGCACTCTAATAACGTATCGCTCATATGATACTGTGTCTAGGACGAGTGAGAACATGTAAAAGGTTTCCGCATTTCTTTTTTTTACATCTGACTCAACAGCCAAAGATATAGACACGTCGCACACATGAAGTGGTGTCACAGGAACGACTGAAATCAGAAAGGTCCTACCATTCATGTCACTCATAACCTCTTCCTAGAATACGGTGTTTTATTTCGGTTTAACTGGCGACGGATCAGGGGAAGTTTCGACTGTCAAAAGGGACTAAATTAGACTAATTAGGCCAGAGGGGGAATAATTTGAAAACATATGCAAAACTTCCCTCTGAGAAGTCGTCACTCTAGGGGCCAGTCAACGCATGAAGTGGTTTCCCTGAATGAAGGGTGAGTGTGGCCGCCCGAACGAGAGGTAATCACATTGCTAATCAATCACCCACGGCCAAATGGCTGTGTTCAACTGGTGGCCGGAAGGTCGCTGGTTCGGTTTTACTCTAGTGGTAACTAATCCGACTTATATCCAGCCGTTCCTAAGTGCCGCTGAAACTCACAAGTTGATCGCACCCCATCTTGGATTGGTGACTCTTATACCATGTCAGCTCCTTCAGGACAAGATATCTCCTCACGTTGAAACGCACCAACACCCAACATCAACGCCGCCCCTGTTCATCTTCCACCACGACCCGTGCATCTGGTTCACAAAATTTAGAGCTCAGTTTACCCTTCGCAGAATCAACCAAGAGCATACTGTGTGTTACCGTGTATTTGGACTACTCCCTCCCGAAATCGCAGCTGATTTACGTGATATTTTAACGGACCCTGACGACACTCACTTACGTGACGGCATCATTAAGCGCTGTAGTTTATCCGAACATAAATGACTGGAACAACTACTTAGCGGAGAATCTCTCAATGGCTCTACAACAACTCAGCTGCTGCGACGACTTTACAACATCGTGGGGGACCGCAAACTTGTTGAAGCCTTGTTTAAACAGCTCTTTCTGAAACGTTTACCCGCCTACGTACAATCAGTTCTCGCTTCCAGTTCAGAAGGTGCTCTACTCGCTGGACTTGCCAGCATAGCAGATAAGATACTGGAAATTCTACGGTGCTTTATTGGTATTTTTCTGTAGATACATCGGCTTTTGTGTCCACTTTTCACGATCCTCTTAACAAGTTACCTAATCAGGTAGAAGCCATTCACTTGTCTCGACCCTGCCGATTTCGCCGTACGCTGTCGCGTCCACACTCGTATTCTCGACCACATTCACGCTCCAGGGGAAATGGTCATTGCTGATACCATAGCACCTATGGACATCGTGCACACACAAATACTCCCAACCGTCTTCCTTCCGAAATAACCATGCGCCCTTTCAGTCAATTTCGAAACACACACGGGTAGAACCATACAGGCGAGTAAAGTTCAATGCCTCACTCATATTACTCGTCGCCTGACAGTTGTTGATAAGACTTCTGACACTGGAGTCGACACCAGCATTATTCCCTTATCCGCCGCTTATTCCAGCTCCAAACCGTCTACTTTCATTCTAACTGCCGCCAATGGTTCTTCTATCAAAACTTACGGACAGCGTGTTTTACGAGTAAACCTCGGGTTACGTCGTGAGTTTACGTGGATTTTCGTCATCGCTGACGTACACTACCCTATCATTGGACAACAACTTCTCACCGATGCACTCACTCTACTGTCTGTTAGAGGACGATCTATCACTTTACCATCAATTTATCCAGTGATGTTTTCTAGAATTGGCGATTCATCTTATGACGGATCGCTTAATCAATTTCCAGATTTAACCAAATCCAATTTCAACCAGCCAAGTCCAAAACAGTCCGTATTTCACTACATTCACACTTGCGGCCCTCCTGTTTTTACGCGCCCGCGTCGTTTGGCCCCCGAAAGGTTACAGATAGCCAAGGACGAATTTCAGCTTCAACTAGGTATCATCAGGCCCTTTCAAAGCACGTGAAATTCACCTCTCTACATGGTACCTGAGAAGACGTCCTCAGACTGACATCCTTGCGACGACCACCGAGCACTTAACAGTACCACCATACCTGACCGCTACCCCATCCCACAACTTCACGACGCATTGTTTCTTCTCATATTGCCATTCTTCATGTGTAATATCGTGCACAGACGATTTACACAAAACAGTTATCACCACTCCATTTGGTTTATTTGAATGCCTAATGTACTAATGCCATTTGGTTTACGTAACATTGCAAAACCTTTAAAAGCCTCATCGATCAGTGTTTCTCTGGTCTACCCTTCGTGTTTGCGTATATCGATGACATATTAGTTGCAAGTGCTCATTCAGAACAACGTATGGATCATTTAGCTACTGTATTTTCCCGTTTACCTAAACATGGAGTAGTTGTTAACCCACAAAAATGTGCGTTTGGCTTACCTGTCTTAAGGTTTCTTGGCCATACTGTTAACAAAAACGACATAACACCGAACGCTGACAAACTACAGGCGATTCACATCATTAAATCAACTCAAACGCCATTTTATTCTCCATGCTGCATTCATGTTAGCACCCCTGACGGACTTCTTAGCTGGCAATCCTAAGACACTTTGCTGAAATGGTTCGGCATCAGAATCATTTCAAGAGTGCAAATCTGTATTCGCAAAGGTGCTGATATTGCTTCATTATCAGCCAAATGCTTCATTGTCCCGTAGCGTAGATGCTTCCAGCACGACTGTGAGGGCGGTCGTGCAGCAGACAATTAACAACAGCATCCAGCCACTTGGACTCCTTTCACGAAAACTGTCTCCTACTGAAGCCCACTATAGTACATTTAGCCGCGAACTACTGGCGAGTTATTTAGCCGTCACCTATTCGTCACTCGCCATATACTAGAAGGTCGAGAATTTTGTGTGTGTATCGACCACTAACCCCTAATCTTCGCAGTCGGGACAAAACCAGATAGATATTCACCACGCAAAGTGTGTCATCTGGATTGCACTTCACAGTTCAACAACGACATTTGCCGCGTTTCAGGACATCTTAACATCGCCTTTGGCACTTTATCTCGTTCAGCAATAAGTTCACCCTCCTCAACACCCACAATAAATCTCCAAATTATAGCTAAACTAAAGAAAGATGAGCCTATCACTGCCGCAAAGCGACACACAGTCCTCATTACACATCAAACAGGTGCCACTACAAATTGCACCAGACACAACCGACTATGATTTGTCTACTCCACACCCACACGTGACGCCACGTTTTTGATGCTTTACATAACGTCTCACATCCCGGCCTATGATCGACTGTTCAACTCATTTCCTAGCGTTTCGTATGGAAAAACCTTGCCTAGGATGTCAACGTTCCAAAACTATCCAGCATACTCACTTACCCATTAGCACTCTCTCTCAACGAGATTCCTGATTCGACCATTTTCAACTAGCTATAGTCGGCCCACTACCGATATCGAACGGTTCTTCCTATCTTCTCACATTTGTCGGTTGCTTTACGCGATGGACTCAAGCTATTCCCATTTGCGATATTTCTACCTGGACTGTCGCTCGAGCATTCATAAAGGTTGGATTGCCAATTTCGGCCTTCCTCCATTTATAACCACCGACCGTGGTTCCCAATTCGAATCCCATCTGTTTCAAAGCCTCACCGAACTGCTAGGATGGACACGCATTTGCACCACGGCATACCATCCTAAAGCAAATGGCCTAGTGGAACGATTTCATCGATATTTGAAGACCGTTTTGCGAGCACAAAACAGCTCCACTAACTGGTCTGATACATTTGCACACAACGTTTCGTGCTTCCCTATACTCTTCAGCAGCAGAATTAGTTTTTGGGACGACTGTCCGTATTCCAGGCCAATTTTTCAGTTCAAACTCTCAACGTTCTACCGACCCTGCCACTTACGTAGCCAATCTAAAGACCCACATGTTTCAACTACGCTATTATTCACCACCAACATCGAACAGAAAATCTTACATCTCCCCAGACCTTGCAAGTTGTTCCCATGTGTTTATACGTTGCAGTCGCGTTAAACTGCCTTTACAACCTCCATACGATGGTCCTTTTCGAGTTCCTTTTCGTTCCGAAAAAGACTTCACTGTCCATTTACCCGATAAACCTGCTACCGTATCCATTGACCGCCTTAACCCGGTATACATTGATCTTTTAAAATCCAGTACTCTTACAACAACTGTAAACATTCTGAGCAGTAAGACAGTTCAGTTCAATAAATACACTCATTTGCAAATCGATTTGGTTTTGCGAGAGACTCACCTGGAACCCAGCTGAATCTCCCGTTTGTGATGTTTTCAGGCAACTGAATGTGCTGCACCAGGCCGCCTCATGTTCCAGTTGCTACGATATACGAGATATCGCGATACATGTATATACGTAATGCACTACTCATAAGGTTGCTGAAAATTCTTCGACAGTTCAGTTCAGTTCACTTACTTGAAACTAAATTATTCGACTGAGTACTCCCTGCTTGCATGGTTAAGTTTGTTGGATCACACACGCCTTGGTCCCGGGTCGCGGTTGCAGTGAGCGCGTCAGACATGATATTTAAGTGTGATTGTGTGAAGTTTTCGGACGGAAAAACACTCACGCTTGTTGTTGTCGTAAAAATGGACGCAGAATTGTAATTCCTGGCTTGGTTACAGGTTATTGTTAGATTAATGTTTAGTTTACACTTGCTCGTGTGACCAGACGCAGACTGCAACTTTTAGATCCAATGAAATGCGCTGGGATGTGTCGACCAGTGGAGTAACATTTAGACATGACGTAACCTCCAACGCTGCTACCTGGCTTTTTATGTTTAGCGAAGCTTTTTGTGAAGATGAAAACTCACCAAGTTCCACCGCTTAAATGATGAGGGTCCTACTTCCAAGATTCCTCGATGCACCAATTCGGTCAACACTACGTTGAGAGAGGTATTGAATAGATTTTATGATCACTTCGAAAAGCGAACAAACAAATCGTTTTTCTCCCTCTAACTCTTGCCTTCCAAGAAAAAGCTCCCATTTTTCGAATTTTCCAAGCTGAGACAACCGAGTTGTATTCACTATAGTGTTAGTTATTTTCTCTCCCGTGTTATTTCCGTCTCTGACGACCGACACTGCCGACCGAACGCTTATGCATGTCCAGTCGGAAGCAGCCAGAACTGGTAACACGGAAAATGTTGTTGCACAAGTTGATAGAACATTTCCTTGCCTTACTCGCTGTTGATTCCGAGTGAGTATCACATCAAAAGCTGCGCTACGTAATTGAATAATGGACCATAATCAAATTTTTCCAGATCACTGTTAAACGATTTTCGCTTCGGTCGAACGCTAAATAAATTACTTGGGACAGTGGCTTCAGATTTGGCCAATTATTTCTCCCGGTGTTGCTGAGTTTTTGTATGCCTACAAGCACATGTGTGTATGAATGTATGTATGTGTATATGCGGAAGGATTCGGTGCGGACGCAAGTAGATGTGAGTAGAAAAAACTAACAAGACTGCCGCTTACGTTCGCCGGCCGGGCAGTAGAAGAGACAGTGGTCTTGTCATCCAACACACACACAGTGCAAAAAGCAACGGTAAAGTTAATCAATCGTGAAACCGTGGACTGCCCCAAATGTAAAGGATTGCTCCAATCCACCTAACACAAATGGATATCTTCCATTGAGAGCTAGACTGTGTTGAAAAGCCGAGAAACACTGTAAAGCTGTTTCATTCCCAGTTGAAATCAGCTACAGTGCGTATCCGCCGAAACTCCAGAACGTCTCGAACCGGCAACCTTCCCGGTTAATAGTCTGAACACTTAACCATTCGGCCACAAGTGGCTGATTGCACTTACATTCGCGCTTAGACAGGAAAATAAGTCACGTGCTTGGATCCTCGAGTGACGATTTCTGAGATGTTTCACTCATCTCGGGAAATCATTCTTCCTCTCAATCGCTTACACATTGATGGTAATGTGGCGCTATATCCTGGTCAAGTGACCGAACGGTTAGGTGTTCAAAAGACCAACCTGGAGGTCGTCAATTTGAGATTTTCTGGGGCTTTATAAGATGCAGACTGTCGATTATTCCCATTAGGGATCGAACACCGGCCGAGTTGTTCTCGACTTTCCGGCTTAGATTTGCCATCACTTACAAAGCCTCCAGATATTCCGGAGAAATGGGTTCTAAGGCTTTTTTGGACAGCATCGCTTCAGTCATGCCTGATCTAAAACCCCTGTTAGCAGACTCTTTCTCATACTATGAGGTTGTCGACCAGCTTTCCATGTCAACAGATGCCTCCTCGAATGTTGCAAGGACTCCTGTAGACGACCATGCGTTTTTTTTCAGTAAATATTTCTGAAGTTTACCTTTGATTTACATTATTGGCCGAGGCCAGAGCGTGACAGAATGCTGGACATGGATTCATCAGGCGGATACGTTCAAGACCAACAGTCCCAGATTAATCTGGGGATGTTGTGTCATGATAACGGGTTGACGGCAGCCCGTAAACAATTCTAAGTTAGTCTGTGACTGAATTATCGAGTGGCGGAGCCAGACCGTTTGATGGGGTGGGACTGCGGGCGAACTTCCAGGCGAGATATAAGTGCCTGGGATTGGAACTCAGAGTAAATTAAACCACATGTTTACTGGTCCAGGTGAACGAGAGACCGGGTAAACAGCAATGTCTTCATGTCCTTTGGATCAGCGGATATAATCTTTTCATCAGAGCTAGCAGAAGTTTCTACTCGTTTTTCAAGACACCCACTTGGACCATGTTGAGGTGCTTACGTGGATAAAGAACCTCATGTTGTTTATTTAAAAAAAATCACTTTGAACCACGCATGCCAGTTTACATCGCACAAACATACTACCAACGGACGGGATCTATATCGACTGCATAGTGTACCGCTGTTGAAGTGTTGGCGCTCGGTTGCATGAACATATATCACTATACATCCCGCTAACTGTTCCACTATCCTCAAAATTGTGTAGCAACCCAAGCTACCCACTTTTGGATTTCCATTCGAAAAAACCAAACAAACAGGGAGTGCATTCGTCTAAATGCTGAAACTGTCACATTCGGTGCTTCCTGATCATGATAAAGAAAATAACTATCGGACATCTACTCATTCCCCATTCATTGGCGGAAAAACCTTCGGATATTTGGATGGGATCTCCAAACCCCTCATTATTACGCCGAGAAATTAGCTTATCAAAGGTTCAGAGATAGAGAGAGAGAAAGATGCCCATTGATCAGGAGATTCTCTTTCCGCCTGCGTTGATGGCGTGTGAAGCAACTGTCATGGCCTCATTACTCAATTGTGACAAGAAAGGTTCTTGGAGCGCACACACGAATCTTCAGGAAGGTGGATTGCTTTGATCCATCTTAGAATGCAAAATGGCTACGGCAAATTTTCGGTGGAGATTCCTTTCTGTCAGTGAAGCCAACTTAGGCTTGAAAGCTGTTTCATCCTTACTGGGAACGAAACTCATACGAACGAACTCATACGAAACTCATAGCGGCCTCCTAGCCAGTAGCTGAACAGCTAACCGGTTTGCCACGAGCGACTGATCAACTGTGTAGTTCGCTCTCAAGTAGACAGGGCGCAGCCTCACTTATCCATCTATCACAGAAACCACATCACGTGGTCACTTATTGACTGCCTCCTCGACGATTTCTCAGATGGAATTTCCACACATCTTGTGCAATTATTCCTCTTCTGAGCAACCTTTAGATAGTTATTGACTGTGAGAGAATGAAGTTTTACTCCCCAGCTCCTTCGTCCTGACTTACGTTGCACTCGAGCGAACGTGAAGGACGCAATCAAGGCTGACCTTTTCTGCCAACTAAGGGAGGACTTTACACAAACCAACTGAGACAGACATAGCTTGAGAAGGGATGTTAACCTACCAACGCCTTAATTTGGATGGCGAGGTCAAGTGACTATCGGACGCGGGCTTCTCTACCAAAGGGTACATCATTATTAAGAAATGACTGCCTCTATTTTAGCAATTGACGGAAACCTGCTACTAGTTGCATTCTACACTAATTTGTCAAGGAAGTAAATAAACAAATAAACAACTAATAACAACAATAAACAAGTAACCATGTTGCTGAACCATGAAACCTAAAACCAACCAACGTCATTCCCAAACTGCCGTATTATTTGCATTTTTTCACAATTTAAAAGAAGTGTCTTACTTTAGCAACATTGTTCAAATTTCATTATCTTCTCGGGCAGCGTGCACGGTTTCATACTTTTTCCTCAGACGTAGACAAATCTCTCCTCGCTAAGTAGTTAAAAATCCCGTCCCATTCCATCTATTTTCTCTCCCTCAATTCACCTTCTATTGGGATTTCTCAGCAACTTACCTGACAGGCGAAGTTTATTAACTCACAGGCCAGCACGGCGACGAACTCTTACTTGTCTGAGAAACACTCCAGTCTGCGCTTCGAATTTGTTCAAACAGGCATGATGGGAATGGCCACTCGAACAAGGGAGACAGAGTAGGACACAACAAAGTTACTCACCTATTTCGGCGCTCCGCAGACACTGGAAATGTCACTATGAGATCATGCCATCCCTTGTCTGGTTAATAAACAGCTACCTCCAAGGCAAACATCCCGACAAACTTAGATCAGCTTTGGTGATGTGCATGTGTTCATCTACCGGCCTTCACAGGGTTGGAAACGATCTTTTATGATCATAGTCTAGCGTCTTGTGGCAATTAAATTGACATCAGCTGAGTCGAAATCAGCAACTTGATCAGTTCAATCTGATGGACTAGACACAATCACGTGATTGACTCCAAACCACCTTGCAAAGGCATTAAAATTAAGTCCTTCTGAAAATTCTGGAGGTATACTCGCCTTCAGTATAGTTCTGTCCGTTATAAGAATACATGCCCTGAAGGATCCTTACTGAATCAATTGTCCTTCGGTACTTTGGGACTTTACAACAATCGATATCAATGGGCATCATAACACTTCTCCCACCTTCGCTTTCGTGGTCTGTGAGAATTATTTTGATGATATTTGATGTTCAAACTACGTTGTTCGACGTGGCCGAGTTGTAATTCCCCACTTGTTGATTCGCGTAAAACTTTATCGTCTGCTCGAAAACGGGTAGAGGAGACCGTTAAAAAAACCCCAGACAATCCTGGGAGGATTAGACTGGGGTCGCGGAATTCGGGCAGTTGGTGGCAAGGCCCGTTTGTCGTTATCGACTGTCGAGGAAACGTTTCTACAATACAGGACGGTCGATGATCGAAAATAGTAAACGGTACTTAGGTTCGAAATTCCACGATACACCCGAAGAGATGCCGACTAGACCAGCTGCTGAGGTGGCCGACCTTACGGAGGTAAATGGAACACCGGTGGCATGCACGCGACCTTTGAAGATGAAAGGTGTGCAACGACGGATACTACTGATGAAGCGAGTAGTCTATGGTCTGGTGGCCAATCTCCGGCCGCGCATCTGATGGTAGGTGAAGTTTACCACGGAAATTGTGGAACTGCTTTGCAGTGTTCGTTTACTATCGTTTTCTAGTCAATGAATACCCACAAACGTCCAGGAGGACGCGTGTGAGTGTTCAATTTTTAAAGACTGTGCATATGAGATGTTTACCTTCCTGTCTACTGACTTGTACCGGCTTAGTTCGTGCTTGTTGATATCTGTTTTTCTCCCTAAACGGGTAGTGAGACTGATAAGCGAAACCCGGACAATTATGGCTTTTACGAACTCTGTTTTACGGTTGTTATAGGCATGGATCTCACAAATGTGAAACCTGTTGGGCGTTGGTCAGGTGGCTGTTGATCTGTTTGCCGTACTTGCTAACTGGCAGATGTACGTTTCCTTACCACAAGGGGCGACGTCGTCGGAGCGACCTCGGTGGGTATTTCCACCTTATCTGTAGTGTGTTTACATAGCACTTGAAGGGGATATGTTATATCTTAACGCGACAGAATTTTCGTGAATGCATTGGTTGTTTATGATCTGTGTTGCGTTGTGGTCTGCCTTACTTTCATTCGCTTGTTTTTCCGATTCTTCCTATTTTTGATGACTGGCTCTTCCTCAGTTTGTATTACGTCGTGGTTTAGTCTTCTTGAGACCGATTGGCTAGTTGCGCCGTCGTGTTTTCTGCGCTGTAAAGGCTTGTGTCCTTGTGTTCGCGGGTTGATTTGGTACTATGATTTAGACGCCTAATCCATCTAGCTTGCGTTGTCCATTTGAATCGAGCCTTCTGGTTTGAGCTTCTCATCTATTTTGTCACGCTCTTTTGAGCTTCGTAGTTATGGCGTTCCATTGTTCTTGGTGACTAAGAAATGTGTCATTCTGGACATGTTTGCTGAAGGCTTTTTTGGTGGAACGCCATGCTTCCATCAAGTAATGTCCTTTCTTCGTTCTTGCCTGAGCCAATAGGGGGAAAATCGTTCCAGTCGAACTCGCACCCTTCCTGATCTTTGCGCACGAAAGTGACTCTTAGCAGTCAGCTTATACTTATCTATTCTGCTGGAGAGCTCCGTTCCCGTTGTCCTATACAGCGTTTCTCGCAGTCCTCTCATTAAATCCTGCAAATGATATTGTTCCACATCAGTGGATCTAAGTGTCCTTTTGGATTTGAACAGTGTTCGCGGGTTTGTAGTCGGAGTACGCTGTTGTAAGAGTCTTGTAGTTGGTTCAGCGATCCATACAAGTGTGACTCATTTGTTGTCATACTGAATTTCTGAACCTATTGGGGTGTATTTGTTACTGAAATGTTTAAAACCAAATTGTTGAGATGTGCAGACGGAAATGCAGGCATTAAAGTTAGTCCTCGACAGGCGTATTCAGTCCATTCTTTGCACTTAGTACGCTACGGAAGACGATGCGATACTATAATTAATAAGGTAAGACCTCTCGCTTAACCCGATACTCCTGGAGCTGAGCAATCCTTAAATCTTTCATAGCTACACTACTTTTACGACTGGATGCACAAAGTGACTTACAAGAACCGGGGCGCGAAGCGAACGGCATTGCAAGTGTTTCCTCTGCAGCTGCAATAGTTTCCACGTCCTGGGCTCCTGTTTTCTTCACAATGGTTCCAGAGGTTGACATCCTTTTTTCAAACAAGACGAAGTAATATGTCGAGTACTGTAACGGTCAAACGATATCTTCGAGTGACGCGTAATACCAGAACCTCCGGGAAGGCAAAACGAAATCGGAGCTGGGTTTCTATACGGTACTCGACAGTAGATACTCGTCCAAAATAAATGGTCCAATTGGACTACGAAAGTACGAACCAAAGGAGCAAAGAGGCTCCCACGTCAGACAGTCGCACTTGCATAAAGTCGGCCACAAGTGGCCGGATGACCTCAAGGCCAAATGAGTGAAGTGGTAAGGACAAACAAACGCCAGTTCATGTACACGCACTAAACACAAAAGTGGAGCGTGGGTTACAACTAGGGACAGAATAAACGTGGGGAGTTTCAAATGTCAACGTAGTGGACGATACAATGATACCCGTAGATAGTTTGCACAAATTCACCCAAAGTTTTTATGCCTAGCAAAGTGAACAAAACTAATCCGGGTAGTCGTTTTTGACTTTTCGTTGGCAATGGATTTTCGCAATTATTGATCTGATCGACAGCTCGGACATAGTTTCCTCCCAAATATGTTAGAACATATGATCCATACTTTCGTAAAGCGCCACAAGAGCCCAAACTCCGGTTTATTTGAAGATCAATTTTCCGCCGGCGGAGTCTTCAATCTTCCATTATTCTGTTCAGATGCACAGCATAGCGTACAGAGGTTGAGACCAATAGACTATTCACACTGTTACTGTTGAAAATCATTCAGGTAGGCCCCTATGTTATGATTAGGTGAGAGGACAACCATTCAGACAGACTTCCTTTGGAAAATTTAAACACCATACCTTTTTTCTTTGCAAAAATGATGTTTCGTTACCAAGTTAGCAGCCAAATAGCAAAGCATAATGTCTATCCTCGACGAGATTCTCTGGTATTTTACGCCGAATGCCACCACAAAGTGCACCACTTAGAGATTTTACTCTGGCTTGCGGTGACGGTAAGTTGTCCTGCGAGTTTTCAAGTCCGTGGTATGAAAATTGACGTGCAGAACAGTCCTCTATTCATGTGAACTTGACGTCAAGTTACGGTGAGACACGTTGACAAGCCTTCAGAATCGTTTCAAGTAGTTTCGCGGGTTAAAAAATGTTGGACGGTTTTGACAAGGTTTTGAAATAGGTTTTCGAACAGGTCGGTAAAACTCTCTGATTATCTTTGTGTCCTATTCTGGAACCGTCCGCACAATCGATCGCAACAAGAACGCAATATTTAGTGCTACTTTTTCTATAGAGGAAAATGTTGGTAGCTCAAGTAGCATAGATGGTCGTTGGTTTGTGCCGCACAAACACTAACCCATCGTTACGCACCACTAAGCTCTCGAACAACGCACTGATGATGTCATCTCGATTGGTGATGAAACGTTTGCAATCACATTGCCAAGCTCAGCTAAAAAACCAACGACCATTATTGCTGCATAGTTGTGGAGATATTCCGTTTAACCTCCCGTTCTGTCTCCGATATCACCAGTCCTGAAGGCTTTTTACCTTCTTTTCGAAAGTGCGAGATTTCCCCACCATTGAACCAAACGGTCGAGTTGGTTGATGACTAAACCATGCTCAGGAAGCCGGCACTTTAGAACAGGAGATAACGTGTCAAATGTAATCATCTTGCCCAAATCTTGAGTACCTCTAATCGAGTGCCATCACAGTGATATACTGTCTTCTCAGTTGCCTGAAAATAGCACCACCTGCATAGACTATCCAAGTGTTTGATCTCAAAAACTGTATACTTTTTGGCTAATCTATCACGTTCTATTAATACCAATATCTTTAATGGAGAGTTCTTAGTATAAATGAAGCTCATCTGTGCTGAAAAGCACTGTACAGCCGTTTCATTTTTACTGAGATTAAAACGTAAGCAGGTGAGAATCCACATGGGCCAAACTTGAAATTTCGAAACCAACCCAACTGGCGAGTTTGATTTTTCGTAATGTTTTTCTAAAGCAACTCTTTTCGCGGTGAGTCTGCCTGTGCTGCCATTGTGCTGCAAGTTAGGGAGTAATTCATCTTGGGTCTGTGATATCCCTAAACCAAATCAGGTCTCTTGTCCTAAAAGTTTTATTCGGATGTGTCAATATGATCACAAGTCAAAACTAAATTTTGAGATGTCGACACATAAATGTCTCTGTTTTGAAACTCGTCAATCGTATACTAACAAACAGCTCAACCCGGACTTTGCTATTCGCGATTGTCGAACTTCGTCATCCAGATACTAAAGACTTCTTGGTGAAATCTTTGGTTGGAGGGTGGTCGTATTTCAGGAGTGAGCACTGAAAATAGACTACGAAAAATCCGTTCCGGCGCACACATTTATTCCACTGAGAAAGGGCTTGTTACATAAAAGGTCATTAGCACAAGAAAATATCAAAAAGATGACAAAAGGGCCTCGTCTACCAGAAGGTCATAACGTATTTGTAAAGGCGTTTGGTTTCCAAGAGAATCAACAACTCACGCATCTGTTTCTCATGACACGGTATACCTGGACGAATCACCAGGAAAAAGAAGACGGACAGCAGTCTGGATCTCTCTGTTGATGATGATCAAGCACTTATTGTAGCAAGCTAGACAACTGCACTCAGCGGCATCACGCTCCAACATATCGTTGACGAACAAGTTCATGACCGACATCACTTCGGAGGAGATGGGGTTATCGCGGTACAACTGGAGGATGACCTTGTAAGTGTGAGTCGCATAGCTTTCGTCCCTCATTTGCCTGTTCTTGTCGGCCTTGGAGACCTTCGCCTTTACGCCTTCTGCGTGACCTTCCAGAAGATTTCCCTGGAGGTCATTACACTCTACACGTACATCCCAACAGATTTCAGGAGCAGACTGTTGGCTAGTCGGAACACAACTTCATATAGAAGGGTCTTGTAGAATTGCTCTCCGCATTTTAGGCCAGTTTTGAGTGACGGATCAGTCAAGCGGCCCTTGACGGATATAGTCGTACCCGGTCGATTCACACTGTGGCGCACCCATCCTGACAATGGCAAATAAACATCGATTAAATCGCACTACGAAATAAGCAAGTTGGATTTAAATGTCCAGAGAAAATGCGGAACAAATTGATGGTCTACATATTTGGCTCTTGTTCATTAAGTCACCAAATATCAGCTCGCAGATAAGGAACTGTGAAAATGTGTCAACCTTATTAGTTCACTGTTGTGACATACACGAAAAGAGGACGGGTCGAGGAGACAGTATTTTTTCAGTGGTTGCAGACTGTTTTTTGGCTTTCTTCAAACAAATTTCGCTGTTTTTATAAAGAAAACTACTTAAAAGGTTTTGCTGAAAGCTCTTCGACAGCCCATGACCGGTTTCGCTCATCTTGTGATTCATCAAATAGGTGCAGCCCCCGAGTTTTCGTCAACCTTATGTTCTACTTGAACCCAAATTGGACTGATTGTGACAAATACACTCATTTGCAAATCAATTTGGTTTTCACGGGAGACTCAATTGAATCCCTCGTTTATGATGTTCTTCAGCTGAATGTGCCGCACTCAGGCCGCCTCATTTTTCAGTTGGTACGATATTCGAGACATCGCAGTAAATTTTCATAAAGAAAACTACTCATAAGGTTACTGAAAACGCTTCGACAGCCCGCGATCGGTTTTGCCCTTCTCAGGGCTCATCAGGTAGGCGCAGTCCCCAAGTTTCCGTCAACCGTTGACCCACCAAAGTGGGCTGAATCTTAACCAGATAAGTTCACAAAGGAACCTACTCACAAGGTTGCTGAAAACTCTTCGATAGCCCACCTTGTGAGTTGTTTCCTTTATGAAAGTATACTGCGATCTCTCGAATAGCGTACCAACTGAAACATGAGGCGGTCTGTGTACAGCACATTCAGTTGAAGAACATCATAAATGAGAAGTACACTTGAGTCTCCCGTGAAAATCAAATTGCTTTGCAAATGAGTCTATTTGTCGCAAATTTCGTGGTTATTCAAATCACTTGTTGCCCGCTTTAAACGTACGCACATACGTTTAACACACATACATAAATGCACAAACGTAAAAAAAAGTTGGTGTCAACCGTTTGAACACACTGTTCTCCCTCTTGTTGTTGTTGTTGTCGTTATTGTTGACAGTCAGTGATTACAGGGTGGATTTTCCCACTAAGTTGACAATTTCATGCACCTGGAAGAGGAAATGATTGATGGGTGTTACCGTTGCAAATGGCAACTTGGGAGGGGCACACGGCCAATGTACTGGTCGTGAATGTGTTCGCTCCAGATTTCAGAGGTGATAAAATTAATTTAGGGAAAGGATGACTGGATCGAAAAAAACGCTTTTTTGAATAGTGTATATAATGTGTACACAATGAGGTAAGAAATATTTTTCCCTTAAAGTTTTATTCGCGGGAACCGTCTTGAGTAAAAAAACCCCTGAAAAGTAGAAGCGTGTCTTAAGACTGGCAACTACTGTGGCTAGTCACAGCTGATTTGGGTAGGGAAATACGTACTTGAGGCGCTGAATGATGCTAATAAACGCGCAGTTTCTTGGACCGTATACACTTGGCCGAGCCGCTTGGTGAATTTAACTCAGGGGAAATCAATAATCCATTGCTGGGACTGACGAGTCACGTGGGGTCAATGAGGGACTGTGTAATCTTGCTATATTCAATGTCTACGATAATAGATCGAAGTACAGCAACAAATTAAAAAAAATGTCAATGGTCGAGTGAGAAACTAACGGACCAAATCGTTAGGTCTAATTTAAACAGATTGAAGCAGCTTCTTCTCAGGTAACCAGTACGTGAATTCTGAACTCCGGCTTGTGCGTACAAAACGGAAATTGGGATTTGAGAGAACCATTGCATCTTCGTGCAACTGAGCAAACCACGGCAGAAGTATGAGTTGTCGTTGGTTTGTCCGCTGAGCTGAGCAATTTGATTGCAGACGTTTCATCACCAATCGAGGTGACATCATCAGTGCGTTGGTAGGGAGCGTGGTGGAGCGTAGCGATGGGTTGGTGGTTGGCACAACCACTTTTGCAATCAAATTGCCCAGCTCAGCGAACAAACCAACGACCATCTATACTACCTGAGCTACCAACATTCTCCTCTATAGCAGAAGTGTAAGTTTCCAAATTATGTAGAATTATATGAAGATTGATCAAAGTCCACAGATAGCCCACTACCAGGTTCGCCCTGTTTGTGGTGGGCTGCCTGCGGATTTCGAGCAGTCGCCTCATGCTACTTAATTCGAAGACAAAAGATACTTCACTGAATATTTTCTAAGCCTTTATCCTTCGAATTATGCGAACAAATGTCAATGTGCTATCGACCACGAGGGATTATGTCGAGCCTCCAACATCATGCTTTAAAGACGTTTATGTTAGACGCAACATCATCGGTTCATTTGCCACCCGGCTCTAATTCACATTTGTCGCGTGAAAGCAATCACGATTTACTTCAGCCTAATGATAGATGGACTTCGAAATCCCCTTATCACCACCTGTTCGGAATGAACAATACGGTTGTGCAAACATAGAGGTCTCGGAACATTAGTGCCTCCCCCACCTGCCCACAGAACGACAGGTGGACTGACAATTAAGCATATTGACAGAAGGATGTATACATAGGTAGACAAACAAACAGATGGGCTCATTCCTAGGACTGGTTCTAGGTAGTCTAGTGATCTGGAGGTTTTTGAATTCAAATCGCTATTGTGTGACCATTGCTTCACATGTTTTTACGCACGGTTATCGGTTAGGCGTTGGCAATGAAACGGAGTATTAGGCTCAATTTTTGCTCTTTTTAGGTTGCATCGAAGGTGCGTGGCATGACCGTAACGGGATTCGAACTCTGAAGTCAAGCATAAACCTACTTGCCCGTTCAGACATGACATTCGGGTGCATTTTGCATACGCCTTTCAGAGGTCCGTAGTTCAACTTTCAGCTCCGCCAGGGAGATGTACTGCTGACGGGTTCAAATAAGAACGGAACTGGTGCCCAGTTTGGAGTGTAACAGCGGAGTACCTGCACCAGGAGGAAGTCTGTTCAAAAAGAGGCGGTCCCGAGGCTAAGCCAGGTCCTTCTTCCGGTTGTTACCTTGAACGTTATCAACTGAAACGCCAACAGTCATACAAACTTCTCTCGACAACCACAATTTCACACACCAGCTACTTCAAGAATTTTTCATATGCCGTGAGATAAGACCAGTTTAGCAAAGCTTCCGTGAGTGAAATTAGGTCGCTTGCCAAAGATTTGGATTTTTGAAGCTCCAATGAGTTGCAACCAAATCCAATCAGATCCGATTCGGTTTGGACTGAATCGAGATGGAATGAATGGGAAAGCAAACGGGGGGTGGAGGGGCGAGAGGAAGTGAAATATTTCAGTTGGCACGGATACAATTTCATTGCTCTTGAGAGACCACTTGAGACAATCATCCGAACTGAGCCAGACTCCTCGATCTCGTAGAGAGCTAATAAAGCGAATCGGAAACTTTCCACACTCTCGAAAACCACAACCCAAGAATGATTTTTCAGATGCTGACGGATTATTCCAGTCACAACCGCACACCCATAAAACAGTGATCCTGAAATCTCTTGTAATATTTTGCCCAAGGGATTACAGATTGGTTTGATACGTAGTTTAGTTTCGATGAAACGGCCTCTCAAGATCTCGCAATCCTACTTATGGACACGTTTGTATTGATTTCACTGGGCCAATAGGCACTTGGGTTTACGAAGCATTGTGCGCTGCGTCACGTAATTGTTGCGAACAGCATGAGAAACTAATGAAAGCTTTTTACGAATTATAGAACGGCACAATTCCTGGTACATCATTTTTCGTTCTGAGGAACCAAATTTTCTAGGGAATGGATAACCTGATTGTAAAACCCAGGGAAAATTTAAAATCATCGTTCTTAGCTGTCACTTGCAGCGGCTTTTCCGAAACTTTGTATAATATGCTCTTACAATAAAGCGCAGCCACATTTTTGTAAAAGTTACTACGCATCTTGTGGGTAGCTGTTTTATTTCGAGAACGTTCCTGAAGCACATACTACTGAAATAAACCAATGTCTCCGAAAATCTTGCTAAGTCGTTCATGCCAAAGCAGTATACAAATTCACTTAAACAATATCTCACGAAAAATCCCGAAAGTTCACTTTTAAACTAGTCGATGTATAGTAAATAAACGCAAAGGAAGAATAAATTTTTTTACACAAAAAATTGTTTAGGCACAAAAAGTAACAGGATATCTTTACAAATTTAGTCAGCTTGAACAATTGGGTATCAAATCAATTTTGTACAAATTCATTCTCGTAGTTTATTGTAATCCCGAACATTTATTTTTACCTGACCAATTCCCAAAAACGTTTATTTACATGACCGAGGAACAGGTGTTTTAAAACAGAGAACGATAAACTTCACCCGCAGCCTCCGTCTCTTGAATCAACACGCTTTTTTACTTTTTATTTCGGCGTCTGATCCTCAATTACACATATTTTCCAACCAACTTTCCAACCAATGCAATTATTAGGTCAAAATTTATTGGTTTCTGAGGCTCACGTATTCGTTACCAGCGGTTTTTTAAATCCTATGTTTTGTTTCTTCTGTCACAACTCATTGGTACCAGATTTAAGGCGCCGATCATTTGGCACGCACCTGGTTTCCAAAGGCGGAATGCAACCTGAATACCATGGTTAGTGTCATTGGAGCACTGCAAACTACTGCACAGAATTTGGTAGAACCGAGGTCACCAAAGACGGGGCGCAGACAATCTGGTACCCAGCCGATCGCGCGTGAGTGTTATTCACAACAGCAGTCCTCTGGTGCGCCAATATTCATTCCATGTGTTTTTTGTATGAAATTAACAGCCAACGATAATGGGAACTCGCCCTTACATTAATCATGAAGAAAAAGCGTAGGTCATTTGGGTCAGTTGTTTTGGGAATCAGAAAGTAAAAATCTTTGAAGTACTGGAATGGTTACAATTTATGAGTTTTATACTGTCTTTAATGTGCAAAAAATTAAAAATCTGTATGACCTTGCATTTTAGAGCAGCATCTTGAGGTTTGTTAGTCGTTGATGTGTTTGCGGAGCTTGACAAAGCTACCTGAACAATAGTCGAAAACACGCATCCAGGTTAACAATATTTCGAAATATTGCCACCATGGAGTGGACTTTTCGTGACCAAGACAGGATACATTCGTTTCTAAGTGGGTGAATATAGTCCCTTGTGTTCGAATCAAGACATGCATTGTGTTTCCTACAGTGAAACGTGCATTCTCAGCGTCCGGTCATATAAAAGCATTCAGTTGTCCCACCCTAAAAACTTCAAAGTTTCAACGCTAATCCACTAGGCACTTCCTGACATGGAAACAAAACTGAGCATTGTAGCGTGACTTTTTCATACTCACACTAATTTATTTAGTTTTAGTGGTGATTTCCTAGTTAAACTAGACTTTTTTTTACCCAATTTCAGTTTTTCAACACTGCTTATGTCAGAGGTAACAAAGATTTTTCAATCATCTAGTGATTTTCTATGCTGAATTAAGTAGACTGCACGCACGACTAGAATTTACTAAAAATTCGTAGGTATATGCGAACGTGAAATTCGGGGATAATACTAATGAAAATGACCAATGACCTTCCCCTGGCATGCGGGACATGCTTGCTGAGTAAAATATCGATGAAGGGGACGAGATGGCTCAAGTGGTTATAACGCGAACTTATTGACCGGAAGGTCCGTGGTTCGAACCCGACCTCTGCATCTCGGCTTCTGCTGTCTAGGCTTGAGCAACTTGGCAGTATCCCAGTCGTCGTGCTTTCTTCGGGTGGCATGACTACTAGGCACCGGAAGGTTGTTACAGCTGAACGATTATCGATGAAGAAGGTCTAGTCAATTCTGTGCATTTTCTAAAACCTCAAAACTTGCGATGTCCTCAAGTACCCCATTTAGCGAACGCCCCCTAAATAGGGACAACTCTAGACCGGGTGAAGGAGCGCAATCGTCCGTTCAATTTTTGAAACTGTTTGGTATTATCTCTGTGGTTTGCACGATTCCGCAGAGAATGTCGTTTAGTCGAAAGCAACGTCATTTGATGATACCATACTTGCCAAGTTGTCAACACTTATTTCGCAATAAACAACTGGTGTCTAACCAGTCTGTGGATGACGGGGAAAGATGGATCGTAGCCAAAGCCTCTGGAGGTGATGTGGATGCAGGCTTGTTTGACTTCAGTGAGCTTTTTGTGAGATTCCTCAAGAAGAATTGTTAATGAAGCTGAGCGCACATGAGACTAGAGGCCTTAACGCATACTGAATTTTGGATATTCTCGTTCGGCGAGAATATTCTATCAGGGTCAAAGAAAATACGCTGGAACAACGACGAGCATTACAGTTGCGTTTCTGGGTCTACACGGCCGCTTTTAAAATGATTAATGCCCTGCTCATAGACATTTACTTTCTGAGTCTGACCTATTCAGGCCCATTCACGTTTTGGAGCATTATTTATAGTAGTGACGAGCCAGATCGTCTCGCAAAGTGACCTAAATGTGAGGCTTTTATGTACATCTAGGTAAGTGCATAACTGTACACGGAGGCATCGGTGTCTGGATTTGAAAGGCGCGACCGTAGTGTGAAACAGAACCACACAAATCGGGTTTGTTCGTCTGCCAGATGCATGTGTGTTTGCGTACACGGTTAGTTAAATCGGGTTTAGCGAACAGCTTTCAAAATTCTTTATACTACACAAGATTGCACACGTCTGAAATACTTTGGATGCTCATTATATTCCTCTACACCGTAAGAATTGCGACAAACGTAGGACATCGGACCAGGAATATTAGCCAACATGGATCTGCGCATGGGAAAATGATGAATGTGATACCGTTTTACTCCTCAGAATCAGAGCTCTCGCAAGTTCTCCGCAACTCTCAGTTTGTCATGTAGCCTGTTTTCATGGTGGAAGAGACTACCGGCTAAATTTTAGGTGTGAACTAGATAAACATCTCAGAGGTTTTTTGCCGGTTCCAGCAGAGTCTGTCGCCGATCACAGGCAGACGGGTGAGCGGGTCACGAAAGGAATTACAGACTGCTCTCTAGAAACTGACTGTTGAAGTCGGAACACTGTGTAATTAAAATAAACTATGACCGGTTTTGATTTCTTCAAACAATTGTAAATGACCCTGTATCCAGGTACCTCTACCGGAGGACTGACATGTCCCGGAATAATCACAGGATTTTACACAAATGAATCATTTTCCAGAGGTGACTTGCTTCTGGTTCATTCATCTGCACACAAATTCAGCGCTCTGCTGTGTGATGTTCACACTTGCAGTGCTCGCATTTTATTGGCCAAACCACAAGTTTCAGTAATCCAATCACGTGTACCGGAGTGAATAACATTTTGATTGGCTATCTCGCGTTTCAAATGACTATAATGCGGTACATACAGCATTGAGGATTTGTTTATTTCTGACCACAGTACAAGTTCACCATTGGGTTCCTGTTGTCGCGAGAGCCAGCATGCACTTCTGGAAATTCAAAGATCCTGATGGAACGAAATTTTTGGAATAACAAACTGTCTTTGGTGTCAAGGTCATTCGCAAGTTATGCCTCTGGCTGCGTCGGGCACATTCACAGTTTTTAGTAAGTTTGAGGTCATTTAGCTGAGATGTTGGCAGTTTTAACTACCTGGACCGATTCCAATTTTCATTACCAGAACCATGTTTTTTGGGAGAAAAACAGATCTAACGGGAGGTCCTCCAGCAGACACTCGTCAGCTCTAAGAAGGTGAAAATCTCCCACTCAATTTTTCCTAGCAAAACATTAAGCTTGGGATCTCACAAAAGGTAGTTTCTAAGGCGGTGAAAAAAATATATATCCACAAAGGCAGTAGGAATGTATTAGAGTAAGCGTAAAGCATGTCAAATTTTCATGAACATGCCGAAGCAAAACGGTACCCGAGGCATCGTAACTTAGAGGTCTTCGTTAAAAAACTCGACACATGGGCAAGCCCAGTGATCTTATGGAAGTATTGGCGTTCGTGACGTAGAATTACCTTGGAATATAAACGTACTAGCGTCTTGTACCGTAACCAAATTAAACGTACTGTGAAAATCTCGTCTGTTTCAATAATGCAGTTTAACTTAAGAATTTTACACACTCTCCCCTTCGCTCGACAAGAAAAAAGGGCGGTTTTATTTCATTTTCCACGGAATACTCAAGCAAAGATTGATCCTTTTTCAAGGAAGACATTTGACTCAAAATACCTGAATTTTACAAAAAGTGACGTACAACTTAGATTTTCGGTGCAGAGCGCAAGAAGCCGTGAGTTACGTTGTTGTCGTACAACTTAGATTTTCGGTGCAGAGCGCAATAAGCCGTGAGTTACGTCGTTTTCGTTTTTAAGGAGCCAAAACGTCAACCACAAAAGCATTCTGACTAAGCGGAATATCGGCTGTGATACGTTATTAATTGATTTCATTTTGTGGACGTTTTGTTGCTATTTCGTTGGCATCTGATCGGTAGAATAATGGCGGAATATTCAATATAAAACAGAGTAAAAGTGAAGGACGTTGGCGAGTGAAATCTCAAACAAACAAACTTCTGAGTTAAAAAAAATTAACGGTTTTCTTGCTAAGCCAATGCGACATGGACTACCAGCCACTTTTGTTTGTCCAAAAAAGTAATAAGGAAATAACTGGTAGTCCTTTTGTTAAGCTTTAATTGATGTTTGTGAATTATTGGAGGAAACCTAAACTAGTGACCGTTTATCATCAACAGGCTGTTCTGGTATCCTGCGAGTTCACAGTCTCAGATTCCTGATGTCATTTGAGTACACGTTAGCTGGCCCTCCTCCAAAAGTGTTTTATTGTACTTTCGGTACAGTTTATCCCTCTTAACTACAGGAAAAATAATTGCGCTTGCTGGATTTGGAGCATTCAGTCCCTGAAATTCATTTGGTAATTGTAATGAGGAGTTGAAGTGATCAGCCTTTGTGTTGGATCCAGGTTTAGGCTTAATAATTTTCGCGGTAGAGAAGCACAGTCAAGTAGGTATCCAAACACACAGAGGTTGGGACATATTCAAGCACCAGTTGTGTTGTGGTCAATCTTCAAATGGTATTACCCGTTATTAGTTTGTTTTATTCTTTCGGCCCCCAGTACTACTTCGACAAGTTCGTTTGCCGTGCGTACTAGGGGTGGTGACACATGTTTTTGGGACTGATCGAATCGCTGAGTACTAGAAAAACAGACGCCAAGACTCAGACGGAACACCAACCAAACCTGAAACATTCGTCATTGATTTCACGGCATTTCACTGAGATGAGTCTTGATGTCAAACCCGTTATTTGTTACCACTGATGTGACAAAGTCGAAACTCAAAGGGTTTTGCATTCTGTGGAGTAAGCAGAACACAGGAAAGGAAGCCTTGTGCACAAAATTCATTGGTTTAGGCATCAGACTATCTTTTTACCGGCTCTGCCGAACCATCCCTTTTCTTCATTCCCCTCCTTTTTTCTCTGTGTTGGTCAGAATGTTTACCGCGTATAAATGCTAACTGTTTTGTACTTGCTTAACTCTTGGCAACTGCATCGTCATCTGCATCATATCTCCCCGAACAACCGTCAGACAGTTTGTGAACAAGTTGTCAATTTGAGTCAACAGGTAAACAGCTGACTTGCTCACGCGAACTATCAGCATCTAACAACATCGCTAGCCCTGCATCACTCATTGTTTCACGTCGTGTTTATTAATTCAGTTTACATTGTGCGGGAAAAAAGCACTCCTCGTCTAAAGATGTGAAAGGTATGCAAAATTCATTGCTGCCTTTAATCCAGAAAACAGAACGTCTTGATAAATGAGGTAGTATGTAGTCAAAGAACGAGGACAGCACCGAAGTGAAACGCACATGATTGAGAATTGACGTGAACCTCCCAAAAACTGCAGACAAAAGGTCCCAAGAGTGTAGAGTAGAATAACCATAGAGTTATACCTCGGCTAAACCTATAAAATTCCGCTCACGATGGAATTACCGCAATACCCCCAAGAAATACCCCGTGGGAAAGCACTGAATGCAGGAAAGTGTCGTAAAACAAAGCGATTTCTCTACTTCAACTCAGTTAATGCATAAGCCTTCTTCTAGGGCTTTGTGTCCACCGATGGATTTCATTACTAACAAAAGAAAGTAGAACAATTTCGGCTTGTCTTTTCATTCATTTCCTCGCAACAGTTGGGTGCCCCACAAAAATGAACTGTTGAGAACAGTACCGGGCTAACTCTGCAGTGGGCATATTTTGCCATACTTTGATTAGGATCCACACGTGAAAATGCGTGGCACTCTGTAGTTAAGCTTAGTTTCATTGTTGTTGTACGGATTTTGATCGCTTGCCTATAAAAAGCACCCGCTAAGACTCATACAAAGGAGCTTTGAACAGACATTTCGATGAATTTTAGAAATGCGGCCATACGTAGATTTTCTTGATGGGTCTCAGCAAGCAGAAAGCAGCTTTCGGCCCCTTCGCACTTTGTGGCATGAGAAGAAACCGTATGAGCACGTTATCGGGCGTGGCAACGTGCCAACATTGCTAAGTTTACCAAAGATATTTTAGCTGTTAAAACAAGAGGCAAGGAAGTGCTGCTCGACCCTGTTTCCACAATACGGTTAAATTAAATTCCCGTCCATGCCGGGGTACATCGGATGCCATGTAGAACCACCATCTGAAACACCCCGGCAGGCAGATCAAAACCCTGACGCATATATCCCTCTCCCTGTGAACAGAAATCCTGAATTATAGCTCCACACTACTGAAAAAATATCAGTGACCAATTCAGAAAGAAAAACATCCTCCGAACACATTTAGCTTCTTCTGTAATTGGGCATCAAATGAGTTCCAGCGAGCTGTCTGAGGGAAATTTGCTTACCTGCGATTCATTCTTTTCTCTAAACCAGTGGTCTCTGTTTCAACGGTAATGTTCGAACTCCCTCCCGGAGGGTGACAAGTCGTAAATTTCCCTGGGATCCTTGTGAACTTCACTGCTACTCAGAGGGTTTCGAACCGGCGACCTTCCCGCTGGTGTTTGAGCGCTTAACCGTTTTGAAACGAGTGGCCTATCAACGGTGTGATTATCTCTCACTTAAGACGCACCCTTAAATCACGAAAACCACATCACGTGGTCACGTGTTGACTGGCTCCTCACTATATTCTTTCTTCGGGCGAGTCAGGACATGATGCACAGCAATCCGAAAGCAACGCTCATTAGGCCTGCTTACTGTCTGAAGGAGCGCGAAAATTCGTACGCTGCGAGCAACACTCAGGGTGACTACTTGAGTCAAAACCAGCCAACTTACCACCAGACAGGTTTTTTGACAAAAATCATTGCGCACATAAATGCTTCCAAAAGGAAACTAACTGTTCGTGGCCTTCTGCACTTTGGAAACTGGGTGAAAAAACCTTCGAACTTCAGAATTTTTGATGACGGTTTGAAAAGGTTCCCTCAGAGATTTTGTGGCAATGCTGGTTTTGCTGTTACAGCTTTTCATATGTCAGTCCAACTTTCAGACGGATGCTATTCGTGAAAAAAACAACCATCTTTTGGAAAGACGAGTGGACGAAAGATTCGTTAAAATTTCATTATCCCCATAATGTTCGATTACACATAAATCGACCAGGGGGAAAGCAATTATTACTTGGGCGTTATTTAAGTTCCGGAAATTATGCACTGCGTGCTGCTGCACTGTCATTCATCATCCGGAAACATCCCCTTCACCGTGAACAACAATCAGATTGCGACCAGTCCCAGTGTCCCGAAAGATTTTGATCAGCAATGTCCTACTGTGTGAACAGTGCTTATCCATGTAAGTGCGGAAGATTTCTCGAATGATTATTGATCCTGCTGAAAAATCACGCGAAGCAATTGTTTTGTTCTCTTGAATCTAGTGACATCCCATTTTCCAGAGCTGGTATTCCTCCATTGCCAAAATAATTAGACTTGTTTTTTTCTTATCCAAAGCCTCTCAGACAGTTTCGTGCAGCTCGGGCTAAAAATTTGCTGAGATCAGGATAAAGGCAAGATCTTTTTGATATTGTCGGTGCTAGATCGGATGTTGCAAGTGAAGCTTTGTCCGTAAGGATGGAAGCGTGACAACTTGTGACAACTAGGTTAACACTCACCACAAGGTGGAAAGAAAGGATCGATTTGTTAAAAGCTGATAAAATGCCTAGCTAGCATCGATTATGAGGTTCCAGCGGGAAGACGAAACTTGATGATAGGTGGTCGACAAAAATGGAGGGAAATTTTGTCTTCTTCTGCAAAGCCTTTTTTAAGGGTTGAATATATTTAAGTTTTGGAATTGAACTGGGTCAAACAGGTGGTTTTAAACTCAGCGAGAAACTGAAAACACTGAGTAGCGTAATTCACTTAGTCACACTGACCGGACAACAATCATTTTTTTAATAAATCACCAAGGCAAAGGAACAGTCGATCTTCTACCGAAGTTTTAATACTCTAGTCGAATGAAAACCTAATATTACGGGCAGTTTAACGTCAAGTTTAGATAGGTACGGCTTGACCGAGATAAAACAATTCTGAAGAAAAAGGAGGAAACATACTTGAATGTGACATGGGGCAAATCTGAATATATTCGTCCGAAATTTACACCAAGATTCACCAAAGCCAACCAGGTTTCTGAGTTTTAATTGTGTTGATTTACTCTGAAAGTCCGTATGTGATGATGAAAGGGCGATAAACTGTTAAAATTGAATCTTTGTGTTGAGGATTTATTGCAAGCGTAGGCTAAGACATAAACTAAGCCGTCTCAGACAGATTATGATGAATGTCTAGTTGCTTTTTTCCGGCCAAGAGTAGGCCTCATTCGCCGAGATTGTTCTCATAAAACGATTTTCTACAGTATGATCACGTGATTCGCATAGAGGAAGGAATTTTTCGGTGTAGCTTTCCAAACTTATAGCGGCACCGTGGTCAAGCGTACAATTCAAAACGTAGATCAGTCGAGTGATCCATCCAAGCATTTGTAATTTCAAAGCCAGCTAACATAGAAGAATAAGTAGGATCCTTAGATGCATTTGAAACACTTCGTTGAATCTTGAGTCTGAAAAACTCGGTTCAGGTTGTCAGTATACATTAGTGAAATCATATGAGAAATCGCTCGTCTAAACAGCAGTTCGAGTAAAAGGCATGATTCAAACAGCGTAATTCGGGATGTATTGGGGCATATCGTGTGACATGTGTCCTTTATTCATGGTGTGGTTGGTTAATTGCTTTCAGACACACCGAATCGGGCAAGATATTCAATTAGTCATTGAATTATTAATCCATTAATTCAGTGAACCATCAAGCTGTTTCAACTTATCGCATCAAATGAATACATGAACCAGCAAACAGTGTCTGATTGCCGATTGTTGAAGTTCCCCCTAAGGAACTTTGAGTTACGCGTAGGTTTGACGATCCCGGAACTCAAGCGTAATAACTGGGTTCGAAAGTCTACTGTACTGTTTACACGAAAGCCAGCAAAATTATACAACAATTGTTCATGTTCGTGGCGTCAACAGGTGTGCGTTTCTGGCACTGACCGGAGCATGCAGTGTCAAGGTCCGCACACGAAAAAACGGTGAACGCAGTGTTGGCCCGGTAATGTGCGTTGCGGTGGTCATTTTCGAGGCCAATCTCGTGGTTCTCATTGACGGTGCGATCACTTGGAAATCATGACAGAGCTAGTCAGGGCAGGGCTCAGCAGACTGCGTACGAACATGCATGGGCAAGTAGGTCGGCTGCGGACATTTCTACACATCCACACATGCTAACGCGTCAATGTCGGACGAGGTTGCCCTTTCGGTAATGTGAATGTCGGGTACAGATGAGCAAAACAGGTGGAGGTCGAAAGTTTATGGGTAGAATAAGTAAATGAATGAGGAGATTATCATAAGGTCAAGTTAGCTTCCATGCAGCCCAAACGACATTTCTCGGAAAATTCGGTGCTTTTCTGTCAGAAGGTCGCCAACTCTCAACAACAAGTAAACTCTCCCAGCCGATACCAAACACTGATTGGGCCCGCCAGCAGGAAGAGATCTCACTGAATGGTTCGTCTCCTGCATTTTGACCTGTTCGCTTGGTCTGAGCAAACTTTCATATCAAATGCGAAATGTTCCCAGCAATAAACGTACCTATTGTTCTTGAAACCTTTCTAGAACACCGAGTTCCGCCATTAGTACCAAACATTTCCAACTGATTGAATAACAACTAAAACATGTAATATTTGGCTTCCGCATTATATCCTACATCGGTAAGTTTCCGGATTAAGTGGAGATTACCTGCGAGATTGCTTGTGAGTCATACTTTTCAAATCTAAGTGAACTGGATGGCATCACAGTAGTCGAACTGATTTGGTTTCTCACAAAGCAGTTTCCATCTTGGGATCACAGCAAAGTGATTTTGATATTCTCCGAAATTTGATTGTTGGTCTGTTCGCCGAGCTTGGCAGTTGGATTGGGACCCCACTCAACCCCGCACTGATGATGTCACCTCGATTGGTGATGAAACGTTTGCAATCCAACTGCCAAGCTCGGCGAACAGACCAACAATCAATCAGCGCACCCGAACTACCTATATTCCACAACATTGCCGACTCTCTGAAACTCTTCTCATTGAGATGTGGCAACCCCCAAGGTGTGCACCGAAGGTTGCAGCTCAACCAATCTGGTCAACTTGGGCATCTACTTTGACTCAACAGGTGACGCTCTCTATTGTGTTACAGTTTTGTCTTGGTGTAAAATCTTGTCTGGTTTAACTGGTTGACTGCAGAGAGCAAAATCTTGCAACGCTTATCTATTTCATGACAAACTGGCACACCTGAGTTAATTGGGACGTGAAAGGGAAAGGATCACATTTCAAAGAGAGTTAACCGTTCCGACGCGCACGATGTAGCTAGTAGCTAACTTCCCCGGTAAAGTACTAGGTTGTTCGCCACTGGTCTGAAACAAGCGCATACCAGACACTTCAGGTTTTGACAGGGTTGGTTGTCATGTGGACTTAGTTGGTTGCAGAATCTTTTTCCACCGGCACTTGTCATTCATGAATGTTTGAAACCGAAAATTGGGGACCTAGTTCGCTGCCTATAAACGTCTCTGACTTGTATGAATGAGGAGTTGCGCGGAAAATATTTTTCTGCCCACCAGTAAAACGAAATGGTTGGACTGAACTGAACAGGTTTTTCTACTCAGAGTAGCATTTTGTCTATATTCTGCATCCTAATGGGAACTACCACCTGGCAAACCCTCGTTATTCTCCCCGAGAATTACGTGCTTCTCGGACAGGTAGTTAGGTTATTTCAAAATAGCACGGTTGTTTCTTTTGACTGTACTAAATGACCAGCCCCATCTGTTTTGCCTGTACGTGTTTTTATGATCGATCTAATGGATGTGAGTATCACCAGTAAGTGGAATTAACGGTCTGTTCTGGTGCACAGCGAACAAGCAGATGAGCCTTATAATTCGGATTTGTGTGGCACTTGTCCGAGGTGACAAAACTGTTTGCTCAGAGAAACGTCGGGTGCTCAACTAAAATAAGGGAAACTGTTCACAAGGCTGCTGAAAACTCTCCGACAACCCACGACTAGTTTCGCCTATCTGGTAGGCTCGGTTCGCGCCGTTCCGTAAACTTTAGGTTCTACTTGAACGCAAATTTCACAGATCTTGACAAATACACTCATTTGCAAATCAATATGGCCTTTACGCGAGATTCAACGGAATCTCTCGCTTGTGACATTCTTCAACTGAATGTGCTGCCACCTCGTGATTCAGTTAGTACGGTACTCGACACATCCCGGTATGTTCTCATAAAGAAAGCTTGTCACAAGTTTGCTGAAAACTCTTCGACACTCCACGACTGGTTTCCCCCTTCTTGGGGTCCATCAAGTAGGCGCAGTCCCCGAGATCCCGTCAACCTTATATCCTACTTGTATCCACTTGTCCACTCGGATATCGAGTAGTCGATGTACATATCTCTTACGTTCAGTGTCAGGTTTATGGAATGATTGCATATATGTATATATATACATATATATATGGCTTAGTTGTTGAGAGTTCATGAATTTGTGAATTCCGCAGTCTCGTCACTCTCTTTCGAGCAGTACTCTTCGATTCCTGACGCAATAGCTCCGATTATTTGTTGATAGTATGGGGAGATATTGGGACTGTGCTGAAATGCCAAGAAGCCGCTCTCTACTTACTGAGACGTATCGGTTGCTCGCATCTCGCTAAATTTCTGAGGGTCTTAACTGTTCGGCCGCGAACGACTGATCAGCAGTGTGGTTCACCCGATGAGTGTAACTTTTACCTGTGAAGTCGTTACTCGATAATCGAGTGTGACTAGATGGACCCTTGGGCCCCTTGGGCGAAGGATGAGCGGCTCTATATCCTGTCTAAGTGCGAGTTAACCACACTTTTGATCTGCCGTTTGGGGCAAAAAGGTAAACTGGACAAACTACTCGGCAGTATGAAGACTCCCCACGGGAGTCGCACTGTTAAAAGTCCACAGGAGGGATGAAAAAGCTTCACGGGGCTTCCGGACAGTTCAGTTTAGATTGGCTTCACTTACACTAGGAAATCTCAATTTAGATTCAAGTTAGTCCACACCTAAGCGACGATACTTGAGTGCAGCGGGTCCATTTATGAAAACCAACGAGAGGAATCATAAAGCTGTTGTACAGTTTGGTTAATGCAGCTTAACTTGTTATCCACGACTAAACATCTCTTCATATGTGATCAGTTTGCAACCCTTTCCACTGACGCAAGCTTCCACCAACAATGCTTTCAAGATTGTAACTTTGAGATAACGTCAGCTGGCAAAAAATTATTTATGCGTTTGCCAACCAACTTCACGTGTGTCTAAGCGGACGGTCGATTTACTGAGACTTAGCTTCCGTTCAGATCTCCATCTAAAATTGCAATGATCGCCTAGCACAATCTCTGTCCACGTCCGCAGCTTTGTCAATTCTCTTTAGGCAACACGTATCGATTTGTTGCATTTAGGCGAAAGATGGAAATTTTCAAAGGTCAAAAGTCACTCAAAAATCACTTTTAGCTAAGTAGTACTCTTACTAAGACTGATTGAAATACAAGGGTTTTTGGGAACTCCTGTTGGGGGTTTTCAGAGTATAAAATGTCTTCCGATGATGGCAGTGTCCCAATTAAACTTGTGTACTTTTGTGTTAACAGCGAACGGTTGGTGTCTGACCGACTGCCCTCTACGGTGAAATTAGACCTTTGCTTATTAGGACGTATGACATGATGATGGTGACAAGGTTGTGTAACTACGTCATTGAATGCAAAACAACATACACACAACTGTCAGAGATTTGGATAAGACTTACCATGTTCTGGACATTTTACAACGAACATGCTAAAATGGTCCTGGTTTTACCGCTGAATACAGTTTTTGCTACCGAGTGGACGGAACGGTTTGCAGTTCGATGCAATACGATATGTCAGTAAGCAAAAAATAGGCTATGCCACAGTATGTATGTCGTACGTTATTGATTGTTTGCTTATCTGTTTACGACAGATGTCTCAGTAGCGGATGAACTTGGTCGACTCTATTTCCAACGGGAGAACCTAGGGTTTCCTAAAGCCATTACAGTTTACTATTATTTGGGTCTCCAGAACTTGAATAGGCTATGACCAGTCTCTTCAGTTTAGCAAACTAGTTTCAAAAACACGGATTTTGTTTCGAAAACTCTACCACTGTGATAATAAACTTGGTGTTGAGACTCTCTCTGAAACTGCTCGACGGAGCGCACACAGGTTACGAATGTGTTGAAATCCTCCTAGCAGCTGGTTTAATCAGTTAAGTTACTCGGTCTTTTTTTCGTTGTATGAGGAGGATGGCGGAAGTCAGTCTGTTGTTTCATCTTCATTGGGAGTCACCAGTGGAGCGGATCTCAACACGCGGTCAAGTGGCGTGGACTGTGTGACTGAAAGACATCCTAATGCAACACTCTGTCATAATGTGAGCTAATCGCACTGTTCATCAGGCGGGAGGTCTCTGATTCACTTCCCCCGGGAGATTGGTGAGATGTGTGCACTGCGGATGACTCCCGATGATAACGAAACAGCTATATAGTGCTAATCGTTGACTAATTTCACTTACAGGAAGAAATGTCCATATAGAATAATCCACAACTTTCACATCAGCCACTCTTTTGTTGTTCTCAATTGACCATAGTTTTTTCGGGCCTCCAATACTATGCTTCTGGCTTTTTCGGCAGACTGATTTCACTTATAGGTCTAAATCTCTAAACAACGTTTTTCGTACGTTTTTATCCGCTTTCGAACCTGAACTGGCAGGTATGTACCTAAGGAGAACACTGTCAATCAGTCTTTATGCTTTTTAACGTTGTGCTTGGATTGGATAAAAATATGATTGATACTAATGGAAGGTGAACGCAAAAACACCCAGTTACTAGTAAAAAGATATCTAATCGCACGTCCATTCATTTTTCCAGCGACAGATTGCTTGCCTCTCGGAGACTGTCGCTAAGACAACGTGGAGTGGGAATGCCGAACATGGAGTTCATTATATGCTCCTGCGTAATGGAATGGTCCACTGGAACTCTATTTTTAACTCGTTACTTCAAATGGCGACTGTCGTCGCGAGATTTTGAAAGCAACGTAGTGTTTTTGGTCGAAATATAGGCAAAAGACGACCAGCTTATCTTAGCGCGGCATCTGAAAAACTTCTCATTCTTGGTTAGTCCTGAAGGAAACTTCGCCGATTTCGTTGCTGCCTCTCTATTTATGGTAAAACCGTTTGACTATCCGAGTGTCAATCAGGCAGACTGGAGTATACCCGTTTGTTCTTACTCAAGACACTTCAATCACCTTGAATGTGCAAAGATTCGCTGATCCCATGTCCAGTAATTTGACTCAATTTTACTGCCGACCGGTCCTTAAATCCTCACCCTTTGAGATTATTTTCCCTTTCGCGAGCTCTTGTATTCCAGCTGAATCTACTCCTGTCTCAGAAACCACATACCGACTGAAAATACAATTTTCAAATGTTAACGGGAGTGAATCAAATGAATCCCAGCTAGTTCCTTCGTGCAATCTAGCCTAAATTGTAAATAAGTGTATTCAGCCAATTGCGTAGAATTTGATGTCCCAGTAGAACAACGTTTGTGGGCACTCGGGGGCTGAGCTCAGTTGATTAGCTTCAAAAAGGATGAAATCGATCGTGGACTGTCGAAGAGTTTCCAGCAAACTTATGACTGCTGTATTCCATCGAAAAGAACATCCTTTTTATGTTTTCGAAGCGTATTGTGCCACATCCATTTATCCTGGCAAGACTTTTGCAGTAAACATTCCCCCAAACCATACGCTTTCTTGCTTGATCTGTTACAACGTTTGCTGTTGATGATCGATGTTTGACAGTCCGCCGTCGATTTTGCCCTTCCAAGACGTAGGAGGTAAAAGTGGCACATAAATCTTTACTTTCCAGTTAAACAGCCTATTTTTTTCCAAATCAGGTAAAGAATCTTCCCTATCTACACATTTTTTAAAGGATCATCTGACTTCAAACTTTCAGGTAACATCACACACACCTCTGAAAACAGGATTTAAAATGTTTTTTCATCAAAACAGTTGATTTCATGGAAATCTAGTCTTTAGGTGATTTAAATGCGTCTTATAATGCATGTGTCAACACCCAAAACGTGAAAAAATGCGGAATCTGACCAACAATAAAGAGTTTGGGGACGATTTCAACTGATCTGCTCGTTAAGGCACTTTGACCATCAGAATGCAGGACAGACTCAACTGGCAAAATGGAGTCCGTGGGTAGATACCGATAGTTTCATTCCCACGTTTACTCGGGCAACACGGTATATGAAAAGCAACTGAATGAAAACGTTCCCAGTACCTTTTTGGCCACATTCAACAGCGAAAACCCCATGAGTATGCCGCTGAATCGCTGTGGTTTCATACCGCAGCTTCATAGAACTCTATACGTTCTTTTAACTTCTAAGTTGTACATACCGCTCTTGATTCTCCCAGAAAGGTGCATTCTGGCCAAAGGTGGAGTGCGTTTGAGAGCATTTCGCATACCTCAGGCACCTAAACTGGTACGAGAGAGAAGTGCAGTTCTTGAGAAGTAGTCAACATCTCACACGCTTTAGTCGGTTGTTAGAGCGAGACATTCGGTTTACACTCACCTAGAAAAACAATAGATGGAGTTTGTCCGAAGCCAGACGCGTTATATGCACGCAGAACTGATCTTTATGTAAAAAAAACATGAAACAAAAATGACGGCAAAAAGAATCTTCAGACAATAAGCGAACAATCCGTGTTCCACTACTTCTAAATGCCACATTCAGTCTTTCTTATTTGGGTGAACATTACTCAAATGTATGCCTCTGAGAACTTTCTCAGGTGAGAGTTTTTGCGTCCCCACGAATGTCTACTTGGATAGCACAAGAACCGACTAAAAAGAACTCCGCCTACGATCGTCGCTTACAGCTGGAGAAAAATCGAAGGACGTGATACAAAAAAGGCGGTTTGACTTCCACATACCGCCACAGGGATGACGTGCAAGAAAAATTCCTTTAAATTCACGGAACAAAGGAGGGGTAATTTTTTCCTATTACTCAAAATCCTGTCCTAAACTTCACAGACACACATTAAACAGAATAAATAAATTCAGACCAAATGCCCTCTCTCGCTCTCTCACTATTTTATCTTCCGCCAAAAATCTGACAAGGCAGGCCACCTTCGTCTGCGGGACAAAAGTTGGACACAAAGATGACCGGACCGTCAGTAAATCCCCTTCAGACAAGCTGACAGACAGATCGTTTTGGACAGATTGATTAAAACTCGGACAAATCCATTTCAGTCAACCAGGGTGAGCACAATCGAAGCCAGTTAATGGATTATGAACAGTTGGTACTGACGTACACCCCAGTGATGGATGTAGGGGCTGTCAAATCCCCCAAGAAGTTTCACGCGTATTGGAAAGATGAAAGTTTTTTTCTTCTTCCAAACTGTCATCGTTGGTTAGGCAGAGTTGAAGACTGAAAGAGTAGGCAATCTGCACCATTTGTCTGTGGAAAATTGTTGTTTCATCTAGGAACCACGTCGAATTTGTTCGATCTCCTATACCGGGCGATGATGAATGGAGCGAATTCCAGACAGACCGTTTATGATATAGTTGTAATTTGTTCACCTGATTACGTCCTTGTTAGCTTTTTCGCAAACAATCAACAAACGCTCAACCGCGTTCGAAAAATGCTTGTTTATTAACCACATTTTAAGGCTGTCTATGGCGCTGTGAATGGTATTCATCAATTTCGGACCCGTTTGACGCAAGCAGTTCACGAACCAAGGTCACAAGGTCACCTAAGTTTGAACATCGCTCCTTAAAAGATGAACGTGGACTATTTTTCACCGACAGTTGACGAATCCTTCCGGAAGTTAATATAAAAATTTACTTGAATATCAAGTTACTTCGTTATTGGAAATAACGTCTAAAAAGGGGAAATGGGTGGCACAAAATTACAAGACCATTGCTTGGCGCCTTTTAGATAAGGGGCATTTTGATTCCCAGAACACAGTAGTTTACTTTCTTGTACTTTGAGTGACTATAAGGACAAAACTTCGACTGGCATTTCTCTCTGATAATTCAGACTAGCCACCAACTCAGTTTCAGGGTTACACTGCGGGCTAACACACGTCAGGGAATCTATATCGAGTTGAACTTTTTTAAAAGGAAAATGAGCCAGCTCTGGATGACTCAGGCGGATTAAAAAATGACTGGTCAGTCATTCCATCCTCCCGTCCAATCACATCAGCCGGTGTCAGCGTATTAGGGTGTGGACATACATGTCAGAACATCATTGAACATCGGTCAGTTGGTGAACTTAAAAACGACACTGGAAACTTGCACTGGCTGGTTAGAGTTGATTCTACCTGTACATGGGTGTTACCTATAATACTGACGTTTCTGGTCCATCGATATCACGTCCCTTTTTGTAAGTGATGATGACATGTATAAATACACTCATTTGCAAATCAATTTGGTTTTGCAAGAGACTAATCTGGAACCCGACTGAATCTCTCGTTTGTGATGTTTCCAGGCAACTGAATGTGCTGCACCAGGCCGCCCCATGTTTGAGTTGCTACCAAAATTACGTATATACATGTATCGCGATATCTCGAATATCGTAGCAACTGGAACATGAGGCGGCCTGGTTGCTTATTTTTCGGGCGGTGGAAGCCCTAAGGTTTCGGAAAAGTTTCATTAGGCATGAAACGGTCTTATGACAATGCACCAGTTAATTTTCTGGTGGTTCACATCTTCCTTACCAGTATGTGTGAAATGTGAATGCATCTCATAAGGCGACCTAAATGTGATGTACTCGAACTTGAACTGTAAGCATCCGTAGGCTAAACGGTTCCTACACCTGGCCGTTTACCGAGACCTCGAGGCGGTGAAATACGTAATGGTGTCGGTCGTTCCTTACAACTTGACGAGAGATTAGGATATCACAATAGCGCAACGTCATATTTTGAACTTCCCAAATACTAAAGGACTATATACACTACTCATAAGGTTGCTGAAAATTATTGAAACATCATAAAAAGCGAGAGATTCAGGTGGGTTCTAGGCGAGTCTCCCGCAAAGGCAGATTTGTTTGCAAATAATTGTATTTCGCTAATACAAGACTCTCTTGTGTTCTGTCTCTTGAAGGTGTTCGATTGGCTAACTAGTGGTATTGATTTTCATCTGACAGCGAGCGTAGAGGGACGCAAAGTTTCATAATCCCAAAACTAAGTCAATCAAACCCTTAGTTTTACATTCGGTATGGCATAGCGCAGCGCTTTGTGTGACCACAGCAGTATGTGGTTTGAAATGTGGAGGAGTACTGGGCCTCATCATCATCATCATCATCATCATCATCATCATCATCATCATCATCATCATCATCCAAGACAGCAACGTCAGTGTTGACACTGATGCTTCACTGCCGTACTACCGTCTACTAGACTTCGAGGCTCACTAATATTCCAAGTAGACAGCATGGTATTCGGTTTGGGAATTCGGTGCAATATTCCTGTACAAAGAACCGTTTGGGGGATGCGCTTCGATCAGACTGTGTAGACAGTAAGGCTTCCTGTAGTTCTCAGATGATTTATTAAAATGATTACGTTTTGAAGTCCATGCAGTTTTTGAGTATCCGACGAGCACAACCTGTGCAATTGGCGTTAGGTATTCTGAGAAGCAGAAGAGCACTCTCTGATTTCTTTCATTCGGAGGAAAAACGTCGACGAGACGCAGAATGTGAAATAATCAATTGGACATCATCATCATCATCGACAGCATGACATCAGTGTTCAACACCGATGCTTCACCGCCGTAACTTGGACATCTACATACATCCGATGAAAGGTTCACCCTAACTAATTACACATAAAAACAGCAATTGCGGGTGATGTGCTACAGAGAGTTAAATTTTGAAACTTGCAATCAAAGTTTTTGAAATTCCCTCACTGAGAGTCCGTTGCAGTCTCAAAGTCGCATTCCAAGCAGTATATTAGCCGGCATACAACGAGATCGAAACAGACCATCCATCGATCGTGGGTGTTTTTCAAAAGCCGCATAAACTTACCACGTAATCAAACTTCAGAATGACATTTCGGTGAAAAACCTTCCTAGGGATTCATGGTGGATGTGTGGTAATCTGGCTGTTTGAGGTTTTAGCTTAGATGTTTTTAACCGACCTTGGAAACGGATAGATGGTGGTCGAGGCTTGATTTGCCGGTTAAAAATGGTTGATTCACTGGACCCCGGGGCATTGTTAGACCGGCGGGGACAGTTTAGTTGAGAATGAAAGCTACGCTGCTTGAAAGCCATCGATGGTGATATAAACCCAAATGAATACGATTGACGAGGGACATGCGGAGAACTGTTGTATTTCAACAGTCAACCGACGCATGTCACTCGCTTCTCATTGAGGCACCATTGTTATCTGTCAGTTCATTTATAGTTCCCCATAATGCTGCAACTCAGTCGCTTTGCTATCGTACAAATATTCCCGGAGTTCGTCTGTTGGTATACCGTCGAGGTATCAGTGGATGATCCGGTGGTATTCCATCAAACCTCCATCAAATACAAGGCCCCCCGTGATCTAAATCAAAAGATAAAGCTTCTTAGCCTGATTGGAGGCCATTTCAAGAACAGTCCTAATCTTTACCGTCTTTCTTTAGACAACTGTAGAGAAGTCGCTTTGTGGCGCGTGATTTTGTCATCTTCATCAAACGGAGTTTGTTTTTGTGCATTTAACTATATTGGTGCTGCTCTTGAGGAGATGTCGGTTTTCAAGATCTGGTGGCTCCGAGGGATCTCGGGCGCATACAGTATAGATGATTTTTGTCACGTAGTAAACACAGGCCAGCTGTAAAGTGCCGAAGCTCTCCAGGCCACAATAAATTGGAGGGTAAGATGGCTGAATATCTTTGCGCAAATGATGGTTGCTCCGGACGCGTTTCTCAGGGCAGAAACTGCTGTGCCAGTGTTTGCACTTTGTTTATTTACCTCAGTATCATCATGTGTTAGGTCTGTGGATAGTGTACTGTCAAGGTAGCAGAAATCCATAAACCACGCAACCATCCAGTCGAATGATAGGTGCGCTCTGTGAAGATGGATGGAAGACTATCCATCGTTTTAGAAACACTCACATGTGTGAATCACAGTGAGGTAGGACAGAACTGATGCTGATAAGTACGTCCAACTCCATATTCTGAAGGTAAAAAAAATAAACCATTCACATTTAAAACAGCAGCATACTGAGATTGCGTAAAAAAATTCTGCAAAATGGAAAGGCAACTATTCAACTTGGTGCATCGCTTCGGTTTTCACGAAAGACTTATCTGGAAACCAGCTGAATCTCTCGTTTATGATGTTCTAAGCTACTGAATGTGCTGCCCGAGGTCGTTGCAGCTGGTACGATACTCGAGACATCGCAATATATTGTATGGACGTGACAGACTTCTCACAAGTTTGCTGGTCATATTGCCGAAGAGTTTTCAGCAACCTTATAAGTAGTGTATTTCATCGACACTGTTTAAAATGTGTTGAAATACCAAATGTATTTCAACAAAATAGTGCGTCCGCAGAAATGTCTGTTAGGTACAGATTGAACAAATTAGGGAAAGAGTTTGTTTGAGTGAGGTTTCTGCGCTTCAGCCGGATTTCGATCTCATCTTGGAAGCCTCTGATAGGTTTGGCTAACAATTCGGGCAGGTAAGCATTCAAACTGTGTCCTCCATTGACTGAGTTAAAAGCTTTGATGAAATCAACAGGCAGTCGGTACAACGGTTTATTCCGATCGCGACATTTCTCGTGGAAAGGCCTTGCACCAAAAAATGAGTCAGCCGCAATTGACATACTATGACGTACCTTGTTCTCCCTTGACATTCCAACGAGCAATAAAATCAACAATATACGAGCCACAAATTAGCCTACTATGTGCAGCAGGCTACGTCCGTGATAGTTCACCGTCCTCTTGTCACATGCTTAATGTCCTTCGGAACGTCTTCCCTCCCCCAGATTGTGCCTCGTGTTTTTCACTCCTAAAACAGCTATGTCGGTGCTAATCTCATTTCGCGGCCCTTTTGGATTCTTCAACATTTCTCCTGCAGCAAGCAAGTAGAAGCTGTACGACTCCAATCTAACTCTTCTCGTTGTTCAAATAGTGTTGCGGGGTGATGTTTCTGGGTTGCTTAAATCTGGTCAGGATTGTTTAGTTGCCCGCCAGATTGAGTGTCATTCTTCAGCTCAGCTGAACTGAACTTTTGAACGACGGCTTTCTCCGAAACCCTTAAAAACTCCTTGCGACAAAATCTATCCTTATAACAGTACAGTTCAGTCCACCCATTTTTCCTATCGTAGTTGGGGACAGTTTCATCGCCGGAAGTTTTGAAATTCAAACAGTGTTTTTTTAAAAAGGATATACTATTCTGAGTTTTAGACAGGTTCGTACAGCCTGTGCAACGTGAGACAGGTCCTGCGGTAGCTCGGATGGTAGGACACTCGGTCGGTAAACAGGAGGTCGCTGGTTCGAGTCCCGCACGAGGATACACTCTTTTCGCTCGCACTGCGTGAAGACGGCCAGATCCTGTATATTCTTGGCTTAGTGTAATGTTTGTCGCTCGTAAAGAAGCTGATCAGATCCTAGTGAACAGTGTTGGTAACTCGTGATCACTAGCCAAGCAGGTTTGAATTCATCGCCCACTGTCACGTGTGTTAATGACGCAGCCTCGAACGAATCTGGCGAAATCTTTACTCCCAAAATGGGTTTAGCTCACATTGAATAAAACAAACGTGTTTGCACAAGAATCGTTTACTAGTGTCATGAATGTGGGGTGCATGCACAATGCGGTTTATCTGGGCGAAATCAAAATCCACTGATATGAATCTTTTTTCCGCATGAATACCCGAATCCCGTCTGTTTTGTAACCTGCAGGTGTGCGTACAATATGTTCGGATCTTCTCTACATCTGGTATTCGTGTAGAAACAGTGAAATGTTTTTCCAAAGAAATAATTGCAGTGCTATTTTCCAGAATAGCGTCCTAGAAGAAAAGAAGCGTTTGGGGGAACAAAGTTTGTTGCCGAAAAGTTATCGTTCTTGCGGGAGACATGGTTGAAAACAAATATCGTTCTGCGCCACCAGTAACGAACTCTGCACTGTCCTATTAGTCGGTTAAATGTAATTTGCGATCATCGCTTGCCAGGGACCTAACAGTCAAACCTGTTGGTCCATGAACCCTTGATTGTTCAGGTTCCATCTCATAGATCGGATTCTTTCAATCAAAGGCTTCTCATTTGTTTTAACGTAGACGCTTCTAGTAACCTCGTAATTCACTCACTCTAAAAAGACCACTTTGAATAGTATGGCACCACATAGATGTACATCTGCGTGATTCCAAATTTAACGCTTTTCCTCCAGTTTGTTAACACGCCCTTGTTTATCAAGTGCGTGATGAACTTTTCTAAAAGCCTTGACGCCTAATCTGCATTGATATGTCCTCAATACATACACTCTGTTAAACATAAGACCCACTCACGGGGTCATTCAAAATCATTAGCCAAAATTACCATAAAGCAGCTAAAATGAGTCTGATTTAGAAGCTACAATAAAAGACCGGTTCATGTTCTATTGTACTACAAGTTGCAGATGTGATCGGTTCTTTGGTAGGCTATCGAGGAGTCTATCCGTCTGCCCATTGCCCATGCAGCAGGGGAACGAGGAACTTGAGTAGTCCTGTGCGACTGGTGAAATCTTGCGGTGGATGACCCTCGACTCGAGAAGTTGTATCATGTGCATGAGTTTCTCGGGACGCACTTGCATCTATCACCGACGTGAGTCACATAAATGGATTTTACGAATCGACGAACCAATGGTATTGACTGGTGACATCAGTGTTCAGCACTGATGCTTCATTGCCGTACAGCCATGATTTATTTGAAAGACTTATCTAGAAGAAACGAATAAAGTGTATGGATCGCGAGGTGCCTACAACTCAAGACAACCATTCAGGTAATCTGGATAGAAATTGATAACAAGTACTCCACTGACATCGATTGGCAGCCATATCTTGCAACCAGGTGCAGCGGGGATCGGGCGGTACACATCCTGGAAGGCGAAAAGAACGACAGCGCCCAGACGTTTCGTGATCCCTTTCATACCCCACTGCTAGGTTAAGGACTAACCACCTCTCTGCTTCCGCCACTCTGAATTGGACAAGGAAAACAACACTCTTCGGAAAACGATGGTTAGGCATACGCAACACATGGCCTAACCAAAGCAGCTTCTGGTGCTGGACATACACTTCAGTGGGAGTTCCCATTGCACAGCCGAAAACTCGCTTTCTACTTGCCTCGTTACGGATTCTCCGACACTAACCCACACGAGCTATGGTCCTGAGACAACGATTGTAGAACACCTGAAGACGTCTCAGTTCCGCTGCTCGAACAGCCTAAGACGGACAGCCATACAACAAAACAGCTGTAGGCTGACACACAGGTCACCTGATATTCAGGGATATACCTGTTTCATGCCATAGGGTATGACATAAACCCTGTGGAATAATTCACAAGTAAACAAACAGAACAGGCAAGTAGAGTCTAGCATTAACTAATGTACAATAATCCAGTAATGTGGTTCAGAACAGCATCCGTATGGACACGTCAAAATGTATCACCAAATTTGCTGTGTGCGCCTAGCTGTCCAGAGAGAATGTTTCTCGTGGAACGCGATGGAAATCGGTTGTATGCACTCAAATGTAGGTCTGCTTTCTGAGTGTATGTGTGTTGTGGTTCTCCACTGCGTATTCTTAAGGGATCACTAGCTTAACTGCACACAAGTGAAGCACTGTCAGCGAATTACGATGGGTGGTTTTTCGTGGTAAAGAAACGAAGATTGCAGTACTGATTCAGACAAACTAACTAACGCCACATACATTTTATACTATCTGTTCGGATTTTTCAAGTCGGTGTCAGGCAATGGCTGGAGATTAAGTTGATTTTAGCGCGAGACTCAACAAAATCTCAGATGCATCTGTCGTTTGTGATATATTTTCGACTGGATGTGCCACATACGGGCCGCCTCGCTTTCCACCTCCATACCACAGTACATTTCTCGGTGGACACGCTCTAACAACTCAGGACCTGCTTTGCCCTCCTCTTAGCTCCTCGTATTCTCCAGGTTGCCTTTACACAGCAAATTCACTAGTGTATGTAGTGAATTTTGAGTGAAATTATGTGACGAAGAAAGGTGTGGTGTACTATGCTTTTTTTAGATAAACAAGGTTTTCCTAGGTCAACCTAGCAGTGTGTTCGTTTCTAATGTTTTCCTGCAGTTTGGCAGTATTCATTTCAGGTAAGCGGTTCACATGATAGGACGAATGCGGCCACTGTGGCCTGTCTAATCTGAAGCAACAACGTGAATGATTTCGACAAACACAAGTGGAACGTAAGGTGGACGGAAACTCGGAAACTGTGCCTGACTGATAAGCCCCAAGAAAGGCGAAACCGTTCGTGGGTTGTCGAGGCGTTTTTCAGCGGCCTTGTCAGTAGTTTTCTTTAGGAAAACGTGAATGATTGTACGTAGCTTCCGATCCAGTCAATTATGGCGCTTTATCACTGAACACATTATAGCGCGCTATCTGACAGCATAGAACTCTTCCAGTTACAATGAGTGTGAGTTACTCACACTGTTGACAGGCACTTGGGGTCGAATGGTTAAGTGCTCGAACTACTGGCCGAGAGGTTGCGAGCTCAAAACGACTGCTTTGGATCTCACGAGGTGCGAACTGTCGATGAAACGGCTGTACACTGCTTGTCCGCTCGTCTATCAGATATGAGTAGGGGTTGGGCCCAAGTACCAAAAGGCAACAGAGCAGCTATATTGTGGAAATAGTTCACTTAATGCGATGCAAAGGTGAGACAGCTGTAATGTTCCTGCTGCTTCGTCGTCATTCCTAGGTTCCGGTGCGATGCACTCAGTACGAACGACATAACAACAACACTTTAGATAGTAAAAGCGTCACCCCAGTAGAATACAACAGCCCTGTTGAGGATCACTCATAAAACTGCACTGAAACAGTTGCAGCGTTATTCTCGGTCTAGTACGCCCTCCTACAAACTACTAGCCTTGCTTCCCATCTGGGGAGGGAGGTGATATCGTTGAACCCTACGGCATCAAGTGTTCAGATGTGCTCAGCTTTTCAACCCTTTGTGCAGCCTCATGCTAACCATGTCGTCTCCAGACTTTTAAAGTGTTCTTATGACAGCTTGCTCAATGACACTCTAGTCATGCGACAACAAGATTAGGTGAGTATCAAAGTTCCACTTGGAGTGTGACCAGCGATTTGCTTCGGACGATAAGAAAACAATGCCTTTTCGTCGGTCGTTAATCTTCTCAGGGAGAGGCTACGACCACTGACCTCTTGTGACGTCAGCTGAAGGCTATCTGTTTTGGCGAGTGAACGAATCATTTCAGAAGAAATGACTCTGTTGGGTTTTCATGCCGGTTCACGGCTATCATTTCAAGACATCTGAGCGATGTAACTCTTGTTAGCGCTCCTTCGTGTCTTGGTTGCTTCTACTCCAATTTTTGAATGCGCTGTTTTTGGCGTCTTTGCTGCATTGTTTTGGTAGTTTGATCACGTTGAGATCCGAACTGGTTTTTTGTAATTCATAAACTGTATCAACACGTTTCTGTCTTATAATTCGCACGGATACTAGCAACTACTGGACAAGGGTAGATCGTGTATACGAATCAAAGCTCACCAGGCTGTGTATAGGTCGCCTGAGATCGATTTCCGAGTTGAGTGAATTCCATATTCGTCTGATAGGGACTGAGACGAAGTTCTGGCGGCATTCGAGGTGATCTTTTGGTGTTCTAGCCCAAATTTGGTAGTCGAACCTGCTCCTGATGGGGAGCAACCCAAGCGATGAGGCTTAATGTGGTTCGGGAACGCGAGCCCCCCAAGGAACGCCCCTGGAGGCGCAGAACATAGATTTAGAGATGCAAGCTGTTCAACTCCTAATGAGTTTAGCGGCTCTGTGTAGCTGCGGAGTTATCTGATTATACTCAGGTTATGCGGACATGCAGCTCTGGATCCCGTAATCTCCTTGGAGCCTGATATATGCATATGGTAATGGGTCATTAATTGTCACTTTGTAGAGCCCTTAGGCATGACGGGGTGTATACAGTGCCGATTAGCACTTAAGACATTCTATAGAGTACTTCAGGCCTACCGGATGACGATTCTCAAACATTCCGCCTTGAAAATATTCCCCAAGTGTGAAAGACCAAAGAGGTAACCAGGGGAGAGAGAGAGAAAGAGTTGACATCTTCCGCCATTAAGAACAGATGGTTAGTGACGCATTATTGATCGGCCACTTGAAGTTCCTCTGGAATTGCACTTAAGTCTGAAGCCTTCCAGAGTTGCTTCCAAATTGTGACGTCATTAGAAGAAAACTCGCAATGTGATGAGAGGGTGTAAAATATATCATTCAGGATGGCAGACAGTACTGGACCGAAAACTGAAACTTATGCTAGGTCACATTGGGATCCGATGGTGACAGGACATTAGAAAGCCCCTGTAGTCATCCAAAAGTATGTTCAAGAGTAATAGATACTTAGATTTTAGCCTGTGAAGAGATTTCAAGCCACGTTTCTGACACCATAGTTTCCAACACAGGCTTTACTCACCCCACTGGAAGGCTTGTAGGACACAGTAACACATGGGCGTTGTACCTGATTTCCAAACTGAACACTCGAACACTTAATGACCTGCAGGTTAGCACTCGTCTTGCGCGAAAACCAGCAATTGTCGGGACAGTGACAACGAAAACCGAAGGAGTAAGTCCAGGAACCGGGAAGGAGTAAGTCCATATTACTTTTGCTTCACCTGGAGACCATAAAGTCTATGGGTCCTGTGAGTTGTGACCAGTGGTCCAGTTTATGGCACATTGGAAAAAAATTTAGAAAAAAAGACACTGGTGGCTAAACAGAATAACAGAATCTTCGGAGAGTCGCTTGATAGCCCCTGGAGAGGCATCAACTTCCATTAAGATCCGGTGTTGACCGTCCGGTTTGCCCAATCTTTCTCCGTCTATTGGACGAAGCAGCAGGTGAGTCTAGTCAGAAGCAGACGATAAAAAACTGGCGTGAAGTGTAAAGAAATGGATCTTAGTTAATGTAGTGAGTAAAAATTCAAGAGAATTAACGGGCAGTGTGCCAGTTTCATAGCTTCTTAAGAGGAGTAAAGGGTTCACTGGGAATGAATAGCACCCAACCTTCCAAATAAGGTTTCTTCCTGCAATTGCAGCCATTGTGTTATAAAAAACTGGAGAGCACCGCATAGCTGTTGCATCCTCAATGGGAATCAGCATCAGTGCGCACTTCAGGAAACTCCAGTAGTCGGTTTCTAACCCGCGGTCTGCCGGCTACTAGTCTGAACACTGAACTGTTGGATAGTGGACGGCTGCCCGGCAGTGTGGTTAACTCACACTAAAACAGAATATAGCTCCATACATCTTTCAAAAAACGGAAACGAAATAACGTGTTCTTGTGTTAGTTGGCTCTTTGAGTGACGACTACTCAGATGGAAGTTCGACTTATCTCGTGAATTTGTTTTTCCTTGGAGCTACTTATAGGCTGAGGGTAGTGTGAGGATATGTGGTAATTTTCATCTGAGATCAAGTGAAGCGAATTAGCGAAACTGTGCCAAAAACAAAACGATATTACTGAAAAAACTGGAAGCTTTCCACACTGAGTTCTGTTCAGTTCTGTATCCGGAGTGCCCTATCTCTACGAAGCTGAGTAAACTTTTTTCATTGTTCTCGTTTTAACAATTAGGTGCTTGTTGTCCGGTGTGGCCATAACATACAATGACCTTGAAACCGAATGCCTCATACGATTTCGCTCATTGTCACCCTCAACCGGCCGTATTGATTGAATTCCGACAAAAGCTAAGTTAGTCACGTGATGTGCAAAATGTTTTGGAACATGCTATTAAGTTAGACACTTTCGCATCTGGTCGTGTGATGACCACCAAGCCGCATTACATGTAACCGTAAAATGCAGGCATGGATGGATGGATATGAGCTAGGAGCTATTCGAAACGAAACAACACATTTGTTGCACAGACACTTTTCAGACGACGCTAAAAATAGACTGACGCTCATTGAAAGTGAATCTGAAAGCATTTAATCTGGCGATCAGTTAGCAGATAGGAAATCCGTTTTGTTCCAAAATCGACGGATTATCGTCAGAGGTAAGTCAGCCGATATCGACGCTTTGAGAAGTTCATCCAGTTATCCGACTATTCATTCTCTTAGGCACGCGTTCAGTAGTTCATTATTTCAACGATTTGCCCATCCATCCATTAATTAATAATTTATCCGGTTACTTACTTATTCCAGGCATCTTTTCGTACATTCATTCGTTCGTTCACTCTGTCCTCCATCCCCCCATTTTCCCCCGATTTAATTGACTAATTAATTAATCGATCAGTTAATTTGTTTGTTTGTTCATTCATTTACTTGTTCCACAATTCGCCTATTCATTCATAGGGTAGTTAATGAAGTCCCTCGAAAACTCATTGGCTTCTTCACTCACGGCACACATACTCCAAGTCACCGCTTTCATTTGTGTTATTACTGCTATGTAAGCACTTTAAAATCATGCACATTTTACGTCGCCTATTTGAATAATATCTCTTCAATCAGTCTACACTTAACATTCATGATTACGTTTCCGTCCGCCACCCCCCCCCCAGGATTGGCTACCTTGCTCATCTTCTATCCACTCGTTTATTGTGCTCGAAGACAATGTTTCAATTTGGAACAAGAATTATCCTATTGTTCTCAGAAGCTCAAAGTCAAAATGCCTGTTAATCAACTGGCCGGATACAGTTTCGGTTATGGATCACTGAACGACACCGAGTACATGTGTCGGTGAGTCAAGTGTTTTTTATGTGTGTGTGTGTGTGTATGTTTATTCACAGTCATTGAATCCGACAGTGTTAAGTTGTGGCTACTTGCGATGAACAAAAAAAAACATTTGTCCGAAGCGATTAGCTTGGTCAAGAATGATGGATTACGTTTGCAATACATGCGCGACCGACTTCAACCGCCAGTAGAAAGCTCACGTACGAGGGCCACTCTAGTTGAAGCTTACATAAAATAAACAAAAAAGGAATTTCAAGTGTTGGTGGTCGAGGGATTTCGAAGAATACATGCTCACATGACTCTCGTTTGAACAGTCGTCCTCGTGTCCTTGCGCAATCATTCTGGTGCATCCACACCAGAGGGGGGGAGAAGCACTGAACTCGAGTTTCGCTCTTATTAGAGCTCATCAGCAGTGCATATCTAATAACTTCATTCAGTTTCAAATAAAAATTACCACATATCCTCACACTACCATCAGCCTATAAGTAGCTCCAAGGAAGGACAACTTCACGAGATAAGTGAAACTTCCATCTGGAAAGTCGTCACTCAAAGAGCCATTTAGCACAAGAACATGTCACTTGGTTTCCTTTTTTGAAAGATGAATGGAGCTATAATCTGCCAGGGTTTGAACCCGGACATCTGACATGCGAGGCGAGCATGTTACCACTACTCCAGCAACGCACGTTGGACTCATCCGGATTTCTATGTCTGAACAGGTGGACATGTTCGTACTTGAGGTATGTGAGCAGAACGCTCGACGCAGTAACATATCTTGGTTGTGTCGGTCGATCGGCCCGCCAGTCAGGAAGTGCGTAGGAAATAATCGTGTGTAAAGTATTTCTGAAAGCAGCAGTTCGTCCGGAGCGTCGTGAACCGTGAGACGATCCGTCTGAAGCACCTTGAACATGTTTTTGTGATACTAATAGATAAAGATTCTTCTCAAATAATAGTCACGTGAGACGTCAGTACTCATCAATGGAGGTTACATTATCAATCGATTGATTTATAAGTAGATAAGTACAGGTGGTGTTCTACAGTGAAACACTCACAAGTAAACACTAGGCTCAGTATGCTTAAACCCCAGTCACCTTGTGTTTTTCGACTCATTTATATACTCACAAGGACAGAGTCTAGCAATGGGATCTCCAGTATCCTCTTTTTGGCTAATGTATACATGGAAAAGAATCTGAACAAAAAACTGGAATCGGCTGTCCACAGAGAGTTCCCTGGTGTTGCCTTGATAGGCCTTTCGTTGTCGATTTTTTTCAATGCACTTTGGATCCTCACATTAAGTTCAACATGGAGATTGAGTCTTGAAGTATTCATCAGCATATTCGAAGGCTAGTAGAGTTTCAGGCCTATTTAGTTGAGCAAGAGTGCTACTGTACAAGGAGGTGGTCGACCGCACAGTATCCAAAACTGAGATAAAAGAAGATACTTTGAGTAGGCGGTACCCATTTGGATGAATAAAGATGCAATTAGGATGTGTATTGGCCCCAACATCAAGACTCAATAAGCAGTGAATGAGAACTTACGAGTTTACGTACGAGGTTACATAATACAAACAGCGAGGTTGTTGCACACCAGGATTGATTAGCACAAGCGGTGTATAGACAGACCATCGAGAAGCACTGAGCAATATCAGGAGATCAGATCAGGCAGCGAAGCATCGGTGTTGAACACTGATGATGATGATGATGATGACCGCGATGACAGGATATACACTGCATATCGGACAAAGAATAGATTTGGCGTATACGACAATTTCAAGACGGAGGCTAAATCTCACACCGCTGCAAATGGTGGCCGAGGTGATGGAAATCATTGAGTATCCCAGCGTAAACAGAATAGAGGGCGTAAAGCTGGAAAAAGTATGGAAGGCAGTTTTAGGTCAGTAGAGGTCTCACGTAGAGGCATGAGACTATCAGAGAACTGGACTGGATCTCAACTGCAAAACCCAGGCAGGGTGAGATCTGCCCAGTCTCCCCAAAAGTGTGTTCCAAAACGACCGGGAGTCAGTTATTGATCCGTGCCATCGGTAACTGATGGCAATGTGGTCGATTTGAGTTTGTCTGCTTGTTTCACAGTGCGGACGTTGGAGGAAGCGAGATCGACTGGGCACTGAGGCTTGAACATTGACTTCAAGATACTTGAGGATGTCGGCGCTTGATGACGCGCAGATGTTGTTTGCAAAACCGTTGCAGGATGAACGGAGTCATCAGTCCTAACTGCTGGGTCCACAAGGACAGAATTATTAGTGTGAGGCAGAGATGGGGAAAAAGTATGTGAAAGAGGCAGAAGGGATGCGTCAGCAGTAGTCTGTTTTCGCTTACCCGCCCTGTGTATGCAGCAACTAAGGCAACCCAGTTGATGGCACCACGTGACGGCCTGTGTGGCATGCGTTTACTTGTATATGTGCAGTTTATGGTTGTACGTGGGCTGAGATATTTCCACGGTGCCCACAGCTAGATAGGAAGACGATTAGGGTCTTCAACCAAAGCCTTTGGCTCAAAAGCCTAACCGCAAGGCAGCGGTGTTTGGCTGGGAATGCAAGTACATTACCATTTTTACGGAACACGCCACCACACATGTTCCAATCCCCAACCTGGAGGACCAGAAGACTGTGTTCGTCAGATTTCCAACCATTGACTAGCCTGGTATCGGGGACTCTGCGAGTGTTGCGCGGACACCCAGCCGGGACAGCTTGGTGGGTCATCGAGGTACCCAAACCGTCACACCACGGTACGGTCCAGTCTCTTCGTGACGGGAACAAAAAATGGTGTTCACTATCTCATCCAGTGTACGGGGACGCAAGCAACACTTAAGACAGCTTTTAGCCACAGTTTTTTTCTTTAGATGACATCAACAAAAATGTTGTTACTGGCAATAGTTTCAGCTGATCTGTATCGAAAGTCGAGAAGCATACTAAAATAGTTTAGCGTGAACCTATTTTGACGAGTAATCAAAGCAGAGTTACTCTCCGGGGAAACTAAACAATCTCCGTCTACGGAAAGTTTCAAGTCATGCGTTCACATACACCATTTTTTTCTCAACATATTTGGCAAATCAGGGCTTGTTCCACATTGAACTACATCGGTTTTGTCAGCAGTAAACTTTGAAACAACGCATCAGGAAAGGAAGGATGTTTCGGTTGTTAAAAGAATTTGTCTGTGCTAAAAATGAAAGTATCCAATTCCGTAGATACTGTCAGTTTGATAGAATGCGATTGTGCGTTTCTGGGCGTTATTTGTTTTTCCTGAGACTACTAAACCTTAGTAGCCCTTTTGGGTTTTATAAAACCTTGATCGTTGGGGTAGGAGATGGATTGATAGTTGAACCGTGTGAGCCGTGGGCCGTCATGTTCTGAGAGGTTTGTTTCAGAAATCAATTCACTCAAGTTCTTTTCTGAATGAAAAATAAAACGATGCAACAAGAGCAATGCTAAATGCTTAGAAAATACTACCCGAAAGTTGCTACTCAGAACACTCTCCTGGTTGGTGTGTGCGTTTGTGTGTGTGTGTGTGTGTGTGCATCTGCTTAGTCCACCGGCTTTGAAATTGGCACCAGGGAAAATCGACGGTTCGCTGTCTTCTGCTGGCGTTTACTCGTCGCCACATTTGGTCACACTGCCGGATTTTGAAGCCCTGACGATGTTTACCGTTTAGGATCTGAGTTTGTCCAATGCGGGACCTGTATCGAGGTAATGGTGAAAGTATGAACCCAGTAGTAAGAAATTTGACACAAAGCAATTGCAGTTTTTGTCATTTATAGTCTCTGGTGCGAAGCTGAAGTGGGGTCGACGATCTTGGTATCGACGACATCGTCTGTGTTTACCGATCACTAATCTGTATAGAAGATTCTTTATGGTAGATTCAGATGTTATTCCTCGCTTACGTGCCTTTTGATCGCCTCCAAATGCAAAGTATTGCCTCAGAATTTTTAGTACCCATGTGTCTCTGTAAAACCTCCTGGAGAGAAGAAATCAAGCTAGTTGGCCGGTTACTTATCTGAGCAGCTGCATTAGCCCTGTTTGCAGTTTGACAAAAATTCAGCGCACAACCAATAACGTCGAATATGGATCGTGTATGGTGTCAGTGACTAACTTCACAGAAGCTAAAACGAAAAACAACTCACCCGATGCGAGAACCTTCAAGCGGTTCGTCAACGCATCACTCACCCGGTAAACTTCAGCTAGCTGCATCGCGGTAGAACTAAGATGGAGCGCAAGCGAATATTTTGGGATGAATCGGAATTACTACAGTATTGAGTAAAGCTCATCAAATGGGGCTGCCTGATGCGTGTACTATACACACTCAACCACCGTGTAACATAAAAAGTACTGATTTCTACTGCGAACTTGTTAAAGTAAAGTTGGCTGCGACGAAGCTGACCGAAAGTGGTTAGTCTTAAGCTGAGTGCACTGTTATCTTCACCCCTTTCTGGTTTGGGTTGGAATCCCTACGGTGTATAACACGTGACCGGTCCTAGTTGCGAGCACCCTGTCGCTGTCCAGCTTAGGTTCGCTTGTTATTGTATGATGTGTGTGTTTCAATTGAGGCTCTCAGACGACGTCAGTTCGATGCCACGGATGGCATCTTACATAGATGTGACACACACGTTTATCTCGCTAATGTTCCAGAGTGTGAATGCCTTGCTCTTGATAGTCCTTTATAGAGGTGTCAACAAGGTCTGTATCCATTCCTTTTCGCAACTTCCTGGGACTTTCTTCCTCAGTGGTGTATGACACGTATTCATCAGTACTCATTAGTGGTGCGTGCTGGAAGAAATCCCAAATGAACATACTTAAGTCTGAGAGGTGGTTAAACGGCCATTAAAGTATCGTATAGTACGATGTATAGTTCAGTGCCTCCACCACGGCGTTTCTAAGGTATTAGCCAGAAAGCCCTAATGGAAGTTCATGCAAGCTTTGAAGCAGACGAAGTGGAACATTACCATTATTCTTGGGTTTTCTAGGGTGTAACCCCCCACTCCTGGGTGCAACAATACTACCAAAGATATTAGTACAAAATCTGTCTAATCATACAACTTAGTCATGTCGCTGTTATGCGTGCTAGTATCCTTGTCCAGAGGCCATGAACTTGCCATAAACTGTGCCACGCTTACTAATGCCTCTGAGTTTTTCCAATGAGCAACTAAAACTTACACTTTGGTATGCTCAGTATATGGTCTCTCAGGTTACTTGTCGTCTTTCGTTGACCTATTTCCCTTTACCTCAAACTGTATACTTGAACAAAAGTGCAAAACGACGAGTACTGTTCTGCTAGGTATCCAATGAGACAGGTGAAGAGGCTTGCGGTGTCAGTTGTTTTCATTTGTGCGAACGCGTATTCCGGAATTCAGACGCTACAGAATAAGGATTTACCTTGCACGCAGATAGCAAGAAGGTTGTATCGGAGAGCGGAGCAAGGCGGCATGTTTGCTTTCACCTCGTTTCTGGCTACCCCCAATACTCCTCTTTGATAAATAGTTTGGAGCATCGGTTTGGAGGGAGAGATCTTCGATTTGCTCTACTCATCTACAATTGACTCAGCTGGGGGACAGCGCGTGACCCTCAGCTCCATTCACAATAGTTTGGGTGTGATGGTGTAATGACAAAGAGGTATGCTGACACCCCACCAGTTAGGGGCTCTGGGCCTTATCCTGCCCAGACCAGGTTACATAATCCAACCAATTTCAGGACTATTTTCATTGTATAACGACAATTGGCCCCTCAGTGATTAGATCAGTCTCAACCTGAACATCAACCGCTCCGATAATAAACCATGACCTCAAAGTAATTCTACACATCACCGTTCAAACTGTCAAGTGGAGTGCCTTCTAGTTCATCTGTGCACTTCTTTCGTCCACATAGTACCAAATGGCACATACTCGTGTTTCACTGCATGCGGAAACGCTCAGAGGAGGCCTGCCGAAACTCAGAGGAGGAAAGGTTCAAACAACTCATCTGGTCAATATCACTAGAGACAAGGAAGCTGGAGCGTGCCGCGGCCTATATGTGTCATGAGCATAATCTACGTAGTAAGTTTTCGTGTGAATGTTACATGTACGGTACTTCTTGGTTTGATTACATTTAGGGAGGTTGGGTCTATTGCTTTGGTCAACGTCAGCGCTTTCTGCGCATTTGAGAACCATGCACGCACATGGAGAACGCCGTGCAGCTTTGGAGCACTGAGCCGTATTCAACGTAGATGTTTTTTGTTTGTGTGTTTGGTCGTAATATTTATCTTCCTTTGTGTCCTGATAAAGTGAGCGGGCGTGCTAAACTGCAGGCGTTTGAAGATTCAATTTAGATCAATCCAGCTCGGAGAGAGTTTAGCCTTCACTATGGCTTATCTGTTACATAGATGACATTACGATGCACAAAAGATCTACGTTTGGTCGAGTGACTTCCATGGAAGCGAAAATCTTGGTTTTTCTCCCCAGAAAACATACCTATAGACCGTCCATCATCTACATATACTTAAACTTGGTTACGCTTTCTCATTTGATCCAGTCTATCGGTAATGCGAGTAGATTTTCGGATTTTTCTAACCGAGATTTAGTCCTGTAAGTAAAACTGGTCCGCTCCGGAAAGCTGAGAAGTGCTATACGGCTGTTTCGTTCCTGTCTAGAAACCAGAGACCTCTGGGCTGCTAGTTGAAGATGAAGACGTCAGGTCACGAGCGGCTGATCAGCACTGTGACTGAAGGATGGGTGGCGCCATATCCTGTCTTAATGAAAGCTAATCAGCCGCTTGTGACCGAATGGCTAAGTGTTCCAAAGGTCACGGGTTCAAATCTCCCTGGAAGTCCGTGAGAGACGAATGGATCCCGGAGTTGTTTAGTGCTTCTCTGCACTTCGACAAAGACGGACTTCATTTCCAGGACAAAAACGCAAGTGAAAAACACACCTAGTCTTTTAGCTTAATTGCCCAACATCGCCAAATAGCTTACACTTTTGAATAACAGGAAACTCACCAAAATATTTAATATCTTTTCCGATCGATCGTTTCCATACCGCCTCTGATGTAGTGTCCAGTTTTACCGCCTTGTTGAACTTTCCATCTGAAGTGGTGCCATACTTGGAAACCTGACGAAAACAGGATAGAACACAATGTATTCGCTTGCTTCCTCATTCGACCTCACGAACTCAGGTCCGATGCTTTACTAGCTGCGCCGTTGAATCGATTCGATGGAGCTTCACTGCCATAAACAAACCCGTGCCATCACGAGCTTTGCCTTCGCAAGGTCTCAAGCGACCAGGTATTGTCTTTCATGAACATTGGTGCGGTGAAATATGTGCATTCGATGCCCAATAAATAATTCCCGTATCAGGAAAGACTTTCAAGCTTTCGGTCCGATCTGGATAACTGTTTTGAGCTACGCAAATTACTCAAGGGCCACCATAAACGGGAGAAACTTATCTGTCACTGTTAATCTAACATAGAATAGGAAGCCTCACCTCTGGCAGCTGTTGGAATGACCTACAGAGCTGACATGAATATGAATGGAACCCACAATTATGGGGGTCCTTTTTCAGTGACCCCGGGATTCCAGGGCTGGTTAATTTATATTCTTTTGCGGCTGGCCTACGTTTTGCCAGTAAATGTGGGAACAATGTGGGAGCGCTTGCAAGCCCATTCACTAGTCCACCACCGTTACAACTGTTCGTCTATTTTCAGAACTCCGCATTTTCATAGACATTTGCCCTAGGTTTTGGTTTGAATTTTTGGTCTTGAGACGGGAAGACGGCTTTTTTCCGGACGCAGCTAATTCTTTCAATGGAATCCAAGTGGTGTTCAAGAAGAAACTTCACAGGTTTGGAAAATAAAGTGGACTCATCGCATCCCTATGCATGTGTGACTCCTCGTTAAATAATGCATTCTCCCATCTTAAGGAAATGGAAATTCAAAAAATATTCAAGAACCTTGAATGATCGCTTAGAAATGGGGAGAGAGAGCTCCAGTCGAATCACCACTGGTTAGATTGGAGGACAATTCTGCCATTTTGCTTGTTCGCATTTTGAGCACCACGGGTAAATTTTTGCTGAAGTGCGCCGTGTAATATAGTGAAAATAAAAGGTCTGTTTCGGCATCAAAATTACGGAATCCGTGGGTATTTAAGGGATTCTTAGCTTGGATAAGTAAATCTCAGGTTAGTTAAGTGCTAAGTGACTTCATAACGTGCCACTGTTATCAATCCTTCTGGCTTACAAGATCCAGAAGTTTCTTGACCTTGTGTCAGAGCTGAAGCATTCTACCATCTAGTTGAATGAGTTGACTGAAAGACTGATTTTACTTGAAAAATACTACTCACAAGGTTGCTGAAAAAGCAACAGGTTTTGCTTCTCTAGACATGCTTTTTTTCTTCACGGTGAAGACTGAGTTTAACTCCTCTCAGGCGTTCATGGCTGCAGTTACCCTATTGACTTTCTGCTATCGTATTACACGTGGATTTTCAAATACGCTTCCTTGTTATACTCTAACATCCTTGAGGTCACCTATCCATCACCATCAGTGAGGTGCAAATAGGTTCTAGCAACTTGGGCACTTTACAGTAGGAAAAAGCACCGGCGTTTCAAGACCTGCTTTTGAGTCTCACGCATGAGGTCTATGCTGTAACTGACCATTGTTTCGTGCTTATTCATAAGAAGATGAGAGTGTGGAAGAACAAGACATCTCATGGATTTAGTCCAGGTAGTTGAATCCGGAAATGCTTGTGTCACTAGATGACAGCAGTAGATGAGTAAGACTTCCAGGGAGGTCTAAGGGTTGAAAAAAACAACGTGCAAACTTCGGTTTCTACGGTGGAAAAACACTTTTTGACCAGTCGTTTCCACTCGGAAGGTTGGTCTGAAGAATGTCATAATACTGTTTTAAACTTGTCTCGGCGTTGTCCTTTCCGCTTCGTAAAACTACTTTTATCCTAGACATTCGACTACTTTTCAGGGCTGCATGTCAGTAGCTGGCCTTCCTGTTCATCCTTGACCCGGGTCAAGTTTCTAGACATTGCTGGTTTCCGTTCAGCTACGAATCTGATACGGAGTGGTCACACCGACGTCATAGTAACCACGGCGAAAGGCCACCGTCAAACAGTGCAGTTAGCCTTTGCTGCTTGTCCTTTCTTCGGAAGGACAGCAGCCAGATTGCAATCAGCGTGGAGTTTTGTTACGGAATCCTTCAGTGTATTAGCCTTTATTCGCAGCAGGTGGCAGAAGGCTGAACAGGACAAATTCTGAGGGAGTTAACTAATCAGCAACCCTAGTATGTCTCTCAACTAGCACATTGAACAGTGCTCACTTGCATCTGCCTTGGGTGAAAAGCAAAATACATGAGTGCCTCTTGGAAAGGAAGCACCTGGCGTGCAAAACTCTAAACCATGAACAAGTAAGTAGTGCGTCATCGATTCGGACTGTCGGAGAGTAAGAACGTTTGTCTGATTATCAAAAACCGATTAGTCCTAAAGATTTCATCAAAGATTTCATACGAAATGTAAATGAACCCCTTGTGTCATACCCACGCCTATCCGATGAGCGAGTTAGGAGGATGAACATTGAGTACCAACACTGAGTACCAACCAGTTGAATCCTACCATGTCCATCCATCTGCTGAGTCGAAATTTTGACGAACCGCTTGACAGATTGCTTATTCTGGGCCAAGGCATTCCACTCTGTAATGAACCATCATTTTTCACCAACCCTCTTGAAACCCATCCCGCGTATTTTTTTTATATCTACAGCTTGAAGTCTTGGGTTGAACATGTTTTAAATCCCCATTCGGATTGAGTTTTATTCATTTGCATTCAGAAATCTACACGATTTGTTGTTTATTATGCTTCCGCGGCTTTCCGGTTTTCATTGTAACTTCCCACTACCGATTTGTTGTCACCACCGTAGGTAGTTACGGCGACGTATGACAAAAGGCATTATTTCTTGTTTAAATTCGGCGAATTATTATCCTGAGGATTGGTAGACTACGTGGAAATTTATTTACGAAATCACATCATTCACACTGTACGGTAAAGTTAGTGTCTCCATACACTGCTATCAATATACACGTTGACGGCGGATGCTACTGATGAGACATGTGAGTAGTATGTGGTTTTCTCGTAACTCCGCCTTGTGTATAGTAGAGGGTGCACCCTACGTGGTTTATTAGGGAACCAGTGAAACTGTTTGGAAGCGTTCGTTTACATTTGCGTAACAGTTAGTGAATATCCACGAAAGTTCAAGAAGATGCGTGAAGATGTTCAGTTTTTAAAAATGTGGTGCATATGAGATGTTTACTTTTCTGTCTAATGGTTTGCAACCGTTCACAAGTCCCTCACATGGAGGGCAGTCTGCGAGGTAATCGAAACCTCCAACGAAGGGATTGTTGCCCGATCGTTTATCCGACGCGTGACCACATGTCGTAACTTCGGTGACTGTGCAATGGGTGGCGCCGTCTCCTGTCTAGGTGAGAGCTGATCACAGTGCTGATCCACAGCTTGTGGTCAGACGGTCAAGTGTTCAAACACTGGACGGAAGGTTGCGGGCTCGAAACTCTCTGCTGGGGTCTGGTGTGATACGCACTGCTGATGACTCCAAATGCGGATGAAACAGCTTTAGGGTGCTTTACTACTCCTCAGCACAGATGGATTTCATATATCAAATCTCCCAACGCTAACATTACGGCACGTAAAGACGTAAACCACTGATGGTTTCAAACGAAGAGCCATCTCGCCTTGCAGCACAGATTCTATTCACTTGCTGATGAAATCAAAATGTAGCTACTGTAGGTGATACTGTGCTCCAGACACTGTTAAATTTCCCTTTGAATTTACAGACCGTGAAGTTTGGAGTCATAAAAATGCTTTAGATGTAAGTTTTCCAGTCCTGGCTACATTTTTCACAGTTTATTTGAAAACAGAACTCCATTCCAACGGACAATAGATGAGATCTACTGAGGTTTAATAACCTAACCTGCATCACCAAGCAAAAGTTCCAATGGGTCTACGTTCACTTCTTTCAACAGCTGCTGCTACGCTCCTAACTGTGACAGACAGAAAAAAACACAATTTAGTCCATTCGCTAACACAAGCGGACTAGTTTTCGTGTCCCACTAAGTGCAATGACAGCATTCTACTGTCTTGTGTTCTCGTCCTACCCATTAACCGCCGTCACTGTCAGTGCACAGGAACAACAACGCGCGGGGGTAGGAGGAATGTTGCAATAAAAACGTAAGTTGATGAGTAGTAATCATTCGTAGTGCAATAAAAATAATAAGCAACGTGCTGGCCGCCATAAACTCCAACAAGATAGGAACACTGTATTTTTTTGTGTGAATCGAAGTGAGAAGTGACGTACTTGAACGAAATTGATTATCATGTCTTCATCCTGTTGCGAGCAAGATAACGGACCATAATATGATGACGCAGAATCTGAGTTCAATCCGGGGAGTATTCGTTTGGGTATAAACATTTCTCTCACAGAAAAGTTCCTTCTGGAACATTCGTCCCGATCATTCACTGATTCGAGGAGATAGTTGTCGCAGAACCCACCCTACTTGGATCTTTATCTTCGTAACCAAGATCTTCACCTTCAACTGATTTTTGTTAAGAGAACGTATGCTACTGATTTTATTTGTGAGTAGCTGAGTTCGTGCAGAAGTCGATATCCTTCGTCTGGTTGGAAGCCTCGTACGTGAAATAATTGACAACAGTGAAAGGAAGGTCTTCGCTGCCGAATTGTTTATCAGAAAACACCAACTGTAAGTTACAGACTATTGGATAGGAAAGCAAGACTCTCATAAGCATCTTGTTTACAAAGACTGAATATCCGTCTTATTCTTGAACGCGCCTTCCTGAACTTTCCTGGATATTCATTGGCTATCACTCAAATGTAAACGAATGATACAGAGAAATTCCACAGATTCCGTACTAAATCCTACTTTCCAATACACGCGAAGTTACGAGAAAACATATTACTTGCATGCCTCATCAGTAGTATCCACCGTTACACCAGTGGTACAGTAGTTCCAGAGGAATTTTGAAATTCGCTTAATGAGCTGGAGGGTTAACTTTTTTTCTGACATTCGTAACAAAAACGACAGTTTTATTAAGAACATTCTAACGACAGCTGCAGATCACAAAAGAATCGATTGGTGGTCCCATCCGGAGGAGTGACAGGTGCCTCTTTATGGGAGATTTCTATGTGAGCAATCATAATTCCCCATAATATATATATATATATATATGGTGAAAATAGTGACCATCTCTCAGAAAAAACCGCCACCTAAGAACCACTGTGAAGAGAATGTTTTACGAATGGCATATGAACCTGACCAAATTTTAATAGTTAAACAAAATCTCGTGAGCCGAATCCCACCTATCTCAAACCAGGTATGATATGAAAAATGACTGCCAGATCATGGATGTATCCGAGTGATTATTTGCCCAACCTGGTAGATTAAGCTGACATATTTTCACGGGGCGAAACCCATGGGTTGCGCATCTTAGGGAATTTAGAAAGATTCTAAATGCATGTCTCTCCAAGTCTGACGTGTATGAATCATCGAGTGAACAACCATGTGCTCAAATGGGCAGGGTTCATGTAAGAGAGCGTGCCACCTCCCGGAACTTGAGGACCTTATTTAAGGACAGTTTGTCTAGTTCGAAGAAGGACATGAGCGATTTTGCGTAACTGAATGTTTGTTCTGGAATGCTCACATTGCTTTTTCCAGCGACCTGTTCTGTTTGTAGAAACCACATATAGTCCAACTGTGAGCGAAGTTTTTCAAAGTCCCTTAAATTCTTTTTTTTTTTGGGGGGGGGAGGGAAAGCAAACTCCGACTAAGTGTTACTCTCGTACGGCGCTTTCTGCAAAATGGGTGTCCGGCATTCACCTGGATAATTTAGTTGGCCGTCTTTGGTTAAATGTAGGACACATTTTAGCAAAAATACTGTAATCAGAAAGCAGGCAAACTATTCCGGTGCTTTCCAGGTTCGTTTCCACTGACACCAAAGTAGATCTTGGAAAACTACATTAGGAATACTAGTGAAAAACAATCCAAACAGCCAGCCTGTTGCATGAATCTACTACCTGTGAGTATTAATCAATTCATATGTCGATTCGATTTCAAGAGTCTTCGTAGTATGCTGAAACCAGAAGTTGGGTGACCCAACACCTTCTCTATTCGCCTCATTCGTGTCCTCACGGGCTCACCGACTGCTCAGTACGCCAGCGAATACTCAAACTTTTGGGTAAAAGCGATCTTTTGTCAATTTCAACTGACTAACGGCGCACGCAGGTAAAATGTGTCGAACCACTGGTAAAAGACGGAACGTCCTTGGCTGAGAAACCGTATAGTAGCAAGCACCAAATTAGCGGTTACAAGCCAGTAGACACGAAAGTGATCACCTCATCTTCACAGAGATTTTGAAAAGTGAACACACTCAAGTGTCCACTTGAACTTTCCTGGACGGTCTTTGAATATTGATCGCTAATGGACAAACACTGCAAAGCGGTTTAATAATTTAAGCAATATCTTCACCTTCCATCAGGTGCGGGTGCGGATCAGACACTACTCGAATGCTTCGTCAGTAGCATGCACCGTCACATTGGTAGCCTGGGAGCGTTTTCCTGGTGGTTGATCAGTTGGCAGTTCATCTGTTCACTGATCTCTTCGGCAAACTATCACAGGCAGGTGCAGCACAAAAACACTGTCAGAATGGAATCCATGGCAGAGATTGCGAAAACGTAACTGCCAGGATCAATTTCACAATTGGTTTTTGGAAGAACACGTCATTCGGAATATCAGCCATTACGTGACTGTCGATAAAAACAGTTGATATAGCGTAAAATGAAAAGAGACTTAAAAAATATGGATTTATTCAATTGTTTTGGTCGAAGTGGAGGATGACGTTTCGTCATGACTGAACATACAAATGGACGGTGAACAATGACAGTAAAAGTCCACTCAATCAATAAAACTGTAAAAACTTGTTGACCTCTGTATGTGCTGTCAAAAAAACAATGGATCAAAATCGGCTCCGGAACATGGATCTACTGATTCGCAAAAACGCAACATGTCTGGCAATCGAATCCATTACTTGGATTGGTTATTGGGGGCGAGATGACCCAAGTGGTTAGAGCGCGAATTTACTGACCAGAAGGTCCGTGGTTCTAACCCGACATCTGCCTCTCGACTTCCCCTGTCTAGGCTTGAGCAACCTGGCAGTATCCCAGCCCTCGTGCAACCCTCGGGTGGCATGGCAGCTAGGCACCGAAAGGGTGCTACAGCTGAACGCTTATATCGATTATTGATCAAACTTCATTCACGTGAAGCATGAAGTTTGTAGCCACAATCTGGATTATTTGTAGTTCATGTGCCAGCCACATTGGTTTGTATTTTAACATCGAATGGTTTTCATGGGAATCCGTAAATACACCCAATACGACACCTGATGCGGTGTACATTTTCCATGACTGTAAGGGGACTGGCTTCTGTCTGCTGTTGAGTCAGTCCAACAGTGAAGTTTATCACCAACAGTTCACACCAAGGCTAGCGCAGGGTATTCGCTGGGATCGGTTTTACCGATGGTTTTCTTCATACGGCCGGAATCGCAGCCACCCTAGTCGACAGCATCATCATTTCCTTGGTGCCAGCGAAAGCGGAGGGCTATCAATTGAGTATCATGTGTGCATTAAGTGTGTTCCGAATACCGTAGACTTGGTTGCCGAACAAGCTGTATGAGCAAACCATCGTGAAGGTGTTGATTCGTGACCGTTTTCCGAGGAGCAGTACCCGATTGCTCACTTTCACACTAGGGCCTGTTTACAAACCTAGGTTTTTTTAATACGAACACACATGTACTCTTCTTGGTCTGGTCTGTAAGTCCATGATTTTGCACTGGTTGGTTCTGAGTTCAGTCACATTCCTCTGGAGAGTTTTGTTTATAGGGGCAGTCAATTTCCGCTGCCCGCCCAGTTAGTCAGATGGTCAGCTCAAAGTGACAAACGGAAATGCGAGTTCCTAATTGACGCGAAGTGGCAAGATTATGTCACTTACCTGATCACTGTGAATTTGATTGATTGTTGGTCTGTTCGCCGAGCTTGGCAGTTGGATTGCAAACGTTTCATCACCAATCGAGGTGACATCGTCAGTACGGGGTTGAGTGGGGTCCCAATCCAACTGCCAAGCTCGGTGAACAGACCAACAATCAATCGACGCTTTCTAGCTACCTATATTCCACAACATTGTCACTGTGAATTTGAGGTGAACAAACGTACCCATGGTTTGGACTTCATATTTTATGGTTCCAATGGCAATTTATTCCCACTGTGGTACTGGTTAAAAACTTCTGAGGTTACAAGAAAAGCAGCGGCTGACAATTGGCCACCAAGAATTCTCGACCAGCATGTTTTCCGAGCTGTCTGCTCAACAATCGAAAGAGGATGTTTGAACAAGCTAGTAAAACAACAACATTGTTGCGGGATGAATTTGTTTGTACAATCCTGTCTACAGCATTGTGTACTGTAACGTAACCGACCAACAGAACAAAGGTAGTCAAAGAGTGACCGGCATGTTTTTCTGAGCGCACAGCACAGACTCCAATCGATTACTAAATAGTGCCTCGAGGAAATTCATCCAAAGTACACGACCTCTTCGTGCTATGGCCCGGAAAGAGGAATAAAGTTTAAATCTGTGTCTCATCGAGGTAGGATTACTGGTACCCAATGACTTGATTTTTGACCCCTTTCAAGTTACCCAACAAGGTACGGATTTCTTTTGGACACCATTGCTTGCTTAGGTTAGTTATACCAATGTACGCACTCCCACAGCTGCAGGAGAACTGGCAAACGCAATGACTAGTTGACGAATTTCACGTTGGAATTTTGATCGGCATAGTCTTTTCATGCCCCAACGGTGATCAGTGTAAGTACGGGTTCAAGGTCCATTTAAACTGACTTGAACACTGTCACCAGTGCAGGAAGATTTTAGGTGGAGGGACTTCTTCGCTACCATGGTTTGTGCCTCTTCACCGCCTATTCTGAGACGCATTTCAACGAAATGGTCAGATAGTTGTGTGACCGCGGCACAGGTTTTAGCAATTTAGCCTCTTCGGTGACATTATCTGGGGTGCAAATCAGTCTCGCTCTATGGACTTTTGTGCTGAGGGAGACAGAAACTTGCAAGACTAGGGTATTTTCCAGTCTAGTTAGGCTTTTGGTAGACGGAACGCGATATTATAGGATGGGCATTCCTGGTGATCAAAACATCCAAAAAAGGAATCTCGTTTTCTAGCTCAAAGTCACTGGCAAAGAGAATATTTTGGTGGTGTGGTGAAGACCTTCGGTCTGTTCTCTGTCCTTTACCACAAGCAAAATATCGCTTAAATATCGGTTATACAAAGGCAGCTGTTTACTATGCTCTTCTGCCGAAAAATACCTGCCAGCCTTGGTCTGTGAGGACTCTCCACGTCGACCCCATCAGTTCACTTGTGGCTGGTGTCTGGAAAGTGTACTTTATCAAAAAGGTCATTTTGGAATGAATACATTCAGCAACATTGTTATCATCGCTATCTTCCCCAAACTGATTCGGGGATGTGCTTGGTATCTTGAAGCATCCTTACGTAACCAGTTGAAAATCAGCATCCGTTAAATTACGAAAGAGTGATAACTCACCTGTGGTTATCTTTTCAGGTTCACAAGAAACCACAGTCTGTAAGCAATCATTTTGGTGCCACAATGCGGGTGTGTGTATTACCAATCCTGTGTATCTAGTCCGACAAAAAAACAAATTGCGGTTAACACGGACCATCCGGAGAGAACCGTTGCCTTCCCCTCCCATGTCTGGGGTCACTTTAAATGTCAAACAGTCCGGAATGCACACAGATCACTGCCTATTCGTAATTCATTAACTAGTTGACAGAATGACAGGGTTTCTGCTATTATTGTCAAGTGGGACATTGGTATAATTGCGTAGACCTCGTAGAACTACGATGACATATAGGGAAAATGTGTTTCTCAATATTCTGAACTTTGAGTGATAAAATAAACCATTCAATAGGAAGAACATTGAAGACAACTTTTGGGGAAATTAGCCATGTTTAGTTACAGGTAATTTATGTACAGACACGAGAATCTTTGGGGGAAACAGTCTACTTTAACATCGGATTGAGGGTGAGAAGCGGGGGGAGGGGTTATGACGAACACAGGGGAGGGGGAATTTTTGTCTTTAATTGTATTTCATGGGCAGCTAGTATAGTCCTAGGTGAACAGTTGTCTAGTCCTCATAATGGATAGTGCCTTTCGAGTTTTGTTCCGAACATACATTTGTTTTCTTAGCTTAGTAACGCCTATAGATGGTTCAGTGTGCAGACAAACGATTGGTAACCGATATGGCTGGTGAAATGCCGACTGCGAATATTCGGCGGCGCGCCTATTTTGAGCACCTGTGGCAGTTAACATCACGAAAATCTTCTCGAAAAATTCACCTCACTGTGCCAGTTCACTCACCGACTGTGATGAAGAAGACGACAAATGCATTATTCCTTCAATTTTACTTATGTGTTTATTTATTTCTACTGATAGATCAAATGGGTGCCCAGCTTCTTGCTTCCTTGTTTGACTAATTTATTGATTGATTGTTTGACTGACTGACTGACTGACTGACTGACTGACTGACTGACTGACTGACTGACTGACTGACTGACTGACTGACTGACTGACTGACTGACTGACTGACTGACTGACTGACTGACTGACTGACTGACTGACTGACTGACTGACTGACTGACTGACTGACTGACTGACTGACTGACTGACTGACTGACTGACTGACTGACTGACTGACTGACTGACTGACTGACTGACTGACTGACTGACTGACTGACTGACTGACTGACTGACTGACTGACTGACTGACTGACTGACTGACTGACTGACTGACTGACTGACTGACTGACTGACTGACTGACTGACTGACTGACTGACTGACTGACTGACTGACTGACTGACTGACTGACTGACTGACTGACTGACTGACTGACTGACTGACTGACTGACTGACTGACTGACTGACTGACTGACTGACTGACTGACTGACTGACTGACTGACTGACTGACTGACTGACTGATTGATTGATTGTGTTGGCTAGTGGGTAGGTGGGTGAATGTGTGTGAGTGTGTATACTTGATTCCAAGTAATTAACCGCCCCTGCATCTCTTGTTCATTTGTACTGAACTGCTGCGGGCGAAAGAACAGCATGCTTTATACAAGATGAAATGCTTACCATTAGACTACAAATAGGCTTTTTCACATCTTATATTAGCACTTATAATTTGCACTAAATGCATAACCTGAAAGTCCTCTGGGATGGGCAGAATCTTGTTCCAACTGTGACTAAACAAGGCAGTTTTGTAAACTGAACCGTGAACTGCGAACTGGCGTTCAGCTGCAGCGCCCGTTTCGTAGCCGATGACCAAAACTCCCATACAAGTGACACGAGAGTCCGTGTTCTACAACGATCGGTACACAGGTGTCGATCCTCCCCACCAGCCTAAATCACAATTCGGTTCAAATTTAATCGAGTGATGTGAGGAAACACGGAGGCCATTTGTTTTACAGTTAACTGACCTTATTCTGAGTCAAACCGAAGAGCATGATCTAGAAGGAAAAACTGACGGGAAAGTAACGGTGCGTATTCTGACAGTAATACCGACTTCTGTCTAATTCTTCAAGGCGCTTCACGATTTTGTTTGAAGGATTGAAGGGTTGTTTCCACTTACTTTTTGGTATAGAGATTAATAACATAGTAGACTCAACTGTAGAGGTTGAACAATGATCAGAATCGCGGGACACCCGTGAACTTTGCTGCACTCAGACTTCCGCTGAGGGAGATATCAACCTGTCCTGTGGACATAGGTTTGAAAAAAAATCTTTAAGTCAGTAACCAACATGTTCATTTGTCTGTTAATCTACCGACGCCACAGCCTAGATTTGAATAGTTGCCAAAGATGCTATCTGATATGGCACGCCGATCGTCCGGTGGATGATTTATAGGATCCTTGTCTTTGCCGAAAAACAGGTGCCGAAAGTGACAGTGGTGACTGTGTACCATACAGCTGTCACGATTTACACCGAAAGTCCACGGTGCGACTCTATTAGGTCACAGATAGTGAACGGTTCATACGGAACCTTGATATCGTGTGCGTCGTGATGGATCGCATTCATGCAGTGCCCTGAGATGGGTAACTGATTAACTGCTAAATAAAGGGTAGCGGTTCATGCGGGAAACTAATGACTAGAAGGTCCGTAATTCGAACCCGACCTTAGTTTTCTGCGTACTCCTGTAAAGGCTTGGCAGATCTGGTAGAATCTTAGCCCTCGTATGTGCTTTCAGCTACACAGCAGCTACTCACTACCCGAACGCATGACGCACAAAGTTTCACATTATACTCTAACTGAAAGCTTGACAGTTTGTACAAATGGAAAGGGCACTTTTCTCTGGCGTATCTGATAGGATCCAGATACTGTGTACAACCGGTTCTTGTAGGATAGATGCAAATCAGACCAGTGTCAAAAATCGATGGGATTTATCAATCTAACCTACTTCCCTGTGCTCTCGACTAGTAGCAGTTTAAACCCCAAAATCGGTAGCAAAAACCTGAAACTTGCTACTACATTGGGCCTTATTTTTACGTGACAGTTCTCCGCGAACATCAGTACAAATGTCTACTGGAGCAGGAAAAACGATCGGAACAATGCACTGTACATCGAAATGACACGATACGCGAAGTCGTGGGGGCGCTCCAAAATCAATCCAGTAGGGTATCAACCAACTCGAATGAGTACTACTCGCTGATCAAACAAACGCTTTCTCATTATGAATGCAAGTAAGTCACGTAGTCGGTTCTCGGCGTTTACTTTTTATTTGTGGTTTGCTTTGACGTCCAGTTGAACTTTCTGCCTTTACTGATGAAAAAAAATCAATCCATTAAGCAGTCGGCATAGTTAAACTGTCAGACCTGATACGGCTGCCTAAAACTGTTGCAGTGAGACCGATATTCATGCAACCCAGGGCATTTGGTCCGTCCAACCGTTTTGTTCTATTTTTATATGAGTTTTTTTTACACTTTAGTGATTGATTAGATTGATCGTATATAACCAATCACTTCTGTGATTGGCAGTCCATCTGTTTGCTGAGTATTGCTCAGTCAGGGAGTGGAACTCTATTTGAAAATATACACAAGTAGCGAAATGTGCACCAAACATTCCCATTCATCTAACCGAAATTTCTGTAGTGGTCAATCTTTTTGCTGTCGAGTACCCTCGGGCAGTGACACCACAGGACTTTTAAGTTCTCCTTATTCAGGGGTAGAACTTTTGCACCACGATAGACCTCAGTAGCTAAAAGGTTATTCTTTTCATCTAAACGACACAGGCAGTGCAGCTTTGTGAAAAGGGTTTAACTTGTCATCCCCCGGTAACTTCACTCTCCCATCTGACTTCTCCCTGCAGAACACTCCGAGCCAAATTGGAGTGTCTCTACGCAATACTCCATACCACATGCCCATCGAACGCCGTACGATTGATCATGAACTACTTCAAAGAAAGTTTGCCAGATGGGTGTACATTCAACTATGAAGACCGACTGCTTCGCTATCTGGAATCGCGCAAAGTTGCTCCACATCCAATCCAACAAGACTATGGAGAACGTGGAACCATGGCTGCCCGGTCACCAGAATTCGCCGGAAAGATTGCCCCAAAATCCGCTCTGAAGAAAGTAAAAGGTGGCGTGTCATCCATCACATTCAAAATCCACTTAGTTTTATATTGTTGTGTCGTGACATTATCTATTATGATATGACGGGAAATGTCTGTCTCTGTTTACAATTAGAAACAGAAGTTCTTCATGCTTTCAAATACCTCAACGAAAGGAGTTGCTGAACAAAACACTGTTTTTCGCGAAGTGATCACTCCTGTTTTTGCAAATGTTTGCAAACAGTTTGCCACCCGGTACGCTAAAGATTCCAGGTTCACCTTGCCCGCATCTTCCACTGTACACATTTCACCGAATTTGTTACACAATATTCGTATACCTACCATGATGATTAGAGTTCAGTCATCTTTGCAGAAATCACTTTGAGACTTGTGCGATTACGGGCCCTATACAATATGATGTAGTCGGTAACAATGGCCAGAACAAAACTGGTAACTGTGAAAAACCTTTACTAGGTCTACCTGGATTTGGCGGGTTTTTCAAATGCGAGCAATTTGCAAGTCGTGTTCAATAATTTGTCGGAATAAAACGTGACCATTTCTAAGAAAGAGAACAGGCCGCATGAAGTTTGGAGTACAATGTTCCGCGTGTAACGACGTGGGGATAAGCGAAAAACATTTGACAAGCAGCTAATATAAGGTCTGAACTCGAAATTCTCTCTTATTAGAACTCATCAGAAGTTTGCATATTGTTGAATATTCTTGGATATGCACTGCTGACAAGCTCTGGTAGGAGCGAAATCCAATTCCACTTTGGTGTGGACTCGGCAAAGAAATTGCACCAGGACAGAAGGATGACTATCTACACGAGAGTGAGGTGAGTACGGATTCTGAGAATCCCTCAACCACCTATATCTATCATGGTATTGATGGAAATTATCGCCGAACCAAATTTTAACACATGCCATGTGATGTTAAAACTTCAAATTCCCGGTAACTCATGTTTGCCAACCAGATGGCGTTCGGCTCGTGCTCTTCTGTCCCGGCAAAAATGTTGACTGGGTCCTCCACCTGAATTGAACTTTGATTTCCCGTGGAACGACTAGTTGTTTAGCGGATTCAGACAAAATGAAGAAAGTCGGTAAATATCTTTGAAAGAAGGTGAACGCAAAGCATACAAAGTCATCTCGCATGTCTCTGAGTACCGTACAGTTTGAATTGCCATACAAGATCTGCTGGAATCGGCGGTGACTGCAGTCCAGAAAGTTCGACAACATTTTCTTCTGTAGGAAGACTGTTTACTCCGAGTAAGGCCGTTCATAAAAACCTAGTGAGTGACAGAATCTGCATTTTCGTGACAAGTTATTTTCTGAACAATTGCCAGTAGTTCAACTGTCGGGGCTGTTTGGTGAACGCAGTAATCAGTGTAGTGTTCCATTAGTTCTCAGATGATCTGAACTACCTGATGTGTTAAATCCACTTGATGGATTTCTAACAAGACAAAAACCGTAATCATGTGGTTTTCCAGAGCCGATTGCTTAAGCTTCATATGTGTCGTGATAGCCCATTAGCAAATCTTGGCAGACCTGATGGTGACAGCTTGAATTGCACTCACTATCTGAGTTCTTTCCAGTCTTTACTGTTGTGCGCCAACCTCAGTCCTCGCTTGGTGTATTGTATCTACTGAGTGGATATAAAACGAACTCCTTATGCGTCATACAAAACCTTTCGCAGGCTAAGCTGGAACACAGTGGTTTGGACAACGCTTACGTCCTTCGGTCGTTACAGTGAGCCCCACAAGGGCGAGCAGGCTCATAGAAGCAAACTGAAGTGGCCTACCATATCAGTCATTATTTCAGTTATTGCCCAATCCTAACTTTTCCCATACAAATTTAATAACCGAGTCCTCTGCAGTGTTAACTACTGAACAACCCAATCACATCAAAGGAAAGAAACAACGAAAAATCGATTAGCCGAATTCGGAGGCGGAAGAACAGAACGCAACACAAGCAGAGAACGGACCAATAAGAAGACGTACCTAAAACCCCAAATGAGCTATCCAGAAAACCACAACGCAGCGCAAATTGTAAACGGTCCAATTAGACCACAAGAGAGATATGCACCAATTAGCCAACAACATGATTAGGCATTAGATACAATTCGAAATCTATATAAGAGTAAACAGCTGCGCACTGACGATGTTTCCTCTATTGGGGATGAAACGTTTGCAAGCTCAATGAACAGATCAACGACTATCTGACCAACTACCCGTAAATTTACACTAGTTACTAATAATTTGACACACTTGACAACTGGACAGCTGGTCAACTGGTCCAGACTGGTCGCGTTGGTGACTACTTCTCGGGTGTACAGTCTGGCCATTCGGCTTGTGTGGATGATGCTCTTTCTTCGACTGAAGAATGGTTGTGGTAACAGAACTTATTATCTGTGAAAGTTCTTTCTGTCACAGAACGAATTTGTGATCCTAGACGGAAATTAGGCGGTTACATAAGTTTCACGGGTCGATGTCCACTAGACAGTGGGTTGTGCAGTTCAACAAATCTTCGGTTTAAACGCACCAACTCAGCGCCAGACGAGCTCACGAAACAGAACTGTTCCCACGCTGACCCAAGTTCGAAAATCACACAACATTTTTAAACGCGTATATTTTTGCGGGTTCGCTCACCGCTTTGATTTATAACAGTCCGATAGTAGCCAGCTGAGGGCTGCGCAATGTCCGACTTGAAGGGTATGCCTTTTGTAGGATTGCATTCAGTTTTCCCACATCTGCATTTGTGTAAGGCTTCTTCCGAGCACAATCCAATTGTATTCCACTATTTTACCCGGTAAACACCCCGGTGTGTGTACAATGCATGATGTTACGTGACACGATTGAATACACAAAAACTTGTAATCATCATCATCATCATCGACAGCATGACATCAGTGTTCAACACCGATGCTTCGCTGCCGTAAAACCATGATTTATTTGAAAGCCTCATTGTGAAGAAAAGAATAAACGTGGACGGGGAAAGGACTTAGTGCTGGCTTACTACAATCATTCCGAGGTGCCTACACTTCCAAACACTCATTCAGGCAATCTGGATAGAAACTGACAACAGGATCGCCACTGACGTCGGTTGGCAACCATATCGTGCAGCGTCTTTGTAAGCAACCTCGGTCCCTTAGTTTTCGAATGGAACTTGATGAGAAACCAGACTTGGTCACGGTGTACCTGTCAGGTGTCGTATATCAGTGGAATTACTCTGCCTTCAAGCAAGCATTTCAAAGGAAAGGAAGTTTTTTATATGTGCAAGTTTTTCGCAATCTGTTTGATGAACATTGCGCGATCCTGAGTAGGGATATTTCTAGACACCCGTTCTCACCGAATGTGTTGTATGAACGTTTTGGTTTTCTCTTCTAATCCCTAGACAAATTTAGGTTTCAGAGCCCCAGAACATCCCTATTTTGAATGTCTAAATCGATTGAAACTAATTGTGTACTGCGTTTTAGTTCAAGAGTTAACTTGACTTCTTTTTGAGCTGAAATGGACCTAAACCAAAAACCATCATTTCTTTTTTGAATTTGTAAGAGTGATTTTGATACATCCGTGGCACGTGGTTTCTGAACGTTGCCGTGTTTTTTGCCGCTCTAATCAAGCGAGCCAAGCACAGATCATTCAATTTCTTCGCTCGTTCCGTACACTTCATTTCTGTGGGCGAGGAAGAAGTTTTCTCTCACAATGTATAGCACCATATTACTCTCCCCCGGGTAAATAGTAAAATCTACCCGGGCACTGTTCAACCTAAGAAGGACTGAAAAATCAACATGTCTATACCACTATATACTATACTACTAAGATTTTGACAGGTGAGTAATAAACCTGACGGATTAGCGCTGAGGTAGAAAAACAATCACTAAACGGGTGTTTGACAGTCTTGTCTCGGAGTTCACCCTCATTTCGCCAAATTTGCTGAGTCTGAAGCAACCACACCAAGCTGATTTTCGACAACTAGTCGTCACAGTGCGAGTAACCACAGCTCAGATCATTTTGCCTGTCCCTTATGACAGTCCGATCATTTTACAACCAGCTGGTATTTTCTCAACGTGAATTTAAATTCACAGTCAAGTAGGTCAGAGCAATAGGTCCATGAAGGATGCATGTTGGGTGGCTGCCTTTTGGGTTGCACGGATGTGCAGCACAGATGAATCGTAAAGCGGAAAAATCGGAGGAAAGAAGGCTCATTTTTTCAGAGCAAAGTTATTTGTTAAGGAAAACGCTAAACTGAAGATAATTTAACCAGAGTTTCTTCAAGGACAACATCCATTTATCAGGCAAATGAGCGAGTGAAAATGCGTCTGTTGTCTTTCTGCTTGTGCTATTTAACCAGCCACTATCAAGAATGCTGTCACCGCAATAGTCCCACGAAAATAGTGATAATACTAAATAAATAATATAAAACAAAATAAAAGCAATAAATAAATAAATAGTGAAATCATAATATAATAAAACGATAAATACTAAATATTACTGAATAAACTAATGATAAATAAACGAATAACAATAATAGTAATAAATAATTTTTATCGGCCTGAGGCCAGGATAATCACGTAATTGAAGTGAGCTCAGACTCGATGACCTTCACCATCGTCGCCATGGGGCTTTCGAATATTGTTGCATTCCTTTGTGTTACCGCCTCCTGCTATCCTTGAGTTGAGTGCCATGGACCAACGTAAGAATCAAAAACGAAGAATACAAACAAAATCAACTGTGTTGCTGATCTTGGCTACGGAGGTGAAAAATGCAGGGCAAGACTACTTGTGGTTGATCGATCAGATTGGGGACTCGCCATTAGCTGCATCGTGCTGGCCCAGCAATCAATGACAGCTATCGCCTGCTATCCCGCCAGGTAGAAGGTATTTGCCTATCCTTCTGGTTGGTGTGATTCAAGCATACATAGCTCGAAACCATGTCATTTACTGACCAGAGCTCGCTCGTCTTCGGCCTGATTGAGGTTTCTGTGCGTCAATCACTCCCACGACATTTTCAGTGCGTTGTCTAACTAGAGTACATTGCATTTGGCAGTGGATTTGTCGCTTAGCGCGCATTCGAATTGTTATCATTATACAAGTTTTTTACTGATCGTCTGATGCATGAGCTTGATGTAAAGCAGGTTAAGCGAAAAAACGGTTGACATTCGGGAGCGGTTTACGTGGTTTTTCGGATCGTGGCAACTGAATTATGGCGTGCGGGAACTAGAGAGTTTTTATCTGGCATACAACGTGACATCCACTCAACACCAACTCGATAACGGGGTCCAATCAAAGGGTACTGGAAATGGGGAATGGCATTTCTGTCTGTGTGGATTACTTTGTTCGCAACGTGCGAAGTTGAGCATACTGCAGTTCCAAAGTAGATGAACTGGTTCACAGTCGCGATCAGGTGGACGTTTATGTAGACTGTCAGGGTAGTAACGATCCCGCCCCAAGGCACAAACAGCGCATCTAACCGAAATTGCTTCCGTTCCAAATGCCCAAACACTGATTGAGGATAACAAGGGGAGATGTCGTACTCATACGCACGTACTCAGAGCTTTTTTCGAACCTATTGTCATCCAGGAGGCGGGATCTTGGTGGTCCATCCTGAGAAATGGCTTCCGGTCATTTAACGGGCTAAGATGTATAGTTCAGAAGGACCCATGAACTCTGACACAAACAAGTCTACTTGGAGTATGGACTCGTCAAACCGTCGCTTCTGCGTTGCATTCACCATGCCTAGGGCAGGCAGGATTGGGGGTGATGCTCGACAGCTTAGGAACTTGATTCGGCTTGATCGCGTACCATTTCTGGTTTCGCTTTGGTCAGCTGCCAAACCCACCGAAAACTTCGCATACCAAACCAGATGTTTTACCCGTTTTGAGAAATTAACCTGTCCAGCTCAATCACACTCACTCACGACCGGCTTCATCTCAGCATGCACACCGAACCAACGACTGCCTACTCCGCCAGGTTCAGCTGCTTGATCACACACCTACATAAAATTGAGAAGAGAGAGACAGTGGCGATTACCACAGCAATCACCTATGTCCTAGACTTGTTTGTTAGCCGCCTGATAACTCAAGCTCGGGGCCTTTCCCGACAAAAACTTCAGTCAGTTCTTACAAGTGACAAACAATAACAGAGTACCAAGAAGAATATCGTAAACGAGAGATTCAGTTACGTCTCCGGTAAAAACCAAATCGATTTGCAAATGAGTGTAATTGTCAAGAACAATAAAAACAGTTTGATCCAATGCTTCAGCAATTCCGTTTTTCTAGCCGAGGTTCAAGTTGGTTTGGGTCTGGTATCGTGGTCAGAAATTGGACTGAGATCAACTGATCCTATTGATGGCTCAGCAATTTCCGCACTTCCGGCGCACTATGATCGGACGAACTGATGAAGAACTGTCATCGTGGTGCTGGCTAGCAATAGTGCAAAACTATGAAATGCAATCAGAGAGACGGAAATTTGCGGTCCTCGAAGACCAAGTTGAACGAATTTTGAAGAAAGCGTGATGTGTTAGAAGGGTTACTTTGAGGTGAGGTTATTCGATTGACTGTACAATATAAGACTAGTTAGTTGAAATTAGTGGATTTTGCCAACAACAGCCAAAACTATCGATGTCTGATATGGGTATATTTTATATCTCTTCGATGTGCTTACAAAATCTGAGATAAGAGATATACTCTGAGTCCAGAAATCACGCAATTAATTTCTGTCACAGTGATAACGCGACTTGCAATTAGTCGGGGTCGTTTATCAAACAAATTCTGTCGATGTCTATAGTGTCATCTAAAGCATCCGGTTACGTCACCGACTTTTAGGCGAACGACCCAATTTTTTCAGTTCTGCAGGAAAAAAGCACTGTTATTCGTGTAATGCTGGTGGCTGTTAGCTGAGGACAAATCTGCAGAATCCAGGTAATAAAATAACGGTAACGTCGGCAACTGCAGCTTCCATTAGTTACCTTTCATTTCAAACATTAGAAGATAACATGGACCAAATTTCGTCTACCATCATTGGGTAGGCACAGTCCCCGAGTTTCCCTCAACCTTGCGTTCTACTTGAACCCAAATTGCACGAAATTAGGGAAGTGCACTCATTTGTAAACCAATTTGGTTTTGCGAGAGACTCACCTGGAACCCAGCTGAAAACATCATAGACCATTCGTGGGCTGCCAAAGAGTTTTCAGCAACCTTATAAGTAGTGTATTCGTCCATAACTTTGACCACTTTGGTCCTGGCTGACCAGTAGAAAAATGCGCGTTCGATCCTGCAATTATACTTCAATGACGAGATTAAAGAAATGCAATCAGGCTTCGTCCTGTGATCATCCTGTGGTGAAAAACCGAGAAGCACTATACAGCTGTTTCATCCTTACTGGGGATCATCAGCTGCACGCATCTCACGGAAATCCAAACAGTTTCTAACCCAGGATCCTCAAACTAGTGGTTTGAACACTTGGCGTTAGGCCACGAGTGGCGGAAGAAATCGAACAGTTGGGTGATGCTTTCCAGAAATAACATGAGCTCATTTTTGGGGCATTGAATCCGTCAAGGAAGAAGACTGAAATTAATCTCCCTGGAGTTTCGCGAGGGAAGCAACCCCAATGGTTCCCAATAAGGATGAATCAGGTGTACAGTGCGTTTTGACTTCTCAGACCAGACTGACTCCATGTGCAGAATGAAACCTCCAGTGAAAATTTCCAAATCTCCAAACACTACTCACGACTTGAAATTTGAACACAATCCTGCGGTTCAGATGGCTATTTCTATCACATCCTTCCTTATGTAACAAAAACATCCAAAGACCACGCACCCTGCTTCCTCAAAGTCCAAGCATTGTAGAAGGCGTCTCACATTCCTCAGCTCTCCTAAAAGTGTACTTAATTGTGTTTCTTTGTAAACTGAGTATCGTATTTGCAAGAGCAAATCAAATGGTGCCTATTAGGACGTTTGTATACTGAAATGCGCCCAGTCTAATCGTCCGTTGCACAAAGTCATGCTGAATTTGTAATGCACTTGCTTGCTGTTGAAAACTATGTTTATAATTACTGGTCTGTCACTTGTCAGGAGACGTTCCGCTTACCGTCAGGGGCTTCATTATACTTGGCCAAACCACCACCGTAAATGTGAGTCTTCTGTGCTGTTCATAAACCACACCGGCTGCCACAGTCCGGGAAGTTAGGACTAAATCCACATGCATATGGGCTCGGTTCAGATCGACAACAAGTCCCAAGAAGGACAAAAGTAGTTGTGGGCTGTCGAAGAATTTTCAACAACCTTATGAGTAGTGTATTACGTCTATACACGTGTCGCGATATCTCAAAAATCATATCGTTTAGGCATTCCGATAAAAATTCACATATCATTTTCAGCCGCAGTATGAGTCCCTTTTATCATAACAAATGGACGAACGTACAAATTGATGGGTACAATTCAGAACTGACGGTAACGCGAAGAGACACGGTCACTTTCCATTAAGATTTCATCCTGTCATTGAAGCCCAACTATGCTGGAAAGCTTAGAAGCACTTTCTGGCTGTTTCGTCCTTAATGGGAATCACGAACAGTGCGCCGCACGAAACTCGAGGGAGTTCCAACCCCGCGACCTCCCGACTAGTAGTTCCGAAACTTGGCCGATCGACCACGATCGGCCGATTATGTGTGACTAAATTGCAATCACACAGGGAATAGGGTCACTCATCCTTCAGCCACGGAAACCAAGTCACGTGTTCACGTGATGTGGTTCCTGTGCTTGGAGGATGACTGGGGCTATATCCTGTCTAAGTGCGGGCTAATCACAATGCTGATCAGCTTTTCGTGACCGCTGAACATAACGCAGTATGATAGTACCATACTATACATACCTTTTTCCATGGTTCAAATTCGCTTGTACGAAACAAGTGCCTTACAGGTCGAGCAACTTTGAACAAGAACTTGTTAGCAACCGGGTAGGGGAGAACTGACCTCATTATTCCGTGCAGCACAAAAAAACTTTGTTCACTTGAACCAATCCTGAAAAAATTCAGTCAGACGAGTAAACCTATCAAGAATGACTACGGGCAGTCCACACATTTGAGAATCAATAGATAAAAAGGTGATTTTTTTAGCTGATATGTAATCACTCGAACCTCACAAAGAAATTTCAAAGTGTGAATATTAGCAAATGGTCTAGAACTACGTTTCGCTTAACACCGACGATGAAAATGCTCCATTTGAATGTTTCAAAAACATCTTTTTTTCCGGAAAAAAGCAACACTTCTGAAAAACTCTAACCTATACTGTGACGTTTCCACACCTCAGCAGATATTTGTCCTGAGGCAGTAGATGGTGTGGATCTTGAGTTCCGTCGGAAACCGGGACACTCTACAATTAACCAGCTAGCTCGCCATTCGTTATTTGGGTTTGACAACGGCCCATCAGCCCCTTGGGACCCGGTGAGTTGATTGAATTCTCTGAGACTCGCTGTTTGTGTTCATGTGTGTGTGTGTGTTATGCCTCGGGCTGAGCAGGTGCATTCCTGATGCGCTGTGGTTAAAACCTATCAAAAAACAACGTTGGTGTGTAGACGACGCGATATTCTTAGTTGGACGGTGAATAAATGAATTACAGAAAAAGTGACCTAGCAGAGGCCAGTGAAAATAGCAGGTCTTTCTCGAGTAACACTTATAAACACATTAGGCACTAGCCATGTAACTGGAGAAATATTTTCACTTTTGGGAAACCGAATGTACACCTAAGAAGAATTGCCAGATGTTTTCTTCTTCAATTTAGTCTGTCTGCAGCAGAAAAGAAGGATTTTTTCGGGCAAACTAACAGCACAAGTTCAGTCTTTCCGTAGCGTCCTGAATTTTTATCAATGCATTCTAGAATAGACGTTCTGGCCGGCGCAGATGTCACTTGGTTGCAGTTTTTTTGGAAAAGCACAGGTTTTCGTTGGACCGCTCTAAAAAACAAGCAATTAGTCCATCAAAGTGTGTCACGGCAAAATCTTTAGCGGCGCAAAGTTGACAGGTCTCGAACTAGCAACCATGCAAAAAAAACGTTTTTGGAGGATTAAACTGTGAAGAAACCTAGTGCATCAAAGCCACATTTTACTACTTGTTTTACCGTGAAACAAATCAATAATTTGGCCCCCTCTCGAGAACACTACACTAAGACATCGGAGCAGGCAGAGTGGCTATGTTTATGCGAAAGTCAGACTAACCACCAAGCAACCGATCGCCTGTAACCCCAAGATTCAGATTTCGGCAAGCGTTCCCAAACAACGATGGATTGGCTGTGCTACCTACCACACCAGACTGCTTGACCTAAACCGATAACAATCTGATTCTGAGGTACTGGATGGGAACTTCTACGTGAAATTGGAATTGGCGCCTGCTAAAATATTCCACCTTAAGTTAAAAGCTTTACTTTTCAGCCTACCTTTATTACGCTTCACCCCAGAAACGTCTGAATATGATTTATGATGCACGTATTGGGAAAGTCGTGCTTAACGCCCTAATGATATGCCTCCGAAAGAAGAAATCCCAGCTAATGACTTGTTGGTCATTCAGAGTTAACACTCTTTCGGTGCATAGCTGCTGTGCCACCCGAAGCAGGCACGAGGGCTGACATACTACCAGATTGCTAAGGCCTATATCGGCGTAGCCGATACACACAAGTTGGATTCAAACCATCGACCTTCCGGTCAGCAAGTTTTACGCCTTAACCATTGCGATATCTCGACCCCAAGCTTTCTTGGAAGATGTTTTTTAGAAACTAAAAGGGTCAAATTGGGTTTCCGGTTTCATAACACGGCTGAAAGTCTACTTATGTTCCATCTAAGGGAGCAGTTTCGATATAATCAACAAAATCAATCTCGGTCGGTTGATCTGATCCCGATGCCTCATCGACAATGAGGACCATGACTGTGGGTCACTGATCTATTAGGGCTGCCTGTGGTCTTGCAGACTGCACTACCGGAGTTGTTCGCGAAAAGCACCTTTGTTATATGTTTACCAAGTGACCGGTTGGATCTTCACATTGCTGTTCATGTTACCATTCTATAGTACTATCGCTGTCGGTCAGTCGCATTCGTTCAGCTGCGACTCCCTTTCATTCCCTGACTGCCATGTCCCCCGAAAAAAGAAGGACGAGGACTGATATACTACCAGGTTTCTAAAGCCTATGAACAGTCGAGTTACTGAGGTTGGACGTTCCGGTCCATAAGATCGTGCCTTGACGGCTGAGCTATCTCAAGCTCGTCTCTTGTATTATCGATCAACACCTGCCCGTTGTCCAGAGACAAGCTAGTAGAACTGTTGTGCCAGGCAAATTCAAACAGTGTTCATATCACGATGCACAACCCAGTTTACTGGTGAAGCCACCTTGCCTTTTCTCTCAGAACCAGTGTCGACAATTCAGGTATGGTCGGTGGAACTGGGTATGCTGTGCTAAAGGATTGCGGTGAACCTCAAATCTGTCACCGTTTCCGAAACCATAACTACACCAGACCTCCCGGCAATGAGCAGTTCTGGAAGTAATCGTGACAGCCGGTGAATCAGATATCATAGGGTAAAAAATTCACTAAAACAGCTGACAGTTTGAGGGAAATGATGGTCATATTTTTAATCATTTTGGTTTGCATCGGTGTTGTAAAAATGGTCGCAAAATCGATGAATTTGTTATCTTAGTGTGAACGGGTTGTTGGCCTCCGAAAAACGCATCGATTGTTGCAGACCACAAACAAGCGATAAATTGTTGTACATATACAGATGTTTTCTTGAGCTCTTACAATAAACTCCGCCAATAGAAGTGTGTGTAAAATACACGGAAACATCTAGCTCTAGGAGCAACTATTACGATAAGGATGCCTGTGCGTTGTCCGTATACGTATTGCTCTCGTTTGAAGAGTTCCCTCATGTCAAGGCCTTCCAGTCAGGTAGCACATTTGGACACGCTAAACTCGTTGCTCAACTCTGAGCCCGTTCGCCTGTCTAGACGTTGGGCTAGTGGTAACGCCTCCACCTAACATGTCACATGTCCGAAGTTCAACTCTCAACACGACCAAGGATGGGCTCTAATGGGAGGGAAATTCGACTCCAGTGCTTCTCGCTTTTGTGTTGACTCACAAGAATAATTGTGCCAGCGCCGCAGGAGGAAGGCCGTTAAAATGAAACTGATGTGAATGCGATTTCTACCAATTTAACAACGATTTACAGCTTTTTTTGCTGGCCTAATTCTCCGTGTGAACAATGGTAGTTGCATTATGTCGCATACTGTTTGACTGGTTGGCACCTACTAGATTCAGGTAAATTTTTAACCGTGCTCCGGTATACAAGTGCTTAACCAGTTAGGTAAAAATAACAATGAACGGATGGAAATGAGCAAAAAGCGTAGATTGCCACTTTCTGGAAAAATTTCAGCTCAGTCGGTGTGTAGAAAATGCGTTTTTCATGAAAGTCGTGTACCCTCTGTTCACTGTACTATCCGCTAACACCGTTCTTATCTACGGTGTTTCTCACGATTCCTTGAATTTCAGCCCAACTGGACCCTGAAAAGTCCTTTGTACTACGCTTATGGTTGGACAATCAAATGAGACGAGATTTATTCGTTTCTTAATTGTATACCCCGTTCATATCAATCTGTATGCAGCCACGTAATCGATTTAACATGGGTGACCCTGAAGAGACCACAAGCGCATTACCGAAACTAGATCAGACCTTTTTCCATCGAAAGAAGCAAAACCGCAACGTCTGGGAACTAACCACCCCAATTTGACCGCACGCTTTACAGTCACCGATGGAGAATGATAATTTTCACCCAGAAACGTGAAGATTTCTCACTTTCAGAATGAAGCCATAAGGCAGTTGTGTACGAAAGGAGGGATGAAGTCTTCCTTTCCTCCAAGAACACGATCACATTCAACCCACTCATTCATTCAACCGTGCGGCTAGCAACAAAACGGCTGACCTTGAGTTTTCGATCACCAAACTGAGCAGGTCATTCACCACTCCATGGGTTCATATTTGGTGATAAGACAGGCTGTTAATGGGCTTAGTTAATTCCGGATAAAGTAACTCCGTCTTCGAATGGCAGGTGTCCACTTTGCTTCTACAGAAACCGAGGTTTGATTTGGATGGTTGTGGACGGGAGGTAATAATATCCCATTCAGTTGCAACTAGAAAATATTATGGTATTTCATATTGTGAAAATGTTTCATATTTTGGATAACCTCTTCTACCGGAAAACCCTTTAAACGTATTCCTGAAGCTTCAGTCTTTAGTTTGGGGTACTGTGTGATAGAAACATTCAAGTTGACGGGTTTTTATTGGGAGATTACATCAATTAACTCAGAGTGCCTGAACTTATTGCTACTTACACTTCCTATCATGGCGTCGGTCCTGTCCCGGCAGCCTCGTGAAGAACTTATTCAACGTCTAGAAACATCATCCTAGAAGCAGGCAGTGGTTTATTTTAGAGGTATCGCCATGCATCTGCAACTAGTCGCCGTTTAAATCCATCGAGATTTATTGTCAGGGCTAACTTCCGCGAAGAACTACAACCTGTAGTGAATGAGGATAAATACACCGATGAAAGACTGACGCAATTAATATTGATAATTTTTTCCTCATATTTGTCAGCATCGCTCTTATCATCATCATCAGCACTTGAACAGCAGCAGCACTAACAACCATCTACCTCTGGAATTCCACCAGGATGCACCTTTAGGTATGTCAGTTGGTTAAGAATCTCCGAGGACTTTCTCACCTTTATTTATATAAAAATTACTCCAATTAACTGAGACACAGGTAGATGACGAAGGTTTGCTTCGGTAACACATGGGAAATACAAAGCCCAGTGCTAAACTCCGTGCTACAGCCTTTCAAGCAAGTTCCGTGATGAACGCTGAAGTAGGTAGCACCAGAGATGGACGGATAAAAATTCACTCACAATCTGTGAATCGCCTGAAATCATTCCAGACAGCTGTTATTAGTTACGCCTTGATGTCTAGCGGAACTCCAAATGACAAGGACGATGTGCAACGGACTATGAGACGATCTCATTCCTGTCGATTCAGTTGATTCTGTCTGTAGTTGGGCAATTTTTCGGATCATATAAAGCCTAGGCTTACCAAAGCTGTACCAGTTGGTTTTGATTTCTCTTGCATGAAAACTTAACATATTGGTTTATTTGTCTAAAGTGGCCTCATCCGACTATCTGCATACATATACACGTAGACCGCTATGAGAGCATACCCATATCTGAGCGTCAACAACAGATCGATATATGTAGACAGTAGAAAAGACTTCCGGTCAGCACGTCAGATAAAGGAAGAATGCAACCATTTCGCTGCGGTATCTCATCTCACTACACTTTCTGAACATGAGAGCTCCATCTCCACCTGTGGATACACTGAGGCCCAAATGAAAGTCGACAACAAAAAGATCAGGTTCTCACCATTTTTAATCGGTCACCACTCCGTTCTTCTATACACACCAGTTAATTGAATGGCTGCACTTTACGTGCCCTCTTATATTCACCAATTACAGACGAGTGACTTTGATCACGGAGCTCATTCACCATTTATTCTCAAAGGAAACAAAATCGTACGGTGAGGTTTCACAGAAAGGACCCCTTTGTACATCAGAAAGAAACCACTAGCCTTCTGTACCGTTTGCTTTTTTGAGGGAAAGAGGACATCCAAAGTGTGCCTGTCAATATGGCTCCTTTTTTCGTAAAACAGATACTTTCAAGTTCATACATTTACGGAAGTTCTCTCTGGTAGATTTATTATTACTAATGTCACAAGGTGTCTATACTACTATCATCTGTTAGGTAATACTTGTGATTCTTGAGTTTTCCTTCCTCCTGAAGAGAGACCTTCATTCATACTCGATATACAAGTTAAACACGAAAACCGAATGTAACTCGCATTGAGAGAAATATGAGATCATTTTAAAAATCATGCTCAAAATTTCACGTCCAACACTTGACCCAGGAATTCTCTCCTCCCCCTCTATTTCACATTTCCCCCTTGTGCTTCAAATCTGGGCTCCCAAATCACATGAGCTTACCAGCTAATGACTGAGTAGAAAAAATGCCCACTGACTTGAAAAGTGTCCAGCATCAACTAATGTGACATTCAGCCATGAGTTCGTTACCTGTTGTGTTCAAAAACTAATTACACCTTGATCAATCTATTTTGTGTATCACATAATAAAGTCATTTCGGGTTTGATGCACGAGACTACTGGCCGGAGAGTTCCTGGTTCGAACCTAACCCTGACTTTTCGACTACCGCTGCCTGGGCTTGAGCTACCAATCCGTACGTCAGTTATATTCAAGTACCGCAAAAGTGCTGTTTTGTTTGATATAAGAACAAAGCTTGTTGTAAACCTTTTTTGTGGTCAATAATCATACTAGACTGACAAAATATGACAGTATATTGGTAGGTCCGGCTAGTTCACCTCTCTTGACGATTGCTCACTAACAGTGTCTCCTCGTGTGGGGACAAAATGCTTTCAAACCAGCTAGTAGGCTCATCGAAAAAGAGGACTACTAACACTTGACCCAGGCTGCCGACTGCGAGAGTTCAGCAGTCGCTCACTATGAAGCCGAAATCACTTCCTGACTTGTGTGACGTGGCTACTTACCAACAACCTTCCGACCTACTGCTGTGGAATTCCCTGGATCTGTTTCATTTGCCGCCTGGCTGAGGAAGATTCGAAATAATGTAGAATTCCCTCAGAGTAAAACTCATAGGGTTATTATAAACTCTTCAACAGCCCCCGATAGGTTTTGCTCTTGAAGCCCATCACTCAGACCCAGTCTCTAAGTTTCATCAACTTGACCTTAAACCTAAGCCCAAGTTTTGAGAACTTCGTGAACTACACTCATTTGGATACCATTTTGCTTTCTTTGAACGGGAGAGCCAATGAAATCCCAGTTGAAACTCGCCTCCGCTGTTGCTTTAAAATCTAATTGATATGCAAGTGAGAGCATTTATTGAATGGTATTCTACTTTCATCCTAAATGACACGAATGATATCTGACAGTGTACGAGACTAGATAACTAATGGCGAACTGAAGGCTACTGTTAACCATGGACGGTAAGATGTCCATTGTAGACAGAATGATGAAAACTGTTCAGATGGGATTTTGAAAAAGCAAACTGTTCTACGCATTCCAGTTGCTTCTTCCAATATGAATAAACGGTTTCGAACAGAATTTACTTGCTCTGAAGCAGGTAGCAACTTTGACGTTTGGCCTTCAAATTCAAAAGTACGTGAGTTTTTGGATAAAATCAGGTGCATCTTAAGTGACTGGCATTTTATCGTCTAGTGTTTTTCAAGCGTTGTTTGAGCACGGTGCCCCGGCTAATGCAGTTGCAAAGACTTCAAACCAATAACCTTAACTATGCACCTCTGCATAGAAAGTTGAATGAATATATCCTCGGTTAAAGCAATCTTCATAAGGTTGCCGCGTGAATATGAGTTCGGTGGACTGATATCGGTCACGTGGTCATCGGTCAATCAGGACAGGGCAAACAATGTGACCGCTGCTAGCTGGTAGTTTACGTTTACGTGGACGACACATTTGTGATCATCAAGAGGAGCGAACTGCAACGAGTAAGCCAACTGCTAAACAATGTTTTCGATGACATCAAATTCACAATCGAAGAAAACAACGGAAAACTGGCGTTTCTGCACGTCCTCATCACTAAATTACCAAACGGACAGCTACAAACTGAGGTCTACAGAAAGGCGACACATACGGACCAAAATCCTCAGCTACCTCAGCAACCATCCAAATTGTCACAAACAAAGCTGCATTCGGACGCTTTTCAAGCGGGTCGAGACACACTGCAACACAACAGAATCAAAGATTAAAGAAGAAAAACGCCTGTACAAATTATTTCAGAAAAATGGATACCCAAGTAATTTCATCTGGAGATCACTCAGGAAGCCAAATGCGATCCATGCAACAGCACAAAATGCAATTAAACATATCACACTCCCATACATCAAGAACACCGCTGAAATGACGGCAAGGCTCTTACGACAGCAGAATACAAAGGTTGCTTACAAGCCGGCGAACACCTTGCGGAGGACACTATCAAGATTAAAGGAAAATTAGATCCAATGACGCAGAACAATGTCATATACAGGATTCAATGCAAGGACTGCGACAAACGGTATATAGGACAAACAGGAAGGAAGCTCTCCACCAGAATACATGAACACAAGCTCGCCACTGAAAGACACGATCAATTCTCTCTCATCTCCGTACACAGAGATCAAGAAGGACATGAGTTAGACTGCAGCGGTGTTCACATACTGGGTCAAGCAAGAACGAAGAAAGAACGCAAATCTATAGACGCGTGGTACTCCACTGAAGGAAGTATCAACAAACATATCGAAACTGATCCCATTTACAAACAACTAAGAGCCACAGAGCCACAGAGCTTCGAGCTGTAAAAGTAATCAGACGAGGAACTCATAAGAGAAGCAAGAGAAGCCCATTCAAACGGACGCATCAGTTGGATTGGAGGAGGCACCCAACGGAAACACCAAATTAACCGGCGGACGCGGGGACACTGAGCGTTACAGTGGAGACACGTTCGTAGCGTCAACAAGTTCACAGGTCTGTCACTGACCGCCACAGCGCAGTGCCAATCAAGACCAGAGAACGAACTACTAGAAATAGAATGTCTTGGGCTAACCAATCAACAAAAAGGAACGCAGACCACAACTCACCAAAGATCACGAATGGATCAATAGATTCACGATAATCGTTAACCCCAAGTAGCCACTCGGATCAGAAGATAACAGATGGTCTTCAAATGCTATAGAAATGCACGCAGGCAAGGAGGAAGCACCCACCCAACTGCGCACTGATGATGTCTCCTCGTATGGTGATGAAACGTTTGCAAGCCAATTGCCAAGCTCGGCGAACAGATCAACAGCCACCTGATCAACAACCAATAAACTCACCCGAGTTACCAATATTCCAACGCATTACCAACACACACGCAACACTATGCAACGCACAATCACCGATCAATCGCTACGATTCAATACACTCCCTAAAAACGCACTGATGTTTGCACGCAAATTTCCCAGCTTAGCGAACAAACCAACGACCACATCAATTCCTTTTAGTAGATATTGGTAATATGAGCAACTAAATTTGACTAAAAACGGGCAGCCTCATGGAATCAAAAGTTGAATTTCGCTTCTTTTTTTAACAAAAAAATCAATTCTGAAGCACCATAAAAACAATTCAACGGGCAAAACCAGCGTGGGTATGAGGTGACCGAAAGCAAATGAATAAACGAATCCTAGAAGAACGGAAATGGAACGAGGGACAGTTTTGTTTGTCTCTATTTTACAACTCATAAAACAAGCAAATGTTTCTACAGGAACGGGTTAACTTGAGCTCTGAATTGTCGATTAAATAGGGAGTTTTTTCACCCAACCTTACACAGTTGGGTAGTTTGCACACTGAGCCGGAATAGTACACGTGGAAAAGTTCCCCAGCAGAAAAGCTACTTCTAAGAAAATGTAACCTACGGGTTTTAAAAATTTATTCAGGTAAAATGTGCGTCCGTATTAGTCGTTTATACTGAACTGAGAATAACAAGCGGCCATCAGCGAAGATCTCTAGATCGACGGCCATAAGAGGGCTTCCTGCGATTGAGTAGATAAGTCCCATGTTCTTACTGTCTAAACCACGGGTCCACCGACCAGTTTACGAGGTATTTGGATATCAGTTAGACACGTTCAAATCACAGTGCATCTTGTTCACGTGACCAGTGGCAAATAGTTTTAATACCTTATCTGAATCGTGATTGAGGACGATTTGGTGATCAGTTTACGGACTCGTCGACTGGATCCCTACGAGCTATTTGTCAGTAGTCTGAACAAATCAACAGCCGGTTTCAGTGAAGCCTCACAATATAAATATAAATTTTACCACACTTCATAGCTAGCAAGAATGAAATGCGGGTGGCTTTTGATCCGTTTTATGGTAACCCAAAGCCTATTGTAGGCTTAGCAAAGAAGTGACCTTTTGAAAAGCCAAAGTTTTCACGGTGGAACTGCCATGGGACGTGAACGTCCTAGAAACTCATTTCGTGAATTAGCTGAAAACTTCGCACTCAAAACATAGTAGTAATCGCTGAATCAATCTGGCCAAATCGTTCACAGTGGTCTGTCAAATGCCATCAAATCATTTCGAGGTCGTCCAACAAAATACGCTGGCAACGGCTGAAGCAATTTGAGGTAGCCTACGACAGCCCACCCTTTATCGCTAGAAGCATCGTATGGTTCTCTCATGGTCCGCTGGCCCTCTGGGTCAAAGGGTCTGTGGCTATTGTGGACCACTGTTTTCCTAATGCCTTCTTAATACCGTGAACCCGAGTCTGGATGGCCGCTTGATAGCCTGATGCGCTTAGCCAAACCAGAAAGCCAACGAACGTGCGAATCAGCCGATCTATTGAACAATGACGCGTACGGGCGTGTCACGTGCAGCCGAAAACGGGCTGTTCATAAAGCTCACGTGGAAAGTTCTAGGCGGGCCAAAAATTGATACTAAAAATAAAAACTCACCTGTCTCAACAAAAACGGTTATTCCATTGGCAGTTGTGTAGTCCAGTTACTTTCGGAGCTGGCTCTCCTATTAGTGGCAGTGAACCAATAGTGGTCTTCCAATTTTTATAAGGATTTTATTGAATGGTCACCGACCAAGTCTATTGCAAGATGAATATCTCGTAACACACGAATTCCATTGGGGAGGCTTCATTTGAACATTCGAGTTTATCCTTTTAGTTTCAGCACACACACACACATCTGCTGCACAAACATGCGCCCAAATTTTCTGACGGTTCAGAAATTTCAATTAATGTGAAGTAACCACCTTTGAAAAAGTAACCCACTTGTGAACCTATACTGTCTGGAGTACTTGAATAGTTGGGCTATATTCGGTTGTTTTCCCGGAGGCAATAAATCATACTCATTCAATCGATCCATATATAGCACTGATTGTACCCAACCGTTCCAAATGGGAGAACAAGGGTCTTCGTTAACAAAACAAATCGGAAGGAAAACAACTTCGAATGAGAAACAGTAACGAAACGTTTGGGAATTTCGCTACCCTGAAGACAACGGTGAAGGCGGAAAACCAACATTTTATCAGGAAGTCCGCGATTGGCCTAGTCCAAAAACTACGTCACCGTGATTTCCCGGATTAACTTGAGAACCAAAGAGTTACGGGATTTTCGAAGCTGGTGTAACACTTTACGAAGGAACGGATGAAACAAAAGACGAGTGTAAGACAGCCGAGGTTCATGAAAATTCCGTGGAGTTCATAGTAATTTAAGTAGTGTTTAATGTGTGAAAGGACGCGATCTAGGAAACAAAAGACTTCTGAGGTTTACAAAGATTAGTGCCCAAGTGAAATACAAGCCTACGATGATCATTTTAGTGACATAGCGACCAGTGGTAACGCGAGGTGATTTTGGAATTTTTTATGGACATTTTGTCCTCTAAATGTAGCCAACCTATGCAGTGCGTATATCAAGAAACTCCGACAGGAAGGCTCGAACCCAGGGTCCGGCTAACAGTTAGAACGCTTAAAGTTTCGGTCAATAGTGAAACAGGATAAAGCACCAATCATTGTTCAGTCAAGAAGTTCACATCACGTGGCCACGTATTGATTTAACGGCACTTGGAGTGACGACTTTTCAGATGGAAGTTCCCATCATCTTTGGAAATTACTCTTCTGCTGAACTACTTATAGATTACTGCTAACGTCAGGAGAATTGATACGGTGCCCCCCCCACCCCGGTTTTTCAGCTCACGGGATGAAATTTCACTTGAAAAAACACACATACGGTCCAGATTATTGTGTCAAAGACTTCAACCTCTTTCGAAAAAAATGCCAGTTAAAAAGAGTCTTGTGTGTGGGTACGATTTGTTACGTCAGCTACGGGATTTTTTCATCGCATTTTATTGGTCAAGCTAAGCATACAATCGAGTCAGTAGTTTGAAATACGGGCATGGAGTTGCCTTTGCCTTCTCCAACATACCACCTACGCGCTCGGTTTTGCAAGCACAATTTGAACGTGAAAGAAATAGCTAGATGCATGTCAATGTTATTCCCGCTAACTAAAGCAAAGCAAGTTGGGTCTGTTGCGAAGAACATGCCCTGCAGTGCACTCGGTAGTTGACGGCCAGCTGCAGTTTATATATCAGACTGCATACGAATATTTCCATACAGAACAGTAGGTTATTCACTGTGTTTTAAACGCTCTCCTGCACATTTCAAATAAGATTTCATCCTGTCGATGAGGCCAGCTTATGCCGAAAAAACCAAGAGGCACAGTAGAGCTGTTTCATCCTTATTGGGAATCGTCAACGGTGCGCATCTCACAAAACTTCAGTGAGAAGTCTCAAGCCCCAGATCTTCCGGCCACTGGCTGAACACGAGCAGCTGAACGACAGTGTGATTAGCTCTCACTACCGAAGCTTCTATACGTTCATATTCGGCTTCAAAAATGCACTGGGTGTGTTGCGGAGACAAGCATTTTTAACAGGGATTTTTCTCAGCTCAGAATGACAAAATACGTATGGAATATTCGGCTTAAGTTAGTCGGTTTTGTTAGGAAACATAACACCAAATAAATTCACTCACCTTGGTCCTTCTCAAGCTTATCACTTGTCTAAATTTTTTAGAAAGTACTATACTAGGGGATAGTGTTCGGATCGGTTACAAAAAGACCCAGTGTGAAACTCAAAAACTGCACCGAATTCGAATTTCTAGCAGCCAGAAAATTATGAAGAAAACCTCTATTAGGCTTCAACTGTTGTATCTGCTGATTCGCCAATCTGTTCTATCTGCTGCTGACCCCGCTCCAGTGCCTAGTGCGGGAAAAAAGACGCACAGAAGGGAACACAACAGTTATATTTCGAACAGGCCGAAAGTACAACGGCCTCAAGCTATTTACTGGGGGGGGACACTGTCTGAACTCGGTCCAACGCTGACGCACACTATTTGGCTTTTGTACGAGGCTGTGACGCGCTGCATATTGCGGGGGCGTTGTATGACCTTGATCTGGGCTTGATACTAGGCTTTCACGCGCTACATATTGAGGGGGCGTTGTCTGTCTGGTCAGCATCTAGCGGGGTTGAGAGTCACCGTAGATTTCGGGCATTCAGTGGTTGCTTCCAGGAATCTGACCTTTCTGATTTGATGCTTCATAGCAAAATCTTTATCAGGAGGAGAAAACTATGAGTTTGGCTTTACCGTAACAGGACAGAACCAGAAAATCGAGGTGAAACACATTTTAAGTTCGAAGTCGTTTAACCCTCCTGTTGGTGCCTCCTCTTCACATATTGGACCCATCTTGATGTGTTTGGAACTTCACTGACCTTTCATACCTAGTCCCACCACATCCTCAAGTCGACTCTTGTTTGTTCACGACAGAATATTTATTTGCTTCTTAAGTGCCTTTCGCCTTACCTAAATTGTACTGTTTTGTACTATATATGAGAAACATAGATCACTGATTAAGATAACACGAATTACATGAACTCTAGGTGACCGTTCAAAAATCTGTTTGTTCTCAGTGCTTGCCTCAACTTCTTCGATGATAAACGGCGTGCAGTCGGGCTGGTAGCTTCGGACGGAATTTCCAGGGGCACCTTGAACAAATTCGCGCAACCTAATTGTGAACATTTCCTGTCCTGACCTCATATTTGTGTCAAACCGGAGTTTCGTGTCTGCCTCATTTAAAACTAACGGAAGACTTTAGCTGGCAAGGTAGGACGAACGACTGAGGAGGGTGATGCTCTCCCCCAGAGCACCAAATATTCGGGAAGTTGTGAATTTTCAGGGGAAACAAAAACTGGACACGCAAACACAGACTTTCACACGTCTTCGTGATACACTGAGTAGTTTCTTCGTCAAAATATCTGTGTATATGCAATTCACACATACGATTTGGTTTTATGTCATACACAATCGATCAAGATGAAGAAACAGTCACAATTCACCAGAATAATTTTCCACATGAAAATGTCCGTTGCATTTTTTTTAGTACTCTGAGGGGTTTAGACGTGATACTGATCAATTTACAGCGGGTGAGAATGAGAAACTGGTTTGAGAAATACCATACTAGCGTAGTAAGGCAATAGACTTGTACGATATAACTCCATATCAGAGAATAGAATCATTCCGACGTTTTCCGGGAGCGCTCTGTCCTCCAGTTCAACAGTTCCTGAGACCTGGACTTCTCACTTGATCCAATGAGAATGAAGTTTGAAATATCGAGGGTAGTGTAAAACACTTGGGTTGGATGGAATAACACAAGGTAGCAAGTTTTATCGATCGGCCTTTTGGCCACCACAAGGGACATTTCTTGTAACTCCGATTAATTTCACCCTTAACGAAGATTACTCGCAATGGCAGAAACTTAGGTTAACTTATTCCACCAAACCAATGGTGTTTTAATGAGCGGCCTCATGCCCCTATGGTTCTACACTGAGGAGATGCAGCATTCGACTGAAACTCAAAGGAACTGACGGACGATGCCATTACGTCGGTGCTAAACGTCTACTGTTGTGCCATCAGCCTTAGGCACAACTGTCCTATTCTTTTTGGTCAACATCGGCGCCAGAGACTTGCGTGCGGCACCAAGTTCGACTGAGCGCAAACTGTCGTGGCTCTCCTGCTATGCCTAGGAGTTCGTTGATTTGACCAACGGTGACCAACAAATCCGATGCGGATGCTTGCCTCTAACCAAACTGTTGAACTCCCGAAGAATGCCTTTCATGGGAAATGGTCAGCGCTCTTCGACTGGGATTTGGTCCCAATAGCAGTATAGTGCAACTACGACAAAGTTGCTCTCTTTTTCACAGGAGGCCGTGGCTATTGCTCCAAAACCAACATCTTGCTTATCTGCTGGGTGAGGTAGCTTCTTGTTAGTGTGAGGAGATTCGATAACTTCCAGTGACATTTCATACTACGGATGAAGTTAATCTATGCTGAGAACCCGAGAAGCAAGCACTGTACGGCTGTTTCATCCCCATTGAGAGCCATGAGACTTCGCATCTCACCAAGCCACAGTCTTGAATATGAATACCCGCAAAGTAATTTGAAAATGTAGCTTTTTGGCTACGGGATGATCATGGCAAGTGAGGCGGACGAAACAGAACGAAAGTCGATGGCTGCATCATCGAAACAATCGATTAGGTAACCGTAAAAGGCATGCATAAGCATTGTTTGCGGGAAATTTTAGAAATTTAAAGATTATTAACCCAGAAAGGGCCCCTTTACGGAGCAGCAGTTCTTGGCACCTCATGCGTCAAGATATTCCGGAAATGTAACTAGCTAGATCTGATATTTGTGACGGGTTTCTATTCTAATACCATTTATAAATGCTGGAATATTGTGACTGGACATAGGGATTGAAAATAGTTGGAATCATGTAGCATCCAGCAGAACATAGGGTTGTAGGACACGCGGGAACTGCGCTCACGTGATGAGCCCCACTAAGGACGAAACCGGTTAGGGGCTGTCAAAGAGTTTTCAGAAACCCTATGAGCAGTGTGTTACGTTGAGCCAACAACGTATTGTGATGTCTCGAATATCGCAACAACTGAAACATGAGATGACCTGGTGCAGCCCACTCGGTTGAAGCGGACCATCATAAACGATAGAGTCAGCTAAATTCAGCTGAGTCTCTTGTCAAAACCAAATTCGTGTGCAGTTGAGAGTATTTGTCGAAAATCGTCCAATTTCGGTTCACGTGGGAAATAAGGTTGACGAACGCTCAGGGGCTACGCCTGCTTACTGAGCCGTAAGAACAGCAAGACCGGTAGTGGTTTGTCGGAGAGTTATCAGCAACCTTATGAGTAGTGTGTTTCCTCAGGACAATAAGTATCATGATATTCTGTTCCATAGACAGAGGAATATTGTATAGTATAGTATAGTACAGTATAGTATAGTGTCTTCTTGTAACCCCTTTCTCTAAAAACAAATTTGTGCCAACAAACCTCCCACTGAAAACATTTAGTATGCTAAACACAATGCTTTCCATCTGAAAGGCCTTTCTGCACAGGGGACACTTGAATCGTACACTAATTATCGCTTCCGGTTGTAATTTGTCACTTAGGAAGACCTTATTGATCAGTGAGGTGTACAAAAATTGAGCTATTTATTCACCGTTTCATTTTGATGGACAGTTTGCTCCTGCCAGCTCAACAAGTGCATACGGCTGATATATACGGATTAAGTTACCTCCGCCGACTGTTTCGAAGCTGGCACTCCAGATAATTTCATAAATCAGTCGAACTGACGGCTGAGGTTCCTCTCTGAACACACCAGAATGAGTAGGGAAATGTAGACAGGAAATGCGGTGGAGGCTACCGCTGGAACAAAGCTTGTTTTATTAATTCAAAACAAGAAAACATCATGGAGCCTCTTGAAAGTTTAAATTAGTCATCTGTGCTCTTACTTAAGCACTGAGAGACTCAGCGGTAAAAGGTGATAAGGAAGCAAAAAGATTGTTTCATCGTCATCGTCACTGAGAGTATAACACCTATGTCCAACACTGATGCTTCGCTGCCGTACAGTCACAGTCTATTTGTAAGCTTTATTGTGAGGAGAAGACTAAAAGTGGACGGGGAAGGGACTAGGCGCAAGCCCATTATAATCATTACGAGGTCCCTTCACATCCACACACTCACTCTGGCAATCAGAAGAGAAATTGACAACAAGAACGCCACTGACATCGATTAGCAGCCATATCTTGCAGCCTCTCCAACCAGGCACAGTGGGAATCACGCGATCCTAGGAGGTGAGTCGCACAGAAAGCACCCCGACTTTTCATACAAACCTTCATACCACTCTGCCAGGGAAACGACTGACCATCTGTCTGCTCGCGTTACTGTGAATCGGGTAGAATAATCCATCGCCAGTTTTATTTGCCTAGCTAGACTTGTCAGTGGTTAACCCAAGCCCACTTGTGGTACAAGTTGCTCGCAACGGCTTGCCCAGCCGCGGGTTGCGCAATCGGAGCTTAACTGTCTGGAAGCGTTATGAGCCTGTAAGTTCACAATGCATCTACAGCGCCTGAGTTACAAATCTCTGTTCCACAACTGAGTGGATTGTTCCGCTACCGCTTCTGCTTCGCTCTTTGGTAGACATTTTGTCACATGACTGAAAGACGATACTCCACACTAACACCTTGAAGTGGACACAGAAGCTGAAAGTAAATATCTTGTACACATTTCCGTCTAAGGTAGTGTGAATGCAGTAGAAATTTTTGAAGAACTCGTGGATTTAAACCGGCTACTAATAATCGTTTAGCTGTAACACCCTTTCAGGGCGTAGGTGCTGTGCCACCCGAATGATGCCGGAACGCTGAGATACTGCTAGGTGGACCAAGCCAAGACAGGAGCAGTTGAGATGCGGAGGTTGGCTTCGAGCCACAGATCTTCCGGTCCGTGGGCTTGTGTTCAATACACCGATTCAGGTGTAGTATGCGTTCCGATATTCTAATATCATGTGCTGACGAAAAACTGCAGTCACCATTCTTTCAGTCAGTTCATGTACCGATCAGAATTACCACAGATTTTTCGTTTTGTTTCCGTCATTATACAACCTAAAGCTTGTTTTTGTGGGAAAGAATTTTTTCCAACCCTATGCAGATGAAAGTTGTGTAGTTCAGTGATAGTTTCATTCAGATAAAATTGAAATTCAATGAGAAAAGCGTCAAAACTGCCCGTTTTTACCGCCGCGCTCAATGGTCACATTTAAACAAAGATGCTTGACGTAAAGGCAGTCGGACACTTGGCGTTACATCCGAGTAGGCTACATAGTCGAGAGAACACCATTGTTACGCCATTTGAGACACTGCAACTACTCAAGATGTACGTCATCAAGAAAAGCGGACGAAGAAATCTCGTTCATGATACTCTTCAACTGAATGTGCGGAACCGGTTATGGGCTGTCGAAGAGTTTTCAGCGAACTTGTGAGTAGTTTCCTTTATCAACAATGCATTTTGCAAAGGGACTCGACAAAGGAGACCTGAGAAATACGTCATTAAGGTGCTTCTGTCTGCCCAGCATACGAACCATCGAAAAAACAGAGTGAAACTGTGAATCGCAGACGAGAGTGTATGTCAGTTCATCATCTTGTTTTACGACATGGACATCGTGACACATCCTTCCCATCGCCAATATTTCCTTAAATACCATTCTATCTACACCTGGGCGCCAGTCTTTTCCTGGAACCCACCGGAGAAGAACACATAGAACTTGGATTCCTTGAGGTCAGGACCATTTCCTTTTTACTGTCTGAGACTGAAACGAATTTCCGCCACATGGATCTTATTGTGGCTATGCCACGAGTTGCATCCTTCAACTCTAACTACGCTGTTCTTGTTTGGACTTCAACTGTTCCTAACGAAGTTTCCGTCCCGCAACTGCGTCGAATCCATGCTGAAAAGCCGAGGAGTACTGTACAGCTGTTTCTTCCTTATTGGGAATCATCAACATTATGCATCTTACAAAGCTTCGGTGAGGACGTAAGTCACTATCCATAAGGTTGCTGAAAATTTTTCTACAGCCCACGACCGGTCTCGCTCCTCTTGGGGTTCATCAGATAGGCGTATTCCCATAGTTTCGTTCAGCGTTACAAACGAGAGATTCAGCTGGGTCCCAAGTGAGTCTGTCGTTAAAACCAAACTGTTATGCAAATGTGTTTATTAACAGAACTCTGGTAGGAAGTTTTGAACACAAGACCTCCATGCTAGCAGTTCGAGCAGTGAACAATTCCGCTACGAGCGGCTGGTCAGCAGTATGACTAACTCCTGCTGACTCGTAGACAGAATACAGCCAACTCATCCTCCACTCACGTAATCAACATCCCTTGGCCCCTCGAGCAACGATTTTGCACCTGTAAGTTTAACTCGAAGTGTGAGTTACTCCCCCGTCCGAGCTCCTAATTGTTTGATTTTAGTGCAAGATTTGTGGATTCCCAACTGAGATTTCACTGTGCAATTGGGACCAGCCTATGCTGAAAAGCCAAGAATCTGTTTCCTTGGTTATGGGTCCACTCAACCCCGCACTGACAATGTAACCTCGGTTGGTGGTGAAATCTTTGAGATGCAACTGCGTAGCTCAGCGAACAGACAAACAACCATGCAGAGCACCCAAGCTACCTATATTCCGCAACATTGTCAGTCTGCTTCCTCCTCATTGAAAAATTCCGAACACCTTGACCTATTAGACTTATAGACTTATCTGCATACCACAGAAACAGTATGGTTTCCTCAAATACACTCATTTGCAAGTCAGTTTGGTTTTCACGAGAAACTCAACTTAGTCTCTCCTTTATGATATTCTTCAATTGAATGTGCTGCAAACAGGGCGCCTCGTGGTACAGTTGGCACGATATTGGAGATATCGCAGTATATTTTCACAAAGGAGACTACTCACAAGGTTGCTGGCAGCTCTTCTTTATGAAAATATACTGCAATATCTCGAATATCGTACAGAGTTAAACATGAGGCAGCCTTTGTGTAGCACATTCAGTTGAAAAATGTCATGAACAAGGGACTCAGCTGAGTCTCTCGTGAAAACCAAATTGAGTTGCAAATTAGTGTATTCATCGAAATCAGTCCAATTTGGGTTCAGGTAGAACATGAGGTTAACGGAAACTCGGGAACTGCGCCTACTTGATGAGCCCAAAGGAGAAGGGCAAAACCGGTCGTGGGCTGTCGAAGAATTTTCGGTAACCTTGTGAGTAGTTTCCTCTATAAAAGTATGGTTACCTGTTCCGCTTGTTTGTCAGTAGACAGTGACGGGAGACCCACCTGAAACGAAGCCGAATCTCTCACTTGTGATGTCCCTATTCAACTGAATTTGCTCTACCAGCCCGCCTCATTTGTCAGCTGGCACGATGTTCTAGATATCGCAACCATTTTTTAGGTATCATACGCTACTCATAAGGCTGCTGAAAACTCCTCAACACCCCGAACCCGTTTTCTCCTTTCTTTAAACTCATCACGTAGGCGTAGTCCCCGATTTTTCGTCAACCTTATGTTCTACATGAACCCAAATTGCACGAGATTGGAGGAATACACTCATCTGCAGATCAATTTGCTTTTGACGGGGGAACCAACCGGAATCTAGCTGAATCTGTCGTCTAGGATATGCGTTAGCCACGAGCGGTCCAACAGATTTTACCCTTTCCATACGTTAGGTTAAGCAAAGGTTTTTTCTGAACGTTACTCAACCCTTGCATGATGATCCTTCGAAAGCCGCGTCAAAATCTTATACGCCTTCACGATGCGAGCACCATAAACCAGAAAGGCTCAGTCATATCTCAGTTGCTCATCTGGCTAACAGCCAACTGGTTTCCCACTTGCTGATGAGCCCCAATAAGGACAAAACCAGAAATAGGTTATCGAAAACTTTTCAGCAACCTTATGAGTAGTATGTTACGTCTAAAAACAACATGTTGCAATATCTCGAAATTCGTACCCACTGAAAGATGAGGTGGCCTGATGCGACACAGTCCGTTGAAGGAGACGGAAGCGAGAGATTCAGCACATTCAGCTACGAAAATGCATTTAGGTCTCCCGTTAATACCAACGGAATTCGCAAATTAGTGTCTTTCGTGAACGGCATAAATTTCAACGTTCAAGCAGAACGTAAGACCGATGGAAGCTCGGTCTGTACGTTCACCTGTCCTTCTCTCAGAAAGACGAAAACATTTAACTAACACTATACCTACTTATTCTTGCCAGAACAAAGTAGACGCACCATCCGAGCACTCCCTAAAAGATTCATTCATTAGCCGTGATATCAGAGTGTAGTTCGCTAACTTCGTGCAATTTGGTTTCAAGTAGAACATAAGGTTGACGGAAACTCGGGGACTGCGCCCACCTGATGAGCACCAAGAAGGGCGAAACCGGTCGTGGGCTGTCAAAGAATTCTCATCAATCTTATGAGTAGTGTATTACGTCTATACGTGTATCACGATATTTCGAATATCGTACCGGCTGAAACATGAAGCGGCCTAATGCAGCACATTCAGTTGCTTGAAAACATCATAAACGAGAAATCCAGCTGGGTTCCAGATGGGTCTCTCGCAAAACCGAATTTGTTTGCAAACAATGGTATTTCGCTAACGATTCCGCATCACCAAAAATGTTTCGTTCTCCAAAGTTTAGTCTAACAAGAGTTTTCCTGAGGAGATGAATCCCATCCATTTTGCTCGGAGAAACAATGGTTTGTTTGGCATTTGTGTTGTGTGAATATCCATGCGGCAGTCTGAAAGTTGGTACCGTTTATCGTCTGAATCGCAAATTTTCTGTGACCCGTTTTTATGCACCCTTTTGGTTGGGGATAAACTGAATATTCATAGGCCGGTTAGACTGATAAAGATCACTAACCAAGGCCGCCCGCTTATACCTGAATAGCAAATCACACCAAAGCGTGAAAGAGAAGAATGCATCCTCACTGAGATTGGCTGGTGAAAGAGTACGGAATGTCCATGATCCACCAGTACTCGTCTAACTGATTGGACGACCAAGTTGAAGATGTGCGATGGTAGGCTGTAAGGCTGAGATAGAAGAGTGAGGCCATTCCTGTGTCTAAGTGAATGGACAGCCAATTAAGCTGATAGATCGCAGAACTGCAGTTTTAGCAGACATTAGTGAGTCCCCAACTCAACTTTTCCAGGATACATCATGCTATTCTTTCAACTTTCCCATAGTAATTACTTCTAGACGGTTAATCCTCAATACAGAATTATTTGGCTTTAAAGATGTCCGGGTTGTACGCTTCTACCACACATCGATCGGCTGTCAGATTTGTCGGATCCAATCAGGGACTACGTAGACCAAGTGGAGACCGAGCTGCTCCGTGTTGCTCTTTACTGTACTGAGCACACAACTGTTGTGTTTCTTGGTAATTTTTTGGGTTTCTGTGAATACCCCCTTACTGAGCCGGACTAAGGATAACAGCTCCACTGAAGAGAGCATTTATAAGGTTCTGTAGACTCAGAACATAAGAGTATAATCACAAGTCGCGCCCGTTTACTTTGTTACCTTTGCTACTCGGTAGATTTGTAACTGTCACGCACTGCTTGTACTTCAGACGCAACCTCTTAGGAGCACAATCTACACCCATTTTCCCGAACTCATCGTGCATATTTGATTATAATTACTTCGAATTTGAGACTGAACATGTTCAGTGCGCCAGGGCACTGAAAACGCACTCAGTCTGTGCGTGTTCGGCTCTCCCAAAGTATTGCTCAACGCTGCGCTTACTGCATTTGATTTCAGTAGTCTAAAATTAATCGGAAACATCACAGCAGCACAATCGGCGCTGGGAAACGCGGTGTCACGTGGAAGGCATCCGGGAGCATCGGAGGGGGAGGCCATTGACATATGATATATCTCATTAGAATCGCCCTGCTAAAAACAAATTAATGCGTAATGAAGTTACCTTCAACTTACTTATCAGGTTTTCCGTCCTTGATTAGCAGAGGATCGATGACCCATTCAAATCGCATCATCGAGTGTGAGCCGTAGATAGTCTGGAAGATATACTCCAAACCAAGCGCATTTGCCATCACACCCATAAGAGGGGAAATCGACCAGATTCATATGTACTACTGCAACGGTTGAATGCGTGTTCATGATGATGATCACAACGGATGGCTCGCCTTCAAACTATGGTTAACCGTGCTGCCATGACTCGGCAACTTTAACTCAATTAGTGATCCGAGGAACTGCTGGAACAACAAGTCCTGTTTTTGTTAGCTTCAACAATACCTTCACGAGCGATTGGTCGCACCATTGGCTAAACATAAATATATCCACCGATATGTAAGGCTCGCAGGTACAAAGCGAAAGACATCATCAGACGACCACTTATTCTCCTGCAGCAAACAAATCACTTACCAAGAAGGCACACTGTTTGTCTCGACGGAACACTCTATTCGTAAGGCCACTGAAGAATTGGTAATCAATAAGGTGGCTTCTGATCTATTCACCCAGCTCGGAAATTGAGTTTCAAACGTCTCGTCACCATCTGAGGAGAAATTATCAGTGCTCTCTTGGGTGAGTACTTCCTGATGACGTCTCCTAGAATGCTAACGAAACGTTTGTAGATCAATTGTCAAGCTCGGCGAACAGATCAACAGCTACCTGGTCAGTTACCACTAAATGCACCAGAGCTACCAATATATTACAACATAGTACCTACTGAGAACATATATATATATGTATATATATATATACAACATAGTACCTACTGAGAAGATCATGAAAAAGATTCAGCTTGGATTTTGTTGATTTCCCGGCTACCAAGCGACCCCTAACGAGACTCCCATTGCGTGGACTGAGCAGAAAGTGCGCAACAACGCCGATAGACCAACTGCTTCCCAAACCTTTGTGTAGTGCTGAATTCTCAAAGGTTTTCCAAATAATTGAAAACAATACGAAAAAGTACAGCTCGAGACCTTCTGTCCACGCTTATTATTCAGTGGGTCGAAGGTCGGGCTTTTCATTTGTCCCCAGTCTCTGGCATAATCATCGATCGACTATTCATGTTGCTTCAGCTTCGATAGGTAAGAGTGTTTAACTCAGTTGACTGACCCACAGATTTGCCATTACCCTCTTCATAAGGAAATCATAAGTGTGTCGCAGTTTGCATCAGGGATGCCACATACACACATGTCAACTAAATTGAGACTGGAGAAGGGAGACACTCATAACTTGAGATGTAAGTAAACCACGCTTGAATGTGCGTGTTCGCGCTTCTGGTTGGCACACGAAAACGCAGTCAGCCCGCCCCCCCCCCTCGCAACATGCAAAAAGACGTGGGGCATTTTTTTGCACGCAATAAATTTGCATTCAAGAGAATAACCTGATTTGCGCTCCAGATACGCTAAAATTACAACCTAGACGCATTAAAACTGGTTTGAATGCACTTTAGAAATTACTCCAACAAAGTCCTCAGAATAATCGAATATCCTGCCGTAGTTTGTTGCACAGTCAAGCAAACGAATTTTCAAGCTGAAAAAGGAGGAGAATATTATGAACACATGACAGGAGCGTCAATAGGGTCACTAATTTCAAGATTCACAGCAAAGGCCGCGCGATGCAACAGCTGGAACGGGTTGTGCTCCACGATATTAGTCCGAAATTATGGACCCGCTACGTCGATGGCCCTTGTGTCATTGTCGGGAAGAGCAAACTGCTAAGAACAAGTCAGTTATCAAACGTTCCCGACGACACCAAGAAGAATAAAATCATAACCTGACGGCTTTGGAGGTGCTCATCTTCAGACTGTCGAATGAGCAACTACAGACAAGAAGGTAACTCATACGGACCAGTTCCAAAACTGCCCAACTAATCACTCAAGATGCATCAAACACCATACAACCGAAACACCCTGCAACACCACGGTAGTTAAATTTTCAAAAAAGGCATTTATGCAAAACTTTCCTAGTCCAATAAATTGTATCTGAAGACTAGCGAAATGCAAACAAATTTGGTTTTGCGGGAGATTCACTGGAACCCAACTGAATCTCTCGTTTGGGATGTTTCCAGGCAACTGAATGTGCTGCACCAGGCCACCTCATGTTTCAGTTGCTACGATATTCGAGATTTCGCGATACATGTATATTCGTAATGCACTACTCATAAGGCTGCTGAAAATTTTTTGACAGCCCACGACTGGTTTTGTCCTTTTTGGGGCTCATCAAGTAGGCGCAGTTCCCGAGCCCCATGAAGGACCGGTCGTGGGCTGTCGGAGGATTTTCAGCAACCTTATGAGTAGTACATTACGGATGTATCTGGAGACCTTTGGAACAAAAACGAACTCGGCCAACTCAATAACGCAAGAAAACTCCCCCATTATGTCAAGAACATTTCTGAGAGGACTGCAAGAACTTCAAGACAGTAGCCTAATAGCCTACAAACGCACTTCGGAAAGTACTGTCAAAACCAAACGGAATACTCAAAACCACAAAGAAGTTCGATTTCATATACAAAATTCAGTGTAAGGATGCAGCAAGCGGTAGATGGGACAGACAGCAAGGATAGTGGCTACAGATCCGCACGACCGCCAACTTGTCGTTAAGCGACTTGATCAGTTTGCATTAGTTACCGTACATGCGGATCAAAAAGGACACAAATTCAACCGCAACCAAACCCATTTAATAATCAAGGCCAGAACGAAGAAAAAACAGAGTTTGGATAGCTGTAGTATTCCACCGAGAACTTCACTAGCAAGCACATTGATATCAACCCGATCTGCCGAACTTTGGAAACGGAAGACTTCGAAACCATCAGAGTGAAAACCACATGAAAAAAAGCAGAAAAGCAAGCAACAAGTTGGAACGAACGCAAAACTAGATGGGTGAACTCAAGGCCACTGAAAAGTACAACCAAACAGTATATGAACCAGAAGTTTAAACAGCACAACTAGTGAAAACTACGCAAGCTAGAAAAATACTCTTTGAAGCTGTCGGGCTCTAGCAAATTTGACCGCAGTGCAACGGAAATCGATGATGGATCAATAACTCAAAGAAATCTGCTAAAAACAGAGGGCTTCTCAGTCCCATGGCCTGGAAAACAGTAACACAAACGGGCCAGTATGAAGAGAGAAGAAGAACTAGTGAAATGGAGGAGTGTGACGGACCAATCAGATTCAGTTGATTCAAACCTTAACGATTCACGAATTCCACACAAACCAAAGAAATTCCACGCGAGCGAAACTTCATACAGCCAGATGATTTGGGGATATGAACTACACTCTAGAAACTAGATAAACACAAGTATATTAGGAGGAGGTACCAACCCAGTCGCGCAACTACAGTCTAGTGACAATTGCCCATCTTGGCGGACCAACCAGCGGTCGCCTGGCCACAATGTTCAAAAGTCATCTGTTTGATTCAACGAGTGTTCTGTCCGGAGGAAGAATAAGCCTCTGTATCAATTCCATTCCACAAAATTCCCCTTTGTCAATAGCAGTGCTTCCCCCATTAATGTCTTCAAAGAATAATCGCTCGGTGATCATCCACATAGATTTTTGTGTCTCCTGGCGAATTAGTGGAGCAGAGGATGTTACTTGGGCGTCGACTAAGCATAGAAACGTCAGGTTTAAAAACTCATAGAAAAGACCTCGAATATTAGTCCTATGTTCTGGAGTTACCGACCTGAGACAAAATGCGTCGGTGCGAACCGTGATCTGTGTGCAAAATTAATCACAGCACAAGAGCATCAACAACACGAGCTCATGAACCCAAATTTTTTCGGTTTGGATAAACGGTGTGGGGATCTTGAGTTTAAGGTCTCTGTTTATGAAAGTAGTACCCCTTTGAAATACGTTTGTCAGCCCCTTTGTGATGCATTTGGTGTCGCCCGTCTGTTCCAGTGAGATAATCCCAATCGATAGGAAAACTGTGACAATAAATCCATGGGGAATCAAAGGATATCCCCAAAGTTAGAATGGTCTCTATTGTGGAGGTGTTAGGCGAAATTCCGCACTAACACCGCTTTACCATCCGCAGTTAGGCGCTGCTGCAGGACATTGGCCAAAAGTTCGGACCGCTTGCCAGTCCTGCACCAAGGCCAGCTCCGATTGGTCCAAAGCCTGGACCATCAGCCAGTGAGAAAATCCTTGGGGTACTTAATTCATCCTATAAATCTTCGTATTTTCTAAAGTGAGACTGAGAAAAGGTCTGAATAAACCAGGTTTTCCTAAGGACTCTCAATTCGTAGTAGTAACCGCGGCTTGTGTGCTGCAGTTAACCGTCTGCTGTGTTAAACATACCCAAAGAAAATCAATAGTCGGTGGGTTTGAATGCATACAACAGGATATCAGAGCGCCTTTTTTACGATTGACTGACTTTAACAGACAGCCATTAGTGGAGATGTATGCGAACATGCAGTGTTATCGCACAACAAATATACGTATATAAGCGAGTATTTTGAAAAAACTCTGGAACAATTAAGCGACGTACACGACATACCACACTGGCAGTACACACCCATGGTCATTCCACTACATCATTGCAACACGATAGACAGTCGCTCCTGCATAGTAATCGCAAATTCTTTGATCACCTAAGAGTAAATTATATTCCATATTCTTCATGTGCTGCAAACTAACTTCACCGTATTTCTAGATAGACTTTGGAATTTTCAATGGAGATTTCGTCCTGTTCACACCGAGAAACACTTCACAGCAGTTTCCTCTTTAATGGGAATCACCAGCAGTGCGCGCCTCCAGAGTGTCGCGAAACCGTGACTTTCCAGCTGGTAGTTTGAACATAACCTTTCGGGCACGAGTGGCTGATCAGCAGTGTGATCGGTTCTCACTTAGACAAGATGGAGCGCCACTCATCCTTCAATCGCGGAATCAACATCACGTGATCACGTGTTGACTGGCTTCTTGAGTGACGACTTCTCAGATGGAAGCTTCACTCGTGTTATGAATTTATTCTTCCTCTGAACTGCTTCTAGATGACTGGCTAGTGAACTGTCAAATTAATACCACAGAAACCACACAAACAAGCCAAAATGGATCATCACTGGATTGCACTTAGGAAGGTGGGCTGTCGCACTCGGTAGGTTTTTTTTCGCTCTGACGGGAAGGTCAATGTTCCAGCTTGCGGATTTCAACATCGAGACATGGGTGAAACAAGGCTGGTTATGCGGCCTGGTATGTGTTGAGTCCTTCCGAAATTCAGATGATGCAGCTGTTCATTATCATCTGGTTGGTCACCTGATCAATTCAAGCCAAACGGCCTGACTGGAAGATCCGTGTTGCACTGTATGGATGATTGTGATCTGTTGGTTCGGGAAAAGGAGCTGCGGCGTCGTCCACCCCTGCAGCATCCCATCTCGGCCTAAGTATAAATGTTTCTCAAACGCTTGCTTTCTATCAACGTCTTCCTGGTGTGACACTTAACTGTGCAAAACCTGGAGTTGAATGGTGGTGGTGTGTTGCTCAGGTTGCCGCTATCTCGGCAGCATTCCGGCGGCTGACCACATGACCTACAAAGAATTGGGTATCGAAGACCAGGACTGCACTTCGAAGGCTTCAACGACGTGTTTGGAATAGCTGCCATCTGCGAGTGAACACAAAATCACGGTGCACTGTGAATTCGTATTAGCTACACTTTTGTACCACGACGAGAAATAGGTGGTATACAGGCATCACAGCCGAATGCTCGATCGATCTGACTTAAAGTCTGAGGAAGATTACGTGCACACATTGGTCTGACCGGATTCAGGCTAGTCAAGTTCTTCAGAAGAATAAAGGGTACAGAATCGAGTGCGCCTTAATTTACAGCAAACTGTCATCGTTAGATTATGTGGAACGCGCAACAATGGATCGCATTCTTAAACGAATGACATATGGGCAGTTGAGGAATGGTGTGCGAGTGGTCGAAATAGAGTGGTACAGAAATAGACTTGAGCGCTCATTGTGAATTTAGATCACAGGGGAACCTGGCAAAATCCATAAACATGGAGAACACTTTTCGATTTAGGAACAGAATGGGCGTACTCTAACCAGGACCGGTAAACCGCTCTCCTCTTATGGACGTATGAGCAAAGTCGGACTTGTGTAACGCCAGGGTTTCGATCCTGCATCAGCAACAAAGCAACGACAAGTTGAGGTAAGTCTATTCAGTTCCTAAGGGACGAAACACTACGCCCATGCTGCACCAGTGACAACAGGAATGGTTCGTCCTGGATAGCCTCTGGCAGGTATTACTGCCGCATTGTGCGGGGGAAGTGTAGTGTCACGCTGGAACGTAAAGGAGTTGACGGATGATACTGGAATCTCGTTGTTTAGGTTCACTGTAATACCCTCATGCTTAAGTCGGGTGATGGCTGCCAACAGGCATGTGCGAGATCGCCTGTTGACCTTATTATCTCGGGCGCACATCGATCTACACGAACTCGCAATGGTGCATCCGATTCCGAGCAAATATTTCCTGTTGTAATAAGTATGTGGCAGCTCCAGTTACGCGGCCGCTATTGACGGGTACGCCAACTCATCCCCAAACCATTCTTTCTCCGAAGAAGTCATCGTTGTCATCATGCCCATCCACGTTGCGATGCGAAGGTCGAAGCAAACAGGCTTCCGAACCACACTTTAATCCATGTTAGATATTTACTGCCAAAACAGTCAGTGTTAAAAAGGCAGTGACGACCGACCGCTCTCGCGATTCCCACGTAAATGACCAGAGACACACAGGTCGGGGGTTGCAATTACCTGCGACGTTGACAGGTCTACTTCGTTAATGTGCTTCTAGAGCTATACACCCACTAACGAATCTTTCGTGGCCATTCGTCCATTTCACCCTGGATTTTCAGATTTGGGGAGGTTGTGGGCCAGGTAATCCGCTACGAGCTGTCATCTGACAGCAAATTCCTGTAGACCTACTATCCCATTCACGCAAAATTGTATCCCATTCAGCTGATACAAACTGAGCGAGGAAGATCCAGTCACCACTGACTTATGCAGAGAGAAATAAGACTATTGACAAGGCACTCATGCTCATGTTAAGTTACGTTCGAAGAATGGCATGTACCTCACAGTCTTTTGGTTTTGTGGAGAAGATTTTCATCCGTTTCATCTGAAATGTTTTGGGGAACCAGTGGACGGTCCCTATAGAATATGTGGCCTTCGTAGGAGGGCGATGTTTATTTGGGAGAAACCTGTGGGTGGATGACTGCATTATTGCCTTTTAAATTCCGGATTATTTTAGTTGATCTCTTCAGTAACAGCCACCTAGCAAATAAGAGCCAAATGGATATCTGTCACCGCTAGAAACTAAACTCAAAGTTTATTGGGTTGGTCGAAACGTTCGTTCGTTTAGCGCTGCGTCCGTGAAAACCCATTTCCACACATGTCAAACGTCTTCACGAAAGACACAACAGGTTCATCGCTGCACACCCAGCCGGGGGCGGAGGTTAACACATCCCCGCCGCTCATGTAACACGACAGTCTACTACTCAGGGGTTAACTGACAAGCAGAACAGCGGAACCGACAAGAAGAATTCACAGAGAATGCCCAATCACCGTCCAAATCACAGCTAAACCTCGTACAAGGCCCGAGACGTCAGTCACTGCCTAGTAAACTGCTTTCAGCGATTACTAAGCTTCCCCTTACCGCAGGTTACTCGTTAATACGTAACTGTCTCGTGCAATCAGAACTGCTTTCGTGAAAAATTCTAACCATTTTTATGCGTTCAAAGGATGCGAACAAAAACAGTCTTGCGGGGATCGCTGTAATATTGGCAATTGCAGCGCGAACAGCGGGAGCGCAGAGAATCGGCGGAAAACTGGTAGGTAGATTTAGGCAATTCTGAGGACAGTGTAGCAGCTCCGCTTTGCTCATTGAATTCTTCCACTACTTCGCGAAACACGAGTACAGTGCTTCCTCCCCTCCTTGGTAAGGACCCGCCAGAATGATTGCGCCAGACAGGAGGACAATTGTTCACACGAGTGGTGTGAGCGTACACTCTGCAATCCCGCGAACACCTGAAGCGATCACTTCCTTGCTCATTCAGCGAACTTCGCTTAATTTGTCTAGTAAATCCGTGCTCACTAGACCACGCAACTCCCTTGTTCCGTAAACACTCAAATCACGTAACAAAACCCCGTCCCGCTCGCAACCTAGACCGACAATTCAGTTCCCGTCTCGTACGCGTCGGAACGATTCTATGTATTACACACACATCAAACCTTTCCATATATAGGAAGACACAACACAGTCACCCCACACATGCGCGCGCGAGTGCAGGGGGCAGAGTATCAACCAAACTCCTCAAGTCCAGGGACAATTACGGAACACGTGTAGCAGCTATACTGCGGAGAAAACACGTTCCCACCGTCCGGACTTTCACCTAGGAACTCTCACGAGTTATCCACAAACGATAAGTCACCTTCTGGCTTACCCCACCTTTCGCATTGTATTTATTCTATCATGGAACTAGTAAACGTAAACCAACCCCATAGTAAAAACTGTTATTAGTGCATATATACCTTCTGAGTTGTATTATGGCTAGCATAACCTGTGCACTAATACACCCACAAGCGTCTGTCGCTGACTGGGAAGTCCTGACAAGCGAGTCAATCGATCGAACACCGGGACAATTGCTGAGTCGTCAGGAAAAACGACCACACCGCGCATGAACACATTCGCCTACTCATGCGTGATAACTCAGGTGTGTCCAACATGCGCTAGTATAGTGGTAACGTCAGATGTCCTCCCGGGTTTAAATCCCGGCATGGTCCAAGATATGGACGGCTGATGACCTATAATAAGAGCCAAACTCGACTCCAGTGTTTTCCCCCTTGGTGTGGACTCACCAGAATAACTGCGCTAGGACAGGAGAAAGACTGTTCGAACGAGAGTGATGTGCGGGCTAATTCTACGTATACCGTAACCGTCCGACTAACAAAAACTAAAACCGTTCAGCTGTAACACCCTTTCGGTGCCCAGCTGCCCGAAGGAAGCACGGAGGCTGGACTATTGCCAGGTTGCCCAAGCCTAGACAGTCAAGATGCAGGGGTTAGGTTCGAAACGCGGATCTTCTGGTCAGTAAATTCGCACTTTAATCACTGAGCCATCTCGCTTAACTCATAAACAGACCTATGTTTTTTTCCGGTTTACTAGTTTCCATATGGTGTGCTATGCTCATTCGCCTCTCAACTGATCGTTCCTCTATCCTATCCTTCAGCAGTACAGGTTGCAACAACCTCATATATCCATTGGAGTACAAGTGCACTCATGTGAACCCATCATATTGACACAAATACGAATTACCCGACGGGCAGGTTGGATGGGCTTGGGGTTTGGGAGAGTCAATGACCTAGTTCACTGGGTTTTGCTTCTCAAGATCGGTCTGTCGCGTCCGTCCAGTCAAATCATAGTCGGGCTATGGAGGCATGTAGCTACTAAACTGTGCTCAGTTAAGCCCTTCGCCTAGTTCGACCTGTACAAATGTGCTTACAGCTTCCCACTCGTTTTGTTTACGCTGCTACCACCTGTTGATGCACGTGCCATGCTTACGCCTTGACCCACATCAAGTCAAGCTACTTTGTTTACGCAGATGTCAATCTGGAATGGCCGCTTGTCCTAAGATACTCTTTTCACACTGAGCACAATAAATACGCATGCAACTCGACGCGCGCGCACACATACAAGACAGGAAACACCCGCAGTCCATAGGTCCACGGACGATCAAGTACAGCAGTTACACTGGAAGAGAAACACCTTCCGCGTCCGGACATTCATTCAAAAACCCTCACCAGCTAAGCTCAGACGATAAGCCTCCTTCTGACTTATTCCATTTTCGTACTGTATTTACATGATACTGCCTTGTACAGTGTAAACTGTATCAGTGCATACCCAACCTTCTGGTTCTTAAATTTGACCATTCATAACCAAAGCACCAATAGAACAGCAAGCACATTGTACGATATGCCACGACCTATCCCCTCATATAAGGCTACCCTCCTCTGAAGAGAATGTTGATGAGGCAGCGTTGTAGCATGTTGGTGGTGAAGAGGCTGAAGCTTTAACCTAATTTACCATCATGTAAAGCGAGGTGAACTAAAGGGGGGTCACAGTTTGGTCATTTCTGTTGACGATCAGCAGAGTGCCGTATCCCAATCAAAAGAAACCCTTGGTAGAGTGTCGGCGCGTTCTGCTGAGTTATGAGTTGCTGGATGGCGTAATACCGAGGCATACGATTCAATGGGAGGTGCGGGTTCGGAACTTCCTGGAGTTTTATGAGGTGTGGATTACTGATGATTCCCAGTAAGGACGGAACAGCTATACAGAGCTCCGCAGTTTTTCAACATAGACTGGCTTCACTGATAGGACGAAATTTCGATTGAAAACAACTCAATCAAGTCTAATAGCTTATCCAATGTTGGCCAGCCCCTTGTGTGACGACTTTCTAGATAACCCGTGACTAATTTAGTGTAACCCAAAATAAGCTGGCCAACTGAATTAGTCCCACAGCTTCTGTTATCTAATGTAGAAAACTGAGAGTTCGGAGTATCCCGTCGTCAGTTCTTCTTGACAGCTAGCACCATATCAACGGCCACCGGTCAACACTGTGCCATCCCGTCCACCGAATAATGTCAAGGTATGTTTCTGGGAATATATCTAAAGGATAAAGTTTGCGTAAAGAAATTTAGTCGTGAAGCCAAGTCACGACTGCTAAATGAAGTGTTAAGTGAACCGCTTGGTCTCAGGACAATCACGGGAAAGCGGAAAGATAAAAACCACATAAAAATAAAAGGTTGCTGATGAGAATTTACAAATAGCCACAGATGTATAGAAGCCCACTGAGTGAGAACACAGATTAGGTCAAGTAAGGTGTGAAAATCGTACAGCCAACTTTGAACAGTAGGCTCAAATACCCAAGGGTGTATGATAAGGCACTCCACCGTGGTTGCACACGTCAAAACTGATCGACTTGAAGGAGTTATACAGTCTCTTATCATATGATGCGTCCAATTCCGAGAAGCATTCATGGATCTTCTTTATCCCCTGTATGTGCAAAGAAAGCAATAGGTTAGAACTCTGCAGTGGACGATGTTGTGGAAATAAACGCGGGGGAAACGGAAGTGTTTTACACTAGTGGGAAAAAAAACAAGAGCAAAAGTGTGACCGGCGTGACTCAGCTGAATCTCAGCTCCAACTGTAATAATAATAAACATTCAGCTGTAACACCCTTTCGGTGCCTAGCTACCATGCCACCCAAAAGAAGCACGAGGGCTGGGTTACTGCCAGGCTACCCAAACCTAGACAGGGGAAGTCGAGAGGCAGAGGTCGGGTTCGAACCACGGACCTTTCGGTCAGTAAATTCGCGCTCTAACCACTTGAGCCATCTCGACCCCTTCCGTACTATTCGAAATACACTCATTTGCGCACCAACTGGGTTTCGATGGAAGACCCAACTGAATTCTAGCTATCTAGATGGCTTAGGAGCATGATGCAATTTATTCTGTCACGTTGATAGTCTAGTTACTTGAGTGGGAAAACCTCAAGGAAGAAGACAAAGGACACCAGATGAAGATCGACCATATTGCAGATGAACCAATGGAAGAAAGAGCGCTGCGGCTACAAAAGAGAGAAAATGAGATCTCAGTGAAATATTACAAAGGGTAGAATTGTTCGTTAGGACCTGACCGTCCTAACACCTCCCTTTTCAAAATGTGTGTAGGAGGTTTTCAGATGCATACAGCGACAGTTTCCCAACGGTGAGAAAAGGATACGCGAACAAATGACCACACAACGGAAACAGGACGCTGTATACCTATATATATCGTATATCGTTGGCAGGTTTTGCGGCTACCCTTGATTAAGGACACCAGTAAACACTGTAAACTGGATCAGAGACAAAAGATGGTTAGCTCGGTGTTCGATGTAAACACAGAAGAAGCTTATCGTGGTAATAGGCTGTGAAAGGCGCGCCGTCTAAAAGGATGAACCGACATTCAGACTTCAAGAACAGCGACTTCACTCCCCATGTCCTAATTGTGTTTGTTCTGTTATCCTATTACTGATTGGAAGATATTCCGGACGTCGTTTCCATCATTAGCAGAGAGTGCCAGGAGTAAATACTAGCACCTGATTAGTATATCCTAGTCTGAAGAGCATAGGTGAGATCATTCACCTGACCAAATTTATTTCAAGGCTTCCAAATGACGCCAGGGATATTCTCAAGTGACTTCTACGTTGCGCCTATGTACCCTACCAACTTCGGATAGGGAACTCGCGCTGTGATCCTACTAGGGACCTTTAGTTCATCAGCAAATGGCCATAAGAAACTTCTACACGCACGCTACAAACGCACTTCTGACTGTACTTTTCACGGATCCGTCTTTGACTCCATAATGACCAGTGTTGTGCCTTTTGTGGCTCAACAATGAGAGTACATAGAATACGTGCTTATCTCGCCTGGAAACTGGAAAAAACTCACCAGATGGATCCACAAAGTGCTTCCAACTTGAGATCAACAACAACAACAACAACCACCGTAGATGACAAGGTGGATCAATAAAATAAATAAACGCTTCAGATAAGTAGGACAGTAAAAACGTACGTTTTGGCAGACCACATTTGTCAAGTGCACTTCATGTTCAGCAAACTGGGAATGTTCCTGGATTGCCATCGCAGCTCTGGACACTGCGCACATCATCGCATAGACTTCCACTATTGCATCAGCCAGTCGAATAAGACGAAACTGTTCTTCAATAACATCTTTCCCGTGTTTCCGGAGTAACAGCATGCACTCCTCACCAAACAGGTCTATCGCGTCGCCCAACTCTTCGCCGACACTGATTAGCGATGCGGGTACTAAGTTGCTAAGAGTGTGGCCAGCACCGAAACCGAAATTTCTAGACACGGAAGAAGGAGGAACACGTTATTTGATGTGTAAGCGTGCTGCGGGGTGAGTGAAAAAAGGCGACCGAACTTAATTACCATACGACTAGATACCTTGTTCGCAAACCCAATTCCAAACCCAGTAACCAATAACTGATAAAAATCACTAGTAAAACTTGAACGGGTTGGCCGAACTTGAAGACGAGGATATGATGCAGAGCAAAGGTGATTCGCAATCTCGTCTAGAAGAGGTCAGACAGTGATGACTCGTAACCGGAACAGCTCGTCACGAGGATGGCAGGACTCCAAGGTTACAACGACCAGATGATTTGAAAGCAAAGCGTAATAATAATAATAATAATAAAATAATTCAGTTTCAACATCCCTTCTGTGCCTAGCTGCCATACCACCCAAAGGAAGCACGAGGGCTGGGATACTGCCAGGTTGCCCAAGTCTAGACAAGATATTCGTTACAGCTTGTACCTCTGAAAAAAGGTACACCAGTAAAGGACGTCCCGTTATTCGTCATGTACGCGAAACAAGTTCAAAAAATTTCACCTGATCATTCGCCAGCTCATCCAGAGAAAAAAACTACCAAGGCCCCAAAGGCCGACAAGCATTACTGGGAATCAGACGAGAATTCCCTTCCATTCTCTCTCAGTGCGGACAAGTACGGGATCGTAAACGAATTGTGGAAAGATAAACTAACAGAACTTGGAAGATCACGCCTAAGTTAGACAAGCACTGATGTGAGCTGAAGGCGTTAGTGGTCGGTAACGCTGCATGGAATACTCGGCAGTAGGTGCTCACCACTTTTGATGACATTCAACAAACTTTGTTGGACCGACGCTAATGAAACCTTAAGGTAAATGTCACGCGTCAGAGGTCACGTGACAAGTACAACTTGTTCCACTAAACTCGACTACACCGTACATAACACAAAAATTGCTAGTGTTGCTGCCAAAAAACAACAATGTAAAGCCATGACGAAGGAGTGGTTAGACATACTCTAATCAATGAACAACAGTAGACGGATGTTTTTGTATGGTAATTAGTCCCCATAACGCTAGTGTGACAAAGAGGTGTGGCGTGGAGCTCGCGTGACTGGCACCGGTCCAGGCATGGCAATAGTTGACAGTCGAGTGTGCAGCCCATGGCTATCACCGCATCAGAATAGCTCAACAGTGACCGCGGGAACCCTGGGTAGCAGATGGAAATTGGCTACCAAGGGGGTTATTGATAAAATGGTCCTGGATAAGGAGCCCAACACTAGGGATTGATGACCAGATACTCTAAAAAAATGAAATAAATATAATCCCAGTTCGACGCAGAAATTACCTAGCACATAAACACATTGTTTCAGAGGCCCCTCACTATGCACACTACAACGGCTAACTTTTCAACGGTCAATATTTCAGGCATCCCACAGCAATGCTTTACAAGACGCACTTCTTCGAATCACATTGAATAAGAGTAGAGAAACCACGCAGATGCATTAGATACCCGCTCACTGTTTGACAGTACGAACGAGCACCGCCTGTTTCAACCCCTCTCCCGTCTGGCACAGATAAATTTCACACGACGCATTGCGCTCAGCGGTAGCGCCTTTTCGGTGCCTAACCGACACGCCACCAGAAGCAAGCACGACGGGTGGGATACTTCCAGTTTGCCCAAGGCTAGACAGGAGAAGTCGAGAGGCAGAGGCCGGGTTCGAACCACGGACATTTCGATCAGTAAATTCGCGCTCTAACCACTTGAAGCACCTCGCCCCCGATGGTGCCACTCAGGCTTGAGAGCGAGATGGATCAGTGGTTAGAACGCGAATTTGCTGACCGAAAGGTCCGTGGTTCGAACCCGACCTCTGCCTATCGACTTCCTTTGCTTAGGCTTGGGCAACCTGGCAGTATCCCAGCCTTCGTGCCTCTTTTGGGTGGCACGGCAGCTAGGCACCGAAAGGGTGCTACAGCTGAACGATTACTTATATTATTATTGAGAATGCGAGTGTGTATAGGATATGTGTTCAATAGTGACAGTGTTTTCTTTTCAGTTAGATCGGGTAAACAAGAGGAGTACTGTCGGCAGGGTTAACCTGAATGAGTGGATTTCGGTATCCTGCCTGCAACACCGGTCTGATTGGGAGGTTGTTAGCAGGAAACAGTTTGCTTCGTACGACCGCAAGGTCTACCGACGCGGAATTTTGGCCTGAGAGAGTGAGCGAATGAAATGCATGTCACAGTTTGACCGGTTTCCGAAATGAAACTCCAACAGGTGTGTGATCACAAACATGACCAATGACCCATTATTCAAACATCAGGAGGAACTTAGTAAACACTGAGACACACTCAGCTTGACTAAACAGGAACCCTGCAAGATACACCTTTCGGGGAGTGATCACTCCCTTGTAGTCCATAAAAGCGTCCCCACCTGAAAGCATCAGGTTTGCTATTCTCTCAGGAGAAGCGAGATATGCTGGGAGAGGTCGAACAGCCCTCTTTGCAGTGCCCCTTTGGGAAGTTACCGCATATATAACCTAAGAGTGGGGAAGGTAAAGATTATACCGGACAACTTACTGTTTGAGCCTTTGTGTTCCCAATCGAACGATGCCCACTGGAGACTTCCTGGCAGCTGCCAGATGCTTGCCGGCGTACCGTAGCCCAGTGAGTGCGATAAACAAACGCAGAACATCATTGGCCCCTTCGAATATGCGGAAGACACGGAGATCACGCAACACTCGTTCCAGGTTAGCGTGTTTCATGTACCCAGTACCCCCGTGAAGCTGAAAGTAAAGTGGATTGGTTGTGAGAGTGACCAGCATTATATTGGGAGGATAGCAACTCTGACCCATACGTCTACCACGCGCACACAAAACAGTTCCCATCAAACAATTCCTGACCAGCATTATCACCATCTTTAGCGGGAAAAATCGTGTACTGGTTATGGCCGTTACGGTTTCGTCAACCAATGATCTGGAGAGGGAGGAACAGAGGCGACAGCTGACCAAAACCTGCCACATCGGCGTGGTGGTCAAGCTTGAGTGCTGCGAGCGGGCGAGATGGATCAGTGGTTAGAACGCGAATTTGCTGACCGAAAGGTCCGTGGTTCGAACCCGACCTCTGCCTATCGACTTCCTTTGCTTAGGCTTGGGCAACCTGGCAGTATCCCAGCCCTCGTGCTTCCTTCTGGTGGCATGACAGCTGGGAACCGAAAGGGTGTTACAGCTAAACGATTTCCTTGTAGTAACATGCTCGCCTCGCACATCAGACGTCCGGAGTTCAAACCCTAGCATGGCCAAGGATATCAACTGCAGACGAGCTCTACTATGAGCGAAACTCGGGTCCACAGCTTCCCCCCTTTGGTATGGACTCCCCAGAACAATTGCTTTAGGACAGGAAAATAGTTCAAACGAAAGATTGATATGAACGTAAATTCGACAAATCCCGCAACAAGCTATGACCTAGGCCTGATTTCACGTAATACGTGTCGGATGCAATGGGGTGGAAATTACATCATTTGGTAACTGAATACGTTTTTTTCTCCGATGCGTTTTTAAAATTTACGTAGCTTTGTTTTTACAGAAGAAAAAAGTCCTTTGTCTGCGAAAGCAAGGATGATACGTTCGGACGAGAAAGCCAACTAATATGTATTATCAACATACTCAAAGAAGACAGGTAGTCGACGAGTTTCACGGGGAAAAACATGACCACAGCGACCACTGACGCCGAATGTAGAGAAGAGGTATTTTCACACAACTCCCTTTCATGTGAGGAGGGGCTATGCGACTGAACAGGTGCACTGTACCCTAAAACGCTTGCCGCAGTGGACAATTCTAGCTGTCATTCAACGACGCCATCCTCAAACTCAAACTGAAAGACAAGCTCCCTGTGTAAGACCAATCTGCGCGTACTCTTACACGTGCTATTGTCCGGCAGAGTATGCTGGCCGGGATCTAGAACGTACGGGATCTATAGCACAATCCGGCCTGGCTTGGAAAAAGCCTCGGAAGAAGTGTTTTCAGCGCTGTGATTCCTTTAATCGAAACCAAATACCTGATAGATCGCAACCTGTTAGCAAAATCGTTTACAAGGACCCGCGAATCACCAAAAGGCAATTAGGCAGCCTGATTTAGCTGGAGTAGAGTCAAATATCATACAGCTAAGAAACTCTGTTCCTTATATATACACACACTACACTTGGCATGGCTCCGAAATGACAGTCCAGAGGCACAACCTAGTCAAATCACGTGATACCTACTGACAACACGTGATCTCGTTATTGATTTGTTAGAATGATCGTTAGGTAGACGCGGATCGTCTACTCCACTATGAACCGGAATTTTACTTTATTACTTTTTGATTGTACTGAACGAAGAAGACGATTCACCGACGCACCTTCCAGCACTTTATGGGAATCTTTCGGTTGCTTTCACGTACGATGCAACTGGCAACCATTTCCGGATTTGCTTGTTGCACCAACCTGCGCCGATGAACCTCCACGCATATTCTGTCTACGCTGAGTAGCATCTGCAACCCGATGGAATGGAACCGGAGGTTGAATAGGAGGGGAAGGCGAACTGCACCAAGAAAACCCAACCTCTTCGTCATCTCTTTCACACCCTTCCACTGAGTCATGCGTTGTCTACTTCGCGATTTGCGCCAATCCGAAGCAGACACGAAGAACGACAGTCGTCTTGGTAGACGGTCTTGTGACATTTGCAGCACATGGCCGACCCACCGCAGTTGTGGTGATGGATGTTTTCTGCGAGTGAGGTACCTGCTGCACAACCAAATATCCGCTTTCTAATTACCTTGTTACGACTCTGTTGGCGCCATCCAAAACCAGCAAAGTTCCCAAGGCATCAGTGGTAAAAAATCCAAAGATGCCTCACATCATCTGCCCGAAGAGGCCATGTCCCACAGCCCTTAGTATAGCATGGTACACGTGACTCTTAAGACTCAGCGATCTACCTTTTTTACGCCACACGTGACGCAAATTAGCAAACGTGATTCGAGCCTTTGAGATTCTTGCACTGACTTCTTCAGACACGCTTGCGTCAGAGCTAATACAAATACTGAGGTATGTAAAATTCTCCACAACCTCCAGTGATTGTCCTTGAACTGTTAGAGGCACATTCAGAGGCTGCATGTTATGAAGCATGACAATGCAGTTTGAAGGTGCAAGGTGCATGCCGAAAGATGGCATGATGGTGGTCAGTTTATTCAACAGACTTGTGCTTCGCCTTCGTCCGCAAAGATGAGGACGATTTCGTCTGCTATTCCAGATTGACAAGGTTCTCCCGGCACCAACTTGAAGAAGAACAGAGGGAGTGGACATCCTTGCCGAACACTACTTTTGTAAAGAAGCTTTTAGAGAGCTCACCATCATCGTCACCGCGATAAACGGTTACGTGTTCCACTGCCCTGATTGTTCATTCACAACGTGCTGTTCGCAGGTACAAATTTACTCTGCACATGTCACAAACCATAAACCAGCTTTTGAAGTCGATTGTCCAACGAGCTTACCCTGAAGCCAGTAACCCCAGTAGATATGTGCTGCTGATGTTTCGTTCTACGACCGCTGGCTTCACCAACCCTAACGGTTACACGCTACATAAATCGGAGACAAGTAATACAGTCACAAAATCTTAAACCACACACTGGGTGCGGCATAATCACCGCGACGTCACTGTCAACAGGATCTAGTTTGAAATGCGTCATTGTTACCACTTCGAAATGTGTAACATTACGGCCGTCGTGGCTAATGTCTTCAAGTGTTTTGCGTCAGTCAGCTTGAGGAAAATATCACGGCCACTGCAAAAGGCAGAAACGTAAGTCACCTTCACTGGACTGAAATAACTGCGGTTGATCGATCGCAGTCGCATGCACCATATTTTTGATGAGTACGACGTTGCTGTTAAAACCTCGCCATAAATAAGAGACACATTTACTCCGCAAAACCCATGACACCGTTAAATTTCCCTGTATTCAGCCAGCGGAATTACAATGAACATCTACTGGTCCTATGAAAATAGACGAATAGTCCGTCAAACTTTTTCTCGCTTACTGACTGATATCAACCAAAGTGTCAGTTAGCCTTAGAGGCCAGCTAATCAAAATAGCTTGAGATTCTCCACCTAATACACGAATCCTGTAGAGTTAATAGGGCCCTTGTGGCTGCAGACCGCAACGGACAAGGACATTTTGTGCACTTTAGAGTGAAAACTCGTCAAGTAATTTCGAACCTAGTGCAATAACCTCAACGACATGTCAATGGTGTACACCTCAGTTAACTTCGAATCCCACGGCTCGGTACTTATAAGATCTGTCGTAAAGGTCGACGGAGGAAAATTTGGCCGTTCACCACCTGCGTTGTGCGCACGCCAGACAAGTTACCTAACAAGATGGTTTTTGACCAAAACTTATCTAAAAATCTGGTCCAGAGCCCGAGCTGGGGTTGGTTTCTCCAGGGTCACAAACCTCAAGGAATCAGCCAAAAGCGGATAATCTTGCCATTAATATCAACAATTCGGCTACGATTTGACTCAACAGCCTGTCGACGCGATAGACCGACCTAGTTGAGGAGCAAAGCCCAGCGAACTAGCTCACCGACTCTTCCCCTCCCTAGCCCAAACCTCAACTGTATCCGACATGTCCGTCGGCTGATTCGAACCTGTGTCAATATAATGGGTTCGCGTGAGTGCATTGGTACCCAATGAATATATAAACTTGTTACAACCTGTATAGCTGAACGAAGGGATGGAGCAACGACAAAATGAAAGACGGATGAGTGTATCCAGCACATGGAATCTAGTAAACCGAAAAAATCTGTAAGTCCGTGTATGAGTTGTGGGTGGTTGCGGGGCGAGATGGCTCAGTAGTTAGGGCCCGAAATTACTGACCGGAAGGTCCGTGGTTGGAGCTCAACCTCTGCAGCTCGACTTCCCCTGTCTAGGCTTTGGTAACCTGCCAGTATCCCAGCCCTCGCGCCTCCTTCTGCTGGCATGGCAGCCAGGCACCGAAAGGGTGTTACAGCTGGACGATCGAATCTCGTTTGAGCAGGGCTCCTCTCGTGGACACTTAAACCGCATGAGGGCAGCCAGCAATCACGTTTGTCACAGTAATTCGGGTTGGTTGATTTGCATTGGTTGAATACTTCCATAGAGTGAAAAGGAGCATAAAGTGACGAACATTAGCGTTTTGAGGTCTCGTCGTCAGGTCAGTACATATCTAATGGTTAAAAAAGGGGTAACTTATGAAATAAACAGCTAAGGTTAGTTAATAAACTAGAAAAGGCTGTCAGTCTAGAGGGCCGTTGAGCGACTGGGCCGATCGATCCGTGTCACATGGCCAAGGTAGACTCAGAGCTCGTATGAATCGCCCTTGACAGCACAGTACAGGATTTGCAATTGTATTGCGACTGCTTCAGATGTCGTCAGGCAAAGCCGTTGGCTTGATACTGACAGTCCATTCGGCACTCGGTAGGTGACGTGAAACGATCCATTTGGATTGATCACGCAACCGGTGTCCGTCATGTGTGGCGCGATCGAGCTTTTGGTTGAACCACTGAGCTAGGGGTGTTCTGGTAAAAGAGGTGCTCACACATTCTCATGGCAAGTTGCTGTGTCATGCACCCAACATATTCCGTTGAACAACAGCAGAGGAAGAAACCAAAGTACAGGTGAGAACTGGTATTTTGTCTTTGAAGTTTAATTTGATCATAAGTTTGGTTGTAAACCAGGAACGCAGAGTTTCAGTCGAAAACGTGCGTGGTGAAGATTGAAGCAAGCGGCGATGGACTGCCTACCAACAGATCATCTTTAGGGTAGACTCAAATAGATCGGCTTCTTTGAAACGGTCGTGACAGACAGCTGTATATAACATTCGGACATATTCTTGGCTATAAAACTCTCTGAGCAGATCGGCAATATGCTTGGCAATGGCTGAAGGGAATGAACCTTCCAAAGCTCGTTCAGTTCTGTAAATATGCGTGGGATCACGTTAGAACAAGAGTTTACGCTTTCGGGATGTCGCAAACGACGCCTGAACACACCCAGAAGGACTTTCCTGAGCGCCTCCATTACCTTGCCAAAAAGGTGCAGTCCCGATCGACTGACGCGTATGTTGCTCGCTACTGATAAAGCGGTGAGTGGAGTAGAAGCCGACACTAACACGAACGAGGAGAAGGAGGACGGTCAAACACGAAAACACTAAACCACTAGTCTCAAAAATGAGCGGTTGAATTCACGGTACATTTCCCTGAAGGTCAGCGTTTCAGGACCTTACAACTAGGTTTATTCCACTCGCGAAACGACGCTCAATTAGAATGAAAACTTTTGACCGAGTTCTGTGATAAAAAGCAATTCGTGCATAAAATAACTCGAGTCATATTGTAGTAGTACACTCCAGGATAAGGTATTCATCTCTCGTTTGTAGTGGTGAAAGTTTAACAATGAGTTGGAGAAACACCTTGGTAACAAATCAAATTCGTTATGACACCACCCTCGGTTATCAGCTGTGGCATTTGCCACAGCAATCCCGACTTGTGTCCGGTGTTCGTTCTTCATGCTGGACTACCTGTGTGTGCCTGATCGTTACAAGCAGTTTGGATCGATTACTTACTTGTCTGACGTGATTTTGACCACATATTTCGCGGATGCTCCCACTGAGGGTAAAAAAATCGTTCAGCTGTAACGCCCTTCCCGTGCCTCGCTGCCATGCCGCCCAAAGGAGACAAGAGGGCTGGGATACTGCCAGGTTGCCCAAACCTAGACAGGGAAAGTGGAGAGGCAGAGGTCGGGTTCTAATTACGGACCTTCCGGTCAGTATATTCGCGCTCTAACCACTTGAGCCATCTCGTCCCTTATTTTGTAACTAATAGATCAAAAACAGCAAAACACCTCTTTGTCCATCTCACTCCAAATTCCAGTAGCACATGAGTATTGTCTAAGGGAGTAAAATCAGTGACATGGGCGGCTAAAGCTGAACTCGGGAGGCGAAGGGAAGGGAGCCATTTTCTGTCTAAAGTTGTGTTATTCTCCCCAAACGGAAGATCTTCTTAGAAGAAAAACCCGGCACACCCAAGAGAAGTTGAATATCAGTCCACCACTGCATGGATGTCTCAGGACAGTGTCTTTCGAAATAAGCAAACAAATTAGCAGAAAAATCAACAGATAACTAAACACTGAAGACCACCTCACCTGAATCGCTTCATCCACACAATACCAAGCAGCTTCTGATGAGTAGACCTTACTTATGGCGGCTTCGACTTGAAAATCCTGCGCACCCAAATCCATCGTACCGGCAATCATGAAGGCCATGGACTGAAAGAAAACCACCATAGATCAGATACACTGGTAAAAATGACAGATACATAAGTTTGCGTTTACAAAGGAAAACTACAGTCATGGCCCAACGAAGCAGCACCAATCGCCGCTATCCATGAGACTTCTTAGATTTACTGACAATCCGTTGGATCCGTCATTTCAGCTAGGCTACTATTCAGCTCCATTCGAAATGGCATCTACGTCTCACCTTGAAATCTTCAACGACTTGTTTTACGGAAGCAGTGAACGCATCCTGACAAGAGAGGGTTGACGAACTCAGGTGTTTTCTTAGACAATCCGCTGAACAAAAACCTCAGTCTTGGTAGACTATTGTCTACGAGCTAAGGATGACCAAACGAATCACCTAGTGTAGGCTGATACCACGAACATTAGGGAAACTCATCAGTGCCGAAGCACGCTCGCTAGTACGACTGACGTTTTCGTCCCGGGATTGCTTTTCCGTTCTTTACCATCCAAAATAACCATACAAAGAGGTACGGCCGCCTCATCCATTCCACATACCACCGTCTTCTTTATGGCTATGACAAATGTTGCTGTCTGACAAGCAGAGGCCGACCAACGTCCATATCACCGTCCGGAATGCTTTATCATCAATACACGGCTGAGGAAACGTCAAATTTGGGAGTATTCCCACTGGTTCACATATGTGTCATCCGTCAGCTACGCCCCCCTCCTCACCCGGGGGGTTACCGTGGTTGAACCACCTGTTTCAGTACTTGAGTGATCATGCAAGCAAAATGCTACCGTGGACACAACTAAGGAGTGGTATTTAGCAACCACGTGATATGGTTGCGTCTGAGGCTTTAACCTCAAATTCCGACTGTGGACGATGTGAGTATGATTTCGTTTTTTCCAGTAAAATATGAAAAATAAAAAGATAATCGTCCAGCTGTAACACCATTTCGGTGCCTAACTGCCATGCCACTCGAAGGAAACGCTAGGGCTGGGATACTGCCAGGTTGCCCAAACCCAGACAGGAGAAGTCGAGAAGTAGAGGTCGGGTTCGAACCAATGACCTTCCGGTCAGTAAATTCGCACTCTAACCACTGAGCCACCTAGCCCACCTAGGTCGATTGTTGTACTGAAGCATGTGTTGCACTGATTCTGGCTGAGTGATTTGCACTTTTGTCCATGTGGTCAGTTTTAGGCCAGAAGTCCACCACACAACCGGCGGTTCTCTCGCCCTCTTGATGCACACGTCGAATTGTAAAGGGAGAGCGATGCACCGGTGACTGGACTGAACCAAGGCCTTTAATGGAATGAATTAACTTTAGCAGTCAATACGAACACTATTTGAATTTTTCCATGCGGACATACCTTCCCTGAACATACTAAATAACTAGTTAAAGACAACGTCCAAGAGCGAACCCCAGGGACAGCAAACGTGGTAGTCACACGAATGACTAAAAAAGGCATTAGAGATTACTGCGCCATTCTCCCGTCTAAAAAAACTCAACTGGCTTACCTCGGCGACGTACTGGCGCATTGTCATGTTTGCCAGTTTTTCTTGGACATTCTGAAACTCATTCAGCGCCCGCCCAAACTGCTTACGCTGAACGACGTATTGAGCTGTTTTCTGAATAGCAGCACGCATGGTACCGGATAGAGCAGCGGCCATTCCGAAGCGACCTTGATTCAGTATGTTCACGGCAATCTTGAATCCGTCACCAACTTGACCCAAAACGTTCTCGACAGGTACCTGATAAAGAAAGAGAAAATGACGGTGAATAAGATGGCTAGTGCGTTCTGCACAGAGCGAGCGACCGTACAGTTATCCAGTTAAGTCGTGCGGAATGCCAGCATCATTATCGGCTGTAAGAACCGCATCCACTTGTCCTACAGTGATTGTGGCTGCCATAAAGATATTTGGCTTTTTAGGTGCATTCCTTCCTCCCTAGAAAGATCAATCTACTCTGATCTGCTGAATCCTAGGGACAGCTGTTGGGGTGTATTTCCTCAACGGTGCCAATAGATATATTTTTACTCATTCAAAAAGCAACCAGATATCCATTTATTCCTTGCGTGCTGAGACTTTTACGCTGTAATCGCGAGGATCGATTGTCCCGGTTCGGGTTAGACTAGTTTACAAACAGCGCTTTGTCCCTGCACGAGAAACCGAAAGTTAAACCGCTTCGTCATTTCGCTTCTTTGAAGTGTTTCAGATCACTGATAACCGCATTGGTTAGATCCAAATACACCACTCTGTTCCGCTAGTAAACCCCACAAGAGGAAACAATACCTACAGAGGAACCGTTTCGGCGGCAGGGAAGTCTCTTCACTCAATCACTCATTGATTAAAAAACGAGACTAACTTGCTTTCAAAGAAAAAACGCCACAATGAGCAAGCTCCACATTATCGACCCAAATTATATGCCAAACGGTTAACAGTGACCAGTTTTTCTTCACTGAACTTGGCTCGCTTTGGGTAATGTATGGTATATACCCATCACAATTCGATGGAACATGTCACAGTTGCAATATGGTTTGAAAAGAAAAAAGCTGAAACGACGACTTCTTCGGCTGTCGTGTTTTGACGGATGACCTCAGAACGAGTGAGTGAACTTTAGCAAGTCACGATTCAGCTACAATGAACCGGTAATTCGGAATGCTTAGATGAACTGCGACCGTGTTTTTCACGTGACTGACTACGGCAGGACACATGCTTAGCCGTTTTCTGATGCACGCGTCGAGTCGGACAACCTACCTGGGCTTGTGTCACATTTGCCGATGAAAGAACAGCTATTAAGAGAAAAGTACTCTTGGTGTCAGTAGTCACGGTCACTCCTGTAGTGAATCCTAAGCTGTGAGGCGCAAAATGTTCTCCTTAGGAAAACTTCGATTTCCGCGGAACGGTTTCACAGACACTAACATTTCTGAAAGGCAGCTTGATATAGACGGGAAATTTTGGGGTTGCCTGATTTCTCTCGCTTTAGATGTCCTGGTACGAAGTTATCTGAGTATTCGTGTTCTCTCGGGGACCTCAATATACGACTCATTTCCTCCTCAATGATGGGGGGCGAGATGGCCCAGGTGGTTAGAGCGCCAATTTACTGACCGGAAGGTCCGTGGTTCGAACCCGACCTCTGCCTCTCGACTTCCCCTGTCTAGGCTTGGGCAACCTGGCAGTATCCCAGCCCTCGTGCAACCTTCGAGTGGCATGGCAGTTAGGCACCGAAAGGATGCTACAGCTGAACGACGATTCAATGATGTCATACGTGCTGTTTACCGGACGCTTGATCCGGTTCCGGTTACAGTGCATTCACACAAAACTGCGAAAGTTCGAGTACTGGCCGCCCAGATCGACTATCAATATAGCTGTTTATGAAGAGTACTGTCCGGTCTCCGAATTGATACGAGGTGAATTAACTGAAAATCGCCGTTGCTTCACTGTCTGCAGTAAACAGGACTGTTGAATAGTAAGCAAGTAGGTAAGTAAACCAGTGAAGTCGCTCCTGTGTAACGGTGGGTCAACACAGCGTCTGTAAAGCGAGGCTGTTCGGTTACGAGGCTTAAAACGCAACATCAATAGTTGCTCATGGAAACAGCAGCTGATAGGGAGCTAAACGGAGGTTGGATTACTGCTCCATCTGTTTATCTGTACGTTGCATGTGGATCTTAAACACAACGGATGTTGACAAAGTGATGTTCACGTGGTCAATAAAGTTCCATGCAAAATCGATCGTCTCAAATAGAGGGACGTTATTGAAAAAGATGTCTAAAAAGAATACATATTTGCTGTTGATATTGAAAATTTGAATATGGTGTACATGATGTAGTGGATATCCTTGTTTAGGGTCTGCCCTCACATAAAATGGGCCATTTCCTGTTTTGTGTTTCTTTTTCGCGTTCAGCACTGTGGTATCAGGTGCTCACTCGCAATGGCCTGGAGCTGGCGTTGTCCAGGTCCGTATAGATAAGAATGTTGAATGTCCGGCTCTGTCTAGCTGTAACACACTGTCTCTGCCGAGCTGCAATGCAACCCAGGGATGAGGGGCTTACATGTTACCCAAGTCTAGACAGGACCAGTCTAGATGTCGAGATTGGGTTCGAACCACGGACCTTCTGGCCTTAGCCATCAAGCTACCTCGAGCCCAGTATCCGGGAGACAATTAATCTGCCACACCGGATAATCTCGAAAAGGTCTCCAGGGTAAACAAGAAAAGTGAGAGGTAGCCGAGGGATTGATCAGGCGGGAACGACCATGACAAAGCACTTAAATAGTCAGATAAGCCCCAGTGAAAAGAAGTGCGCAACTTCCCGTGTTTGAAGTAAAGTAGATTGCGCGAAAGGCGACGAGAAAACAAGTTTTTCCAATCCTTCGTTTCCATTTTTCATTGGTTGTGGAGACGGTATCGCAACCAATCTCCGTTGAAGGGTTTTGGAACCCCAATGATATTTCGTTTAGCAGTATACGATGGAAATGTCCACAAATGTTGAGCAAACCTATGTTGCAAACGAAATCCAAGAGCAGCAAACCAGTTACAATAGGATTCATGAATGCTCGCTATAGAACTTCAACACAAAATCCGTTCATGCGCACAGACGAAAGCACGTTTTGTGACTGATATTTCAGAGTATATTTCCCCCAAATCCAGTCGCGCACTACTCGGATCAGTAGTGGTCAGAAGTTGTTGGTTAGACCAAGCAGGGGAATGAGAACTGCTCACAGCCTGCAAGGTCTTGCCAAGTAGAGAATGTGTAAGATATACCGAGAAAAAATTCCGAAGTTATGATCAACTAAATCTCAGTAGCCCTTATATATTGTCACTGGAGGTGCAATCAAAGTCAGAAGTCGCATCGTAGGAGTGCGGGTCATCTGCAGTTGCATATTCCTCGTTGCCTGGAAAAACGGCGATCCATAGACGAGTCCAAACCCCATATTGGAAGGTCTGTGCAAGACAACCTTGGACGTGCTGTGACAACAGCGGCCTCCTCATTTTCGTAATAATCAGAAGCGGTATCCTAGGCGAATAAAGCACATATCTGAATTCGTAAGAACCTCAAGCAGTGTTAGATTCGCTGATCTAGAATCGCCTTACGGACGTCACCCTTGGATGTTTCGCTGTGAAGAAAAAAACGGAACATCCATATCTATCACTTTCAAATGATGGTTACTATCTATCCCGAAGGGAGCACCGGGGCCCAGATGCTTCTGAGCTAACCAAACACAGAGAACAATCGAAAAGTCAGAGATGGGCTCCAACCTCGAACCTTTTGTTCGTAGCCCCGCGGCCAGCACGATTCAAATCATCCATGGACAAGAACAGAAAAGTGAGATTTTCTAGGGCAACACGTGAGCCGCCAAACACGCCACACCCTGTGCTAATTCCGGCCAACAGCTATGCCAATCGGAGACAAGTCACCTGTTTTTCTAATCATTTTAAACCACTTTGAAGTCGGTGCCACCAGACGGATGGAGTAGTCGAAACAGCTCATCCGCAGTAGTTTACTGTTGATCACAAGCGCCACTAGTACTCACCTTACAATCATCAAAGTAGAGAGCCGTTGTATTTGAAGCATGGATACCCATTTTTTCTTCCGGCTGACTGTGCGTGACGCCTCCAAAATCTCTTTCAACAATGAAAGCTGTGACCTTGTCCGTGGTCTTACCATCCTCGTCGGTGACTGGTGTCTGTGGCAAATATCAGAAAAGATAGACAATCATGTTCAAACATTTCCAAACACAGTTCAGTCCAAGAATGCGGGCAGTGATATGTAAAAACCAATTCAGAAGAGCCTTATTTCAGAGGCCTGTAGTAGAGATGGAGCACCAGCTTGTCGTTTGTACACTGTTTTCAGCTGTGCGGAGTGGATTTTGACAACTTATTTAGATCATCTGAACGCGGACCGATGAATATGGAGGCTTGCAAAACGAAGAACCAAATATTACACGCACATGGAACGTAGTGTTAATAAAAAAAATAATCATTCAGTTGTAACACCCGTTCGATGCCTAGATGCATCGTCACTAGAAGAAAGCGCGAGGGATAAGATACTAGTAGATACTACTAGATAGGAGCAGCTGAAATGTTGACGTTGGATTCGAACCATGGATCGTCCGATCAGTAATTTCGCGCCCTAATCACTGAGCTATGTCGACCGAGTTGTGAAGGTCCACGTGATCTATGAGCTTCTTTTGCGGGTATGGGACTGACTCTGGCCCCTTTGACTTCCAAAAGTGGGATAAAGGGAGTGACCATAAATATCGGCCGTCACCGGAAATATATTGCAGCCAGCATGAGATAACAATAATAAGTCTTTGGTGGACGTCTTCACACAGCTTCTACACTTCGGACAGGCATATGACCAACGGAGTTGGTCGACAAAGCTATTCGGATGACAGTTGTGCCAGTACACACAAGCCCATTCTTTTCAGAAACCGTAACCGACGTGTCCTTAATTTGTATAACTCAGGCACATCTGGAGTCAATGTGACATAAGCGCGTGAAGGTGAAGTTTGTATACATAAAATACCATTTCAGATGGCTTCAGTTAAACGGCTATAAACCGTGTATTAAAGCTACGCAGGGTTCCAGCACTCGAGATGCTGAGGTTCGATTCGAACTACGGACCTTCCGGTCAGCAAGTTTGGGCCTTAACCACCGAGATTCTTGAGCTCGATGGGAAACTAGTGCATGAACAGTGAGTTATTGGAGATGACCAAATCGGCTCGCCGGCATTGAAGCTATTTGAAGTGAACACGACTGAACGCCAGTAACTGCGTAACCAAGCGATTGTTGTCAGTTACATTGATGACGATTTGTGATTCAGGTCACAAGATCTCCGTCCACGTCTCCAACCCGAACGAGCCTACTGGCTCGTGCTTCCATAGTTCGTCTCACGGCCTTGACTATCCGCCTTTAGGCAATTTTTACCCAGCTCACGGCTGAGCAAGTAGAGCTCTGCAAGGCAAATGGTCATTTGAAGTGCAAGATACCTGTCCTGACAAGCGTGACTTATAAGGCGCGACTGAATTTCGTCAAGGGCAGGAGTTGACCTGGTCTTCACTATTGGTAAAGTGGACTCGATTTCTACCACTCCACAGGGAATTGTGGGCTGCCAGATTAAGTGAATTAATCTACCGCGTTGACTGGTGGACCTTCACGCGCGAGGTTTGCGTATGAGTCAGCAATTTCCACTCTACAACACATGTTCAATCGCTCCTGAAGCAATTAGTCCCTCAAGCAGCACATCAACAAGCAAACTGAAAATGAATGGAGAACGGAAGCTTTGTATTACATCACTGGACTAAACTTGGGGAAAGTCATCCATGGAACCCAGTGAGCCTACAGGAGCTGGCGCACAGTGTCGCTGTAATGGATGAGGAATTAGAGGGTGCATTGGACAACGCCACAGTTTCTGGCGATCAGCAGAGTTAAAAGCAGTCTTCACAACGAGAAAAACGACGACTGTAGCATCTGTCTCAAAGTAAATATACGATAGGGAATTCGGTGTCCACGGCGAAACACAGCTGGAGACTGCCTAGCCCAGTAGTCAATCAACCTGCACAAGATAAAACCAGAGAGTACCTTGACTGCTACTGCTACCAGGTGGACGACATGGATAATTGTGCATGATTTTCTTGCACTGTTTCTGAAGAATGGGATCATCCTCAAATCGTCTGAATCTTAGCATGCAAGAAAGTACAACACTTGGTCTGAGCCACGCTGGCGGCGTTACGCAAACAGTGCCACTTACTCTTGATCGACAACAGGCCGCTTTTTTCAATGACCTGCTTCGCTCTCTGCACTCGCAGTACTGGTCCAGTACAGTTTCATATCCATGCTCTCACATCACACACCCACAGCGTCATCTAACTTAAACGCCATACCGGCCGGCCTAGGTATTCGGCACCGACATACAACTGAAACCTGAAACTTTCGGGTAAAGTGCATCTACCAATATTGACAGCATCTGCCCATAGTCCTAGCTCTTCCGGCACCTGGCTTCGGTGCACATCTTTCAAAATCCAAACAGTCACACAAAAATAAACCATCCCTTCCAAACCAGTTCAGCGCGATCTCGTGAAATCTGGCCTGGAAATAACACCTCGGAGAAAGCATCATTCAAGTCCCGACACAGAACGCTATGTGCCGTAGATGTAAGCATTTGAAACTCGCGAACTGGGTTTTCTTGCATTCGCAGTGCAGACTATTTATTTCCTCAGGGCGGTGGTAATAGTGGAAGGCATCGAAACAGTGTTTTACATATATGTCACGCAATATCAGTTTAGTCAGTTTATCGGCTACAAACCATGTGCCAAGGGTATGCTGGTTTCAGCTGCTACAGTTTTGGTCACCGATAATTTTTATTGTCACATAAAAGCGGGATCTATTCGATCTTATTAAAGACGCGGTCGCATCACAGAGGAAAATACAACCCAGCTTTTGTCAATTTTGTGCACGAACCATCAGTCAAAAAATGAAAGTCCTTCAAATGTAGAGCACTGCAAATGGAATTGGAGCAACATTGGGACTTACAGCAGCAAAGTGCATATCGACTAATGAGGTGGTGAGCTGTGTGAAAATAAGAACCACTCAACTACAATGTGAATAAGATTTCGTTAAGTTACTCTGGTGCCACCACTGATGGTTAAAAGGCCACCAGAAGAGCTTGGAATAGCGTTGGAACTATCTCCCCTAGAGAGTCGGAAGTAAAACTCGGTTGCACTTTGTATTGATGCAGCAGCCTTGAGGTTTTTTATCTAAGCACTAGAGTCAACCCTAGTGGCCAACCATTCACGGTGATCTAACCATAATTCAACTACTGCCACCTATACGGCAAGAAAGGCTGATATTAGTACTATAGATGTCATCCAATGAGTTTTTATCACGAAAACCGTTGCTTTGTCTAATCATTTGAGACAGGTTGAAATGTTTTGAGGTACCCAGTACAGGATGTGTCCAACACTGCAACTGTTTCCGTCTCAGCTGGGGCTCATCAGGGTTTGGAATCTTTGAGTAAGTGGAACGGGGCAAAACAAGTAACTGCAACTTTAGAGGCGATTTCAACGCTTCAGGAATATGTCGAACCGATCTCAAGACAATTCTTATTCAGCTTCGTTTGGTTATTCTTGCTTATCAGTATCCTTTGGTAAACTTGGCGGCACGTGTCTCCAAACCGAGAGGTCGGCCTCTCTAGAGGTCACAAGATACCCGATCCGATCCTAACTCATTTCTCAGGCCTAGGATCCATGTCCTGTCTGCTTTCCACTGAGTTTAAAATTACATCAATCCCACGTTATGATGGCCTCACTGTGCCCTAGGTCACACTTGCACACCAACCCGATGAAATGTTTAGCGAAATGACCTTGATGGTTTCTAGGATGGAATTCCATATATGGGTTGGATAACTCCACCTCAACTTAGTAGTGAAAAGAACCGTTCAGCTGTAACACCCTTTCGGTGCCAAGCTGCCATGCCACCCGAAGGGGGCACGAGGGCTGGGGTACTGCCAGATTGCGCAAGCCTATACAGGAGAAGTGGAGATGCACAAGCTCTGTTGAAAACGTCTTTCCAGTTGATTAGAGACGTTACAGACACCCTTCTTGGGTCAGTGCTTAATTGATTCAAGGGTTCTACGAAGTTATGATAAAGAGGATGGGCTCACAAACAACAGTGGGATTCCCATACCACACTAAGTTATTACACTCGCAAGAAATTCGCTTCCTGACCCCAAGTCCCCGAAGATATAAAACAAGCATGTTCGTCATCATCATCGACAGTACGACATCAGTGTTCCACACCGATGCTTCACCGCCGTACAACTACGATTTATTCGAAGGCCTTATTGTGAAGAAAAGACAAGAGGTGGATGGGGAAGGAACTTAGTGCTAGCATACTACAATTATTCCGGGGTGTCCACACTTCCAGACACTCATTCAGACCACCTGGATAGAAACTGACAAGAATGCCACTGACATCGGTTGGCAGCCATATATTGCAGTGTCTCCAACCATGTGCAGTGAGGATCACGCAGTGCCCATCCTGGAATGCGAGTAGCACCGACAGCGCCCAAACGTTTCGTAATCTCCTTCATACCCCTCTGCCAGGTCAAGGGTTGGCCACCTCTCTGCTTCCGCCAATCTGAGTTGGGCACGGAAAACAGCATTCTCTTCGGCAAACGATGGTTAGGCATACGCAACACATGTCCCAACCAACGCAGCTTCTGGTGCTGGACACATTTTTCAATGGAAGTACTCGTTGCACAACCGAAAACTCATCTTCTAATTGCCTCGTCAGGGCTAGGCCGACACCAACCCAAATGAGCTACGGCCTTGAGACAACGATTGTCGAACACCTAAAGACGTCTCAGTTCCGCTACTTGAACAGACAAATTCTCACAGCCATACAACAAAACAGCCCGCACTGTAGCTTGACACACACGTCCCTTGAGATTCAGGGATACACCACTTTGACGCCATAGGTGTCTCAAATTAGCAAACGCAACCTGAGCCTTGAAGATTCGTGCATTGACCTCATCTGTCACGCTATAATCAGAGCCAATACAACTTCCCAGATATGTGAAACGCTCCACAACTTCCAGTACCTCTCCCTGGATTGTAAGTGGTATGTTCAGTGACTGCACATCCAGGAGCACGACCTTACACTTGTGGGCGCAATGCGCATACCAAAGGACGAGATGACTTTGGTCAGTTCATCCAAAATCACCTTCGCTTTCTGCTCTTTGAAGACGAGAACGATGTCGCCTGCAAAGTCCAGATCGACAAGGTCTTCGTCACAGGATGTTTGAACACCGGGGTTTTGGAGGCCTTCCACCGTTCGTCTCATGATTTCATCGAGCACGAAGTTAAAAAGGAATGGAGAGAGTGGGCATCCCGGAAGGACACCGCTTTGTGTACGCAAGCTTTTGGAGAGCTCGCCGTATACTCCCACATGTCCGGAAGCCCGAGAATACAAACAGATAACTATGTTCGCAAACTCCCGGGACATTCTTCGGTGGGCAAGCGTGTCAATGACAACAGACCGGTCAACCGAGTCAAGTGCGCCTTGGAAATCCAGGAATACTAGAATTGTGGGCCGCTTATACGTATGGCGTTGTTCTAGCACCTGACGGAGTGTGAAAATTTGGTCAACACAACCCGAACAGGCCGAAATCTTGCTTGCTATTCTCGAGTCAGTGTTTCACGGGCCACCGGAAGGTGACGGAGCACAAGTGACGCCAACAGCCTCGTTACGACAGCGTCATGCTGGTCCCCCTGTGGTTACCACACTCACTACAAGCCTCTTTTTTGAAAACGGGCACTACCACTGACTCTCCTCAGTTGTCTGGGACAGACTCTTTTTCCCAAATGCAAGCGAACAGATCAGACAAGCACTGACTTAGGACTTCACTCCCATCTTTGAACAATGCGGATGGGATGCCATCCAAACCAGAAGCTCGGTGGCGTTTGAGAGAACATATGCAGTCCTAAACCTCCGAGACTGTAGGTGGTTCCACGTTCACCGTCCAGAGTTTTACGTCAACTCTGGGCTCCAGATGCGTGGCAGCTGTTGGCCACGACAATTATTGTTCGAAGTATTCGGCCCATCGGTCGAGGCGTTCTTCTTTATTCAAGATGGTAACTTCTTTCTGATCCTTGATGGTTTCACTCACAGGTGGTTTCCGGGGACCGGTCGCACGGACCAACTGAAATAATTTTCATGCATTACCGGCTTTCTGGGCCCCTTCTATTTTCTTGGCCTTCTGTGTCCACCACACTTCACGGTCGGCTCGCACGCTCACCTTCACTTGACGTCTGATAATTCATCGCATCAAGTTATGTTCGGGACCGTCTGGGCTATTTTTCCGAGATTCAAGCAGTGGCACCGTTCGGTCTGATATCCAGTGGTTGAGTGCGTCTGGTGGTGCCATGCCACAGGCGAAACTCCCAGCACTACGCAAATAGGTGGCAATCTCATCCCAGTATGAGTTCACATCTGATGAGGGAGCATTTGGAAGAGACTCTAGGAGACGATTCTGGTAAATTCGCCTAAAGTCCGGATCTGTCAGTCTCTCAGTTTCCAAGCGATTTGTCCGCACCTTACGCAGCCCAGGAAAACGTAGGAAGAAGTGATTCCGGACGAGTGGGTAATCGCAATCCACAAATGTGTTCCAAAACGACTGACAATCATTGATCCGCGCCATCGGTAACTGATGGAAATGTGATCGACATGAGTTTGTGGCAGATATAACGTTGAAAGACACCGTGTGGCCAGAAGACTTCGGTTATTTCGGAAGTTATTACTGCATAAAAACAGCCTGTGATCAGCCCACGGCTGAAGCGATCGTTCACCATTGTCCGTATGTACTAAGTCCAATCCATGTCGACCTAATTAAGTCTCAGATACGCTAAGCCTGCCCACTTGTACATTCATATCTCTGGCAACCACAGCAAACTCTGAGCTGTTGGCTCGCCGGAACAGAGCATTTAGGGCGCCTTAAAAGCTGTCTTCGGTGGCGTCAGAACTACAGTCAGTTGGGACGTGAGCAAACACGCTTGTGAGACTCCTCCACATACGTTGCCACACGAACCGCACAGAGGCGATAGGTGGCAACAGGTATCCAGTCAAGCAAAGATATTCCCGCCCAGTGACTCAGGACGATACCAACCCCTGCACATCCTACCGCAGCAGCCTCTGCATCACCAGAGTTGCGTAGTTGGAACCGAGTGGAGACTGACGGGGCGGTCAGCTCAACCACCGTGCTTATATCTTGAATTCTTGTTTCTTAGACACAGCACACATCAATGCCAAGCGAGTCCAGTGTGAGAGCCAGAGCAGCTTGTTGTCCTGCTTGCTTCAGAGTGCAGACATTGAAGGCGGCCAGATAGACTGGGCGTCGAGGCTTGAAGATTGATTTGGAGATGCCTGAGGATAGGAGACGAAGCAATGAACCACAAACGTACCTTTGCGAATACCGTAAATATATTAGTCCACCGTTACAGATCCATACTTTTGTTCCATTCAGAATACAGTGCTTCCAATCTGATGAGAGTTTTGCTGGGAGACGAAGGTGGTTTTACCTCCGTAACGCGTGAGGTCCTTATCACTGTATGACAGCGAAGTCTGAGTGGACCTCGAAGAAATCGAACCCGTCTAAGTATTCCACTTCCGACCCATGTAGTCATAGGAAGAGACATCAGAGATATTTCCACATCACATAGTTCTGTGGCCATTGCGGGGCGTTTCAAAAGAAATAAGTGGAAGACCGGGGTGCAGCTTGGATAGTGGTGCAATGCTCTGAGCCAGATATTTGGAACTGTTACCCATTTATACTGTGACCTTCGGTAACCGTTTCGAGATGCGATAGGACGTCAACATGTCTCCCCAACTACTTGCTCCGTTTATCTCCGACACCACATTTTACGCGCTCTCTCATATAATTGATATTACCTATATGTGGATCTAACTGCTTAGGATAAATACTTCCTTTGAACCAGGGATTTCGGTTTCGAATGTAATTTTCATGTTGGAATTTTGGGTGTCAACATTACCACTTCAGGAGGGTTCGGGGAAAGCAAATGAAAACGAGGCTCGCTGGTCTCAATAACTCAAACATAATACCGGAGGTCCTTCGGCAAAAGAACAACCACAAACGTACCTTTGCGAATACCGTAAATATCTTTGCCAGTCCACCGTTACTGATCCATATTTTCGTTCCATTCAGAATATAGTGCTTCCCATCTGGTGAGAGTTTTGCTGTTGTCTGAACCGAGGCAGCATCAGACCCTGAACCCGGTTCAGTTAGACAATATGCAGCAATAGTTTTTCCTGTGGTCAAGTCCGGCAGATATTTCGCTTTTTGGGATTCGGTGCCGTAAAGAACTATTCCTTTGTAGCCGATACTCTACGGGATAATTATGAAAAGCCATTGTACCTGATGAGCTCCTAAATGTATGCCCAGCGCAAGATCACTCTGGCCAATGATGTTCACCAGCCGAGCGTACTCGGAATTTCCCAGACCCAGACCCTGGTATTCTTCTGGCGCCTGCAGTCCATACGCTCCCATATCGCTTAATACACGGGACAGTTTCTCGTCAAACTTCCCCTCTGCATCGTGCTTCACAGCGTCCACCTCTGTCTAAACAAATCATCAACTACTAAAACGCCAAACCTCAATAAACTTTTCAAGCGGAGTAACAATGTCCTGTAGATTTTGCAGCCTCTCAGAAGTTAGGGCTATGAACTGTAAGATCTGATGAGGCACAAACCTTTAGGAAATGGCAGAACTTCGTTGACGTTGAGCTTCCCCCGGAAAACATTCATAGCAAAAGAATTGGTTTCCGTTAACTACGTAACGGGAAGATTCATTGACAGAAAATACGATGCATACAGGTTTCACCATTTTCGAGTACCTAGATACTAGTTGTTTCACGACACCCGGACGGAGATGCCTTGTGTTCCGCAGACCACGCAAAATAGCAAATCGCTGCGCCTTCTCCATCACCCGATAATTCGCAGATTGCACTCGCCTCAATAGCACTAACGAAAACTCAGACCACTCATTGGTCTACGCGAACTCCAGGAATCATGGACTGAAGCTTCCGTCCAAGTTTCCCGGGTCGAGCTTTTTCTTGTCCACCAGCGCCTTCTGTCCATTTGACAGGCGTGAGCCAACCATAGTTAGTTACTTGCGGTCTGGTCCGGGATAAAGGTACTTCAAGTCCACAGTGATAATTTCCTGGCTCGTTTTTGTGCGGTTCTTATCTCTGCTAAATGATGTCAAAGGCGTCTGATGAATCGTCACCCATGGTACCACCGGCATCTATTACGCCACGTACTTCGTACTCTAGAATGTCATCGCCGCCCACTAGTAGTAAACCGAAATTAATTTCGCCAAAACTGTGGGGTTCTCAAATTTGCGAATTTTACAGAGTGAGTCTGATACGTGATACGTTCGCACATTCTAATGCCATGTTGCTCATATCAGTTTGTTCAAGTAGAAAAACTTTCAAGGTAACCGACCACCGCTACGCGCGGTACCTTTGTGGCGTTTTCTACCTTTGTTTTGCTTTCATTATAACACTACGTATTTCATCAATTGCATAATCGTTTTTTTTGTTTGAATACGAAAAACTACAAAAACGCGCACTTGTACGATTTTACGCAATACAAACGTGGTCACGTGCTTCGACTCTTCTCTTCTGATTTCGCTCGCGCTTGCAGCGGTCATTTGCGAGTCTCATGTGCTAACTCTGGTATCAAAACATTTCAGACCATCTTCGGAATCTATTATACGTGGGAACTGTTCAGAAGAAGACCCCTGGAACACCATAATTGGATCATTGTTTATCCTCTGACCTGGGCCAACGACGAACCATTTTAAAGAGAACAAGTATTAGTGAGTCTGTTCCATCCGACCTCTTTATTATTGTATACCCAACCTAGCGTTATTATTTTTATTTCTTTGCCACACACTCCTGGTGAAGTAACTTATTGGGTAGCCAAACCACTACACTAGTCTATTAAGTACAAATTCATCTATATCCCATTCCATACAATCACCTGTCATCACCCTAATCGCTGCAGACGTCAAGTTTTTCTTTCAATGTATATTAATGCACATTACCCCATTTGTTGACTTTTCAAACTCACCATGCTTTACTAATCTCACCTCCCCCCTCATCGTCCCAAGCTTTGAACTTCGGCAATGCCCGGTTTGGATGATCTTGTTGGCAGTTATCCACATCACCTGGCTTGTGAACCGCAGGATCCCCAAAAGGACCAAAACACCCTGCGACCCCATATCGGCTTCGTTCCACCTTATTTCCTCGGTCAGCCTGAAATGAATCCCGCTGCCCAAAGGACTGCACACCCCAGCCCACTCACCTTAAACTTCGAAATCGGTTTCGTTTTTCCCTCGCGCACATTCGTGAAAGAATTCTATCGTTTTTCAATCTATTTACAGAGTTCACACGTGTCTTTTATTTAATTTTTCACTCCAAAATAACCTTTGTGTGATAACCTCTGTCAGTTTACACCCAGTTCCTGCGGCGCAACCAGTCTCAAATATGACACAAATTAATGCAGGCTGTTCTTCACAGCTATCGATGGACCACGATAGATTTGGGGGAAATGGGTGTCCGTCGAATGTAAGACGTGGTATGCAATGCCACAACTCTAAGGCCTGATGACATTTTAAATGTACAGATTTATAAAACGACCAGGTTAGCAGACTAACTAACACTCCTGTCCAGTTTGTCTGCGCCACCTGCCTCTACTTTAAGGGTGCGATTCATTCCGCAACTAAAAAGAGAGCCATCAAAAACGAAAACAAGTCTCCACTGTTAAATTGGGAATACTGGTGTGAATGTTCCGCTTTAATCGGTGTACTCGGTGCAAAATTGGCGCTATTTTCTAAAGCTCTGGAGAACAAAACCAAAGAAAACAGTAACCTGGACGATATCTGATAGTGAACTTTCTTCCATGAACGAGTACCTTGCGCTATCCACCTTGGGTCCGCTGACTGCGGAGAAGGTCATCCAGTTCTCTTATGCGGCGATAAAGACCGACACGGCGTCTCTAGTGGACAGGCGCATGAGGGAATGTAGGCTGATCATCTGAGGGTCATTCTCCAAAAAGTCACACGAACGAAGAATGCACGGTCACTCCTTGGTGGCGTCCTCACAAAGCCCGACCACGAATCGCTTTACGCGGATTGGTTGCGCAGAAGGGAAGCATACGAATACCTGGGCTTCTAGTCACTTATTCCTCTCATTTGCATCCAGAAGATCTTGGAGCGGACTATCAGCATTCAAAAAGTCTACACAGCTATCAGGCGTATACCTGAGGATCACCCTCTAAAGGCGCGAAGGCTGGGCCACAGCAGTCCCAAAGGAGAGGTGCAAAACAGGCTTCCGCTTTGCGCCAGTTCAGCCGACTCCAAATCTGTGGCTGAAACGATGGTGGTTATGGTCCCCCGTGCTCCTGAAAGCGCGCCGCCGCAACCGGCCGCGACTCCGGATTGTAATTTCTACTCAGCCATTGCAGGCCCTTCGGTTAACAAAAGCAGCGATGCTCGGGAGTAGGCAGTCCATGCGCGGAAGCGGCGCTCAAAGTAATAATGATAATATTAATAATGTTTATTCCCAACTTGTGGGAGGCATGCCGTCAGGCATGACCATAAGGTTATAGTCAGAATAAAGCATGATTATCACTCATTTCTGTAACAGACGATAAAGTCGCAGCCGCAAACTCTACACCCCGCTCCTGAGCTGGACTGGGTCAGACATGGGAGGACAAATGGTGGAACCTACCGACAAACCAACCACAAAATTTAACCTTGACTTCAGGAATGCTGCGAGAAGCCCAGTCACGAAGAATGGAAGTTGTCAGTCTCCAGCCACACTCCGCCAAAAGTGGACTTTTATATTGTGAACCCAGACCCAAAACAACAAGCGTGAACACATCAAACAGGAAATCCTTCTTACACACCATCGGCCACGCTGATTACGGGCTAATCGGGAGTCCACACAAATACAAAGGAAAGACAACTGCTGTCAAACAAACTACACTAGATTCGCCAAATTAGAAAACTGTTGGCCAGCTTCAGGTCGCAGTCCACCGCGGAAACGAGCTTAATGGGAGCGCAACCAAAAAGGCCCTCATGCATCCCTGTTGAAGAAGCTCAATTTTGTTGGCATCACTGGATGCTTATTTCAGTGGTTCACCTCCTATCCATCCGAGAGGTCACGGGTAACACAAAGTGGTGGTAAACAGTCATCCTAACTACCGGGCACCAGTGGAGTCATCCAGGGGAGGGCGCTAGGCCCCATCCTATTCCTACTATGTACCAACGACGTCTTTGACGCTGTATCCCATGGTTAACCCTTTTTATTCGTGGACAGACACAATTCTTTCCTCTGCCAAAGCTCTTGTCTTTCACCAGATCGAACAAGATTAAGGCTCTCTGACCCACTGGTCAAATGTCTATAGCCTAAGCTTCTCTTCTTCCAGGTCCCATATAACTTCTTGCCGCTGCTCCTTCCAGGCTCATACGTTCACAATTAATGGGAACCCTGTCACTCATTCAACGGAAACAAAGACCTTGGTCTCAGATGATCTTGTACCTTTAATTTTTCAGGTTGACCGGGCACATGCGCTATACTTTCTAATATTACGCTCCTTCCATCCTCGAGACACGTAGGTTGCAATTGGCAAGCTATACATGCGGCCAATTGTGGAATTCTGTCCTTCTTTCTTTTCCTTTTATACCCAAAGTTTTAGGCTGGCACTCAAGAGCGTCCGACGTCAATTCACCGAAAAATTTATTTCCACACACCAGCCCCCTCCCACGGCTCCCGCTGTATAATCTCAGGCCTTGAACCACTTCGTAAGCTGTATCTCGAAAGGTTCATTCATCCAAAAGTTATCCCCACAGACCAGTCCTCTCTCCTACCTCTCCTGCTGTATATTCTTAAGCCTTCAGCCACTATAGCTCAGACAGTTAAGGCTAAATTTAGCTCTCCCACATGGTTTGTGGTACCGGAACGCTTTTGTAGCACGAGCTAGGCCAAACGAAAAGTCATCTACGCGCTATAAATTCCGTAAATCCAACGGTCTCTTAGTCTGCTCTCCAGCGCGTACAAACCTATGCCACTACTTCTTTCTGGTTTGCTACACTCGCATTTGGAACAGTATCTCCGGTCGGTTTCGGAATATCACACAACGACTCACGTTTTCGCAGTCTGGTGATGACTTCCTTACGTGTGCAGCCGCAGCCGCCCTACTTAATGCACAAGTATCCCCTAATCTCCTTTATGAACAGGGTCCAGACCACCTCTGAGTTTGACGAAGGTACATTTGGTGGGCGGAGAATTTTTAGTTTGAAAAAATCAGCCACCACCTTATTATACCTTGCTACCTCTTTGACTTGCCTAATGCAGCTTATACCAGGTTCCTCCCAGCTAAGTCCGGGCCCTGTACCACTCTATCCGTTCTGTTTGATGAGTTGTGCCTCGTCTTGCCTAATACTAACCAACATAGAGCAAGCGTAAGTCAGGGTGTCTCATACTTGAAGACGTATTTTTCGCCACACAACCCGCACAGCACACGCACAAAACATTGCGGTACGCCTCTGTTTGGCTCGATAGCTCACGCACCGTCGTCGTTTATCCATGTTCACACGCTCTGGCCATTTCCATCCTGTTCTCATTGTCCCAATGTTAGCTATCGCCTCATTTGCTACCACGACTTGCCTCTTACAGCAGCTGTTTGTCGTTTGCTTGTGCGAAATAACTGACCTGTTTTATGGGCCTGGCTTTCCCCTGACCGGATAAACTATCTGATAGCTGGGGTCCCTTTTAAAGCACAAGCCGCAAGTATGACTACTTGGTGGCATGCCAGCATGCGGATCTGGTAGCACGCACGAGGGATGGGAACCTCA
>CM030369.1:13390154-13511362 GCA_003604175.2 Clonorchis sinensis | reverse complement strand
ATGTCAGTGGCGATCTTGTTGTCAGTTTCTATCCAGATTGCCTGAATGAATGTTTGGAGGTGTAGGCACCTCGGAATGATTGTAGTAAGGCAGCAGTAAGTCCCCTCCCCGTCCATCTTTATTCTTTTGATCACAATAAGGCTTTCAAATAAATCATGGTTGTACGGCAGCAAAGCATCGGTGTTGAACATTGATGTCATGCTGTCGATGATGATGATGCTGTATGAGCTTTTGCCTTGATTCACCACGTCCGGTGGTTTATGAGAAGGTTACTCTCTCTCACCTTTCATATTCGACTTTATTGCTATACTGTTTGAAACTTCGCCTGCCTCCGAAACCTCGAGGACCGAGATTATTTCATGTTTGCTATGGAGTACGCAGACGACACTGCACCTTCTGGTTCGGATACGAGGCTTTCCAAATAATCTCATGGTTTTGTACGCGCCTCTCATCGTCTAAAGATCTGCTGCAAAGGTGGATGCGATCACTTCCAAGCCTTTTGTTGATCGGCGTTGCAGAATTAGTTGTGTGGACAGTTGTGTAAGTTCCGGCGGACTGGCTGGAGACGAGGTCACTTTCAGCGTAAACGTGTAAGTATAATGGAAACAACCACTGTGTGAACTGTTTCCAAACCCATTATACACTGCGGGGAACTTTGTATAGTGATGCCTGATGTTTGACTTCGATGCTTGGTATCCGGTCATACTTGTTCATCTACCAAATCCACCTAAGTTCACCTGTTGTTAAATTGGGATCAGGGTTTACTCATCTCTAACCATGTTATGACACTCCATCCTCGTTTTGGTGGGACCTCCCCTCCCACGCCTCGAGAATTAATAGCCTACATGGTGGCAAATTACTTGAGGGTATATTAGTTTCCAAAACGTCCACCGCCGGTCACGATTAGGCGTTCCGAGGCATTTGAGATGCTTTTTCCCATGAATGAGAGCTCGGGATAGCTCAGTGGGGGCCTAGTGCTGGCCTCTGTCAAGCATTCTGAGGTGCCTACACCTCCAATCACTCAATCGGATAATCTGGAAAGAAACTGACAGCACGAACACCACTGACATTGATTAGCCGCCATTTCTTGCAACATCTCCAGTCAAGCACAGTCGGGGTCACGGGGACCCCATCCTGGAAGGCGTACAACACCCAAACTCTTCGTGATCTCTTTCACGCCTTTCTGCCAAGTCATACGTTACCCACCTCGCGATTTGAGTCACTCTGAAGGAGGCACGGAGAACAACACTCGTCTCGGTAGACGGTGTTTCGGCATGCGTTGCACATGACCGAGCCATCGGAGTCGGTGGTGCTGGATGATTTCCCCAATTGATGTACCTGCAGCACAAGCAAATACCCGTTTTCTAATCACCTCGTGACTAACACGCTGACGCCATCCAAAACCAGCCACGCTTCTGAGGCATCGGTGGTCGAAAACCTGGAGACGCCTCACATCATCTGTCCGTAGAGGCCATGTCTCGCACCCATACAACAATACAGCCCTTACTGTAGCCTGGTACACACGACCCTTAAGATCTAGTGAGATGCCTTTTTGACGCCACAAGTGACGCAAATTAGCAAACGTGATTCGAGCCTTTGAGATTCTTGCACTGACTTCACCAGACACACTTCCGTCAGAGCTAATACAACTACCGAGGTATGTAAAGTTTTCCACAATCTCCAGTGATTCTCCTTGAATTTTAAGGGATATGTCCGGAGACTGCACGTTCTGAAGCATGACTTTGCACTTTGAAGGTGCAAGGCGCATGCCAAAAGATGGTATGATGGTGGTCAGTCTGTTCAACAGGGCTTGTGCTTCACTTTCGTCTTCAAAGATGAGGGCGATATCATCTGCGTACTCCAGATCGACAAGGCTCTCACCAGCAACGATTTGAACACCGGGGTTTTGAAGACCTTCCAGCGTTCGCCTCATTATTTCATCAATGACGAAGTTGAACAAGAATGGAGAGAGTGGACATCCTTGTCTGACACCACTTTTTGTAGGGAAGCTTTTGGAGAGCTCGCCATACACTCTCACCCGCCCAGAAGTATGTGAATATAGGGATCGGATTATGTTTACAAACTTCTGGGGCATACCCTGTTGAGCAAGTATATTTAACAGCACTGACCGATCGACAGAATCAAACGCACCCTTGAAGTCAAGGAACACCAAGATTGTGGGTCGTCTGTACATGTGGCGTTGCTCTAACACCTGACGGAGTGTGAAGATGTGGTCAATGCAGCCTCTACCCGGTCGAAATCCCGCTTGATTCTCACGAGTCAAGGTTTCGCGTGCCATCGTAAGACGACGAAGAATCAATGACGCCAGAAGCCTTGTCACAACAGGAGTCAAACTAACACCTCTGTGGTTGCTACATTCACTGCGAGTACCCTTTTTGAAAATGGGCACTACTATCGATTCACCCCAGTTGTCTGGGATGGTCTCTTTCTCCCAGATAGACCCAAATAGGCTAGACAGGCACTGGCTGAGGAGCCCACCACCATTTCTGAAAAGAGCAGGTGGAAGGTCGTCAGGACCAGCAGCAGGATGAAGCTTGAGTAGGGAAATACACTCGGACACTTCTGAAGCTGAAGGCGGCTCCATATTCACAGTCCGTCTTTCTGTTGGAGGCCACGTTTCTGGATTGGAGGTAGCAGGTGGCAAGCTGAATTGCTGTTCGAAGTAGTGTGCCCAGCGGTCCAAATGTTCCGCTTTGCTGCATATCAGGGAGCCATTTTGGTCTCTGATTATTTCGCTGACAATAGGTTTCCGAGGACCAGTGGAACAGCTTGCGAACGTTTCCAGCATTCTTTGCACCTTCCATTTCTTCGGCCTTTCGGGTCCACCAAGTTTCTCGGTCTGCATGGACACTCAGTTTCACCTGGCGTCGGATGATGCGTCGGGTGGAGTTGTGGTGGCGGTCATGAGGAATCTGTCGCCGGGTCTCCAGCAAAGACATGGTCTTATCGGTGGTCCAGTGTTTGGATGAAGTTGGCTGGGTTGTACCGCAAACAGACGTTCCGGCCTTGAGTAACGCTTTGGATATCTTTTCCCAGTGGCCGTTTATATCCGACACCGTACCGTCCGGCAGGCATTCGAGGAGCTGGTTCTGATAGTTTCGTTTGACTTCTGGATCCACTAGCTTCTCAATGGCTAAACCAAATGTGCACGTTTTGCGTAGAAGTTGCGTAGCGTCAGCAGTAGCATGTTTTCGCTCACCCGCCCTGCTGCATGCAGCAAGTAGGGCGACCCGGCTGATGGCACCACGCGACGGCCGATTTGGAATGAAAGTATTGTTAGCTGTAAAGGTCATGGTTGTACGGGGGCTGGGATACTGCCAGGGCGCCCATACCTAGACAAGAGGACGATTAGGGTCCTCAACCAAAGCCTTTGGATCAAAAGCCTAACCCTAAGACAGCGATGTTGGGCTGGAAATACAAGTACATTACCATTTTTACGGAACATGTCGCCACGCGTGTTCCAACCCCCAACTTGGAAGGCCAGAAGACTGTGTTCGTCAGACCTCTACCCATTGAGCAACCTGTTATGAGAGACTGTGTGAGTGTCGCGCAGACACACCCCCCCCCTAGTATAGCTCAATGGGTCGCCGAGGCATACAAACCACCACGTCACGGTAAGGAACCACAGACATTACGGTCAGTAATTTCGCCCCGTTACCATTGAGCTGTCGTAAGTGATCACATTTTACCTGAATGGGAAGATAATTATTCTGTCCTCCCCTTTAAAAATTTTATTGAAAAATCATTCAGCTGTAACCCCCTTCCGGTGCCTAGCTGCCATGCCACCCGAGGGAACCACGAGGGCTGGGATACTGCCAGGTTGCCCAAGCCTAGACAGGGGAAGTCGAGAGGCAGAGGTCGGGTTTGAACCACTGACCTCCCGGTCAGTAAATTCGCGCTCCAACCACTTGCGCCATCTCGTCCCCTCCCCCTCCTCCCCTTTGAACACTAATTACGCTATACGAACATCTGATCCTCGCTATCCATCACATTACTGCCTGTAGAAGATAATTGGTGGATCATAACCTCTCGTCCCATTCTCGGTCGCAAGATAAAGCACGCATAATGTGTAGTTTATATATCTTTATGTATGACACTACAATACAAGGGATTTCACAACAAAACCGACCGACCGGACGTCTGGTGTTTTTGGTTCTCGTTACTTTACACCTGCCAGCTTCATCGTGATCTGTCATCTGGCTTAACACGGCTAAGTCCTGTTTTGGTTCGCTCCTAAACGGCTCTTTGAACAGGTATGGGACGTCCTGAAGGACGTCAGTATTCTGTCGTAACCATAGTTTTATGTTTATAGGCGGTTGAACCGAACACGTAATCTGTTATGACAGCTAAAACCGCTGCGGAGCCCATTAGACACGAAAGTAAACCTCTCATCTGCAAAGAGTTTTTGAAAGTGCACGCTCTCAAGCATCCTCCTGAACTTTCCTGGTCTTTCATTGAATATTAAACAAAAATGAACGAACACTGCAAAGTGGTGCGGTGCACTCGGAGTGCACGATATCAGAATTGTCTATAGAACTGGACAGACACTCAGCGCCCCCACATCGTGTCAGATCAAGTCAGTAGGCTTCGCAGCTCCGGCGTATCACATGCGGAATACTTCAAAGCAAAAGAGGGGTTAACGGCGGTAGATGGAGTTCCCAACAACTTCGAACAATAAAACTGGAGAAGAGTCTATGGACCAATGTGAAGACTTCTGTTACCTCGATAGCACACTGTTGATATGATTGTTTATTGTTACCTGAGATCCCGTGTCTGCAGCAGCTGAAGCATGTTGTTTGAATGGAAGTGGACAGGTTCCAAAAGCAACTTCTGTATGGTCAGTCGCATATTGGGAGACTAAAGTCTGGTGGACGGTAGTGTCGATACCTGAGCTTTCTCGTGAAACTTTTGAGTGGATCGCACGAAATACTATTGGAAGCAGACTTCCCAGCTACCCTACTAACACATGGTGGGTTTCAACTGTTTGGTTGTTTTCAGGTGGTTTGACAAGTGCTTGCCATCAGTTCGATATTCTGGCAGCGTGTGAGTTTCACCTTTCCTGTTCGGCCTTCAGGCTTACACTGAGTAAAGGACGTCCAACTGTGTATTCCTGTGACCCATTTCAAGTGGCATGTGGTGCAGGGTGTCGTCGACGCAGTTAGATCTGACACTTGGATCGAGAGGTGGTTTCCGATGCACATTGTCGCTGTGGGAGCTATTTCCTGACGCCACACAAAATGGAGGTTTTCAGCTGACTTTATGGTTGAATCCAATTTCCAACAGAATAGTTACGATAGCGTAATTGATTAATAACCGGGGTAAACACAGGGACGACTGTCTATCCCACATAAGGGCCACTCTCCTTCACAGAGCGGATTTTGTTGCAAACCGAGAGGGCTGCTCTACAAACTGTGTACAAACTATGAACTAGTAACAGTCGTTAAATTCAGTTCTCCCTGGACATTCTGCTCAAACAAATGAGGTTTCATCGTACCAGACAACCTTGTTGCTTTTATCTGACTTCGCGAAGATGTCACAGCCATTTCTGATTGGTTTGCACCGCTTCGTGCGCTTTCCAGCAAGTCTATAATTCCATAATATTCCTCCGTGCCTTAGCCCACTAAATGATTTCCCAGTATCCTGTGGTTTTTCTCTTCATTGCAGATTTTCATTTCATGATCTCTGAACGATCGACAAAATCTCACTTGGCTTCGCTTTCGTGGCCACTTTAACTTTCGGAATTTCTGTCAAAACGGACGTATTTCTATATTGATCACTATAGGACACCATGGCTAATTGTCCGCCAACAGATGCTGCTATCGATGAACACAAGGATACAGATTCTACAGTCGTGGGCCGAAAATCTAGCGATGTAATTGTGAGTACATTGGCGTTGTTTTCTCCTTGTGGTCCCAAAGTAAGACTTTGTTGAAAGTGCCATGGGCTGGCATTGTGGCTTGCATTAGTACAGCCCTCCGAATTCATCAAACATGTGCAACGGTAAAAAAAGCGTTCAGCTGTAGCACCCTTCCGGTGCCTAGCTGCCATTCCACCCGGAGGGAGCACGAGGACTGGGACACTGCCGGGTTGCCCAAGCCTAGGCAGAGGTCGGGTTCGAACCACGGACCTTCCGGTCAGTAAATTCGCGATCTAACCACTTGGACTATCTCGCCCGGTCTCTACGGTCTCTACGGCGTTATCACGAACACCAATAATTATTCGCCTGGAAACAAAATCATATAGAGATTTCCTCCTTTCCGTCCAACTCATACCAGTGGTGCGATGTGGTCGTGTTTCATAGTATAAAATGTCTCTGGTTTGTTATTTTTGGGTACGTGCTGGTCATCATTGGCTCACCATTCTCTATCTAACTGTCGGTCACACCACTTTGGTAGAGGAAGGTAACACTGTTCTGTACATCTTGGACTCCGGTTGGGAAGCATCGAAGCCTAGTCGCCAGTATTTATGTCCTAAGACGTGGTGGGTTTCATACTAACTCCTTACGAAAGCATTTTTTTAACAATATGGAGTAGTTCTTTCCTTTCGCTTTGCTATAGCTTCAAAAGCAGTCAAAATTGTACTTGCTCCTTGAATTGTATTCGAATAAATCCTGGCTTCTTTTCCTAGAGTACTTCAATTTCTTTCTTATCCCTCAGACTCCATTGTTGTCTCATATCCGTAGCCGGACCAACGGAGTTGTCAGCCATAAACGGAGCAGCGACCATTCGGCTCAGGTTTTGGCGGGTTTGAACGAACTCCGTCAGTAAGCTCATCTGCCGCTTGTGATAGCTTATCATTCGTTGTGGATTCCCCGTGTGTTATTTCGGTTTCCCTAACTTCCAAAACACCCGATTGTGTCTTTGAGGAGTTGCATGGTTTCGTTTGCTAGTCTAGGCGATAGTGTTAACCGGTTTTATTGTCTTATCATCAGGGAGTGACTGTAGGTGACGTCATCCATTTGTGTGTCTTTCTGGTTTTTCATCATACGATTCTCAGAGTCCACTTCTCTTCTTTCAACCAGAGGTGGTCAGTTTTGCGACGTAACTCTCAAGGCGGGTTCTACAACAATCTTTGCCCATCGGGCGGTTCTCGCCTCCAGTTCACACTACTTCAACGCCATGTTCTCGCACCCCGTGCTTGAATCGTACTCGGAGTGTGTGACAATCCAGGACGTGGATGAAGCTGCTCTAGCCCAGATAGTGGAGTTTATCTACACCGGTGGTGAGTTTGCACCACCCAAATACCTGTTTACTTCATTCTGTTGTGTGTTGCTTCCCAAAAGAAGCAAAAGCTCATTGCCCACACTACTTCCAGTTTTTCATTGAAGCTTGATATGAAATTCATGTCGCTTGGTAACATCACGACAGAACCACGAGATTGTTCCAGGCTCTGGTGAAAGTTAAGTCGTACCGTGATCATACTATAAGCCCTAGATCTACCTTACCACTGCCTTTTAGTACACATATTGAGTTAGCTCACTGGTTGTAGGGCCCGAATCCCCCTTTCCTTGGTGGTTTCACGGTTATTTCACATCACTTTGGTATCTGTTCATTTCAGTTTATCAGCTGTAAATCATGCACTCTGTGTATATTGGCTCCGGCTGCTACAGTTTCGATTACCGTAAAATGGGGGAACGTGAGAGTTATAGCCAAGCATTGGAGCCGATGTCATGACTAGTTAGTTCAGGAGACTGGGCAGCTATGCGTTGAAGGCAACAGCTTTGATACACGAGCGCTCTTGACTTCTTGATTGAGCCGTCTGTCATTGGTGGGTTTAGTTCCGGGATCCTGTTCCAAGGATGCGACAGTTGTTGACTCGACGGAGTTTATCGGTTAGTGTTTCCAGGTCACAGACTGTCAACCTCTCGATCGGTCCCACTCTAGGCGGGGTTGGGCGAAAAGGGATCTAGGACGCAGACGGTCCACTGGTATGTGGACCAGGTGGCATGCCCTAACCAGCTTAACCTATGGAGTGTGGTTAGCTCATTTATGGTGGGAAAATTCCTTTTTCCTGAAACTACGTGATATACCTCAGCGTTTTTGATTCAATGTTTTGCAGTATGTGAAAATTTCGAATGATGTTCTTACTTTACTTGGTTTGATAACAAGAACAAACAACTCGTCTAGGTCGACGCTCTCACTGAAGGTAGACATTGCGGAGCCGCTACCTTCCACTTCGACAAATTAATCGAACGCTTTGAACTTTGGCGAACTTTCATGTGCTGGTGCTATTCAATTCTTGTGAGCTTGTTAACGAACCTCAAATCGGTGATAAATATCCCATCTGGATCTGTTCTCACAACTTCTAAATCTACCTACTCCCAAAGTTGTCCGCCTTATTGTTGGTTCGTCTCAGCATAATTTTTATTGTATGCTAACCAATACCTGATACCCACTTGTTCCACTTGACCGGCATACAGATCTACTCGTGAATGAAGAAACCGTTGAAACCCTTCTTCCTGCGGCGAATCTACTCCAGTTGCCCTTCGTTCGTGATGCCTGCTGCCAGTTTCTTCGATCTCAACTGCAACCAGAAAATTGTCTTGGTATTTTACGTTTCGCCAAATTCCACAACTGCAACGATTTGTGGGAAACCACTTGTCACTTTGCCGAGGATAACTTCGCGTGAGTGTCCTGTTGTTCTCGAAGGCGCTGTTAGCAGTGAATGCATCAATGTGTCTTTTAACCCCTTTGGATACTTTGTTCGGAGTCTACAATCGGTTGGATTTCTTTTTTTACACGCTTTCAAAATTTTTCCATGGTTGTTTGAATGTTTTTGACCAGGGGAATTTTCGTTTCGCATTCTCAATTTTAATGCACCTCGTAGTAAAGTGGCGAGCAGCTGTGATGAATTCGCTGAGCTCAGCACGACCGAGTTGGAACAACTTATATCCAGCGACCGACTTATCGCTTCCGAGGGTCAAGTATTGGAGGCCGTTCGTCGATGGGTGGGACATGATTTGGGCAAGCGACAGAAAGCCGCCAAACGTTTGTTCGAGCGCGTGCGGTTCGGATTGCTCTCCCGCGACGAAATAGTTCGTCTCGGCAGATCCGGGGAATTTTTGTCCTCCAATCCTTGGTGCAAAGATCTTCTGCTCCAGGCTGCCATCTATCACCTGTCACCATCGGATGGAGAAGAGTTGATGAAGCTGGAACAATTTAGACACCGCAGAAGTACATCCGAGGTTAGTTCTTATCCTGTGTTGTCGTTCTCTGAGTCTCTCAACAGTTGTCGTTTCTTCCAAATGATGCAAACCTTGGTTATGGGAGTGCCGTTTTAAAATAGACATATTTGGGCCCAGAACTTTACCATCTTCTTGAGGACGGCCTCTCTCCTTGTAGATTGCATTTGAAGTGTCTGACGTGCGACAGTCTTACACTGAGCTCCATTTGGTACACCTGGAAAAAAGAAACCCGAAGACGGCCAGTCAATCGTTTTAGTCCAGCTATTGGTATCAAAATTAGTCGTTGTATGTAGAGGGTATTCCGTCTCACCTGGTCTTATTTTAACCCAATGGCTTTCAGACTTTCCGGCTCCACTCCCCATGTTTCAGGCCGGCACTTCTCACTTTACGCGCATTGTGTAGAAACAGGTGTGCTTCCTCGACAGAGGCCCCTCGCGGTAGTTAACGTTATTTTTTTCATTTCATTGCATATTTTGGGGGTTCAGTGTCTTTCTCATGACATTTTGAATTTGTGATTACTCAGTAGTTAAGGCGCCAAATTACTGACAGGCAGGTACGTGGTTCGAACCCAACCTAGGCATCTTGACTGCTCCTATCTCTGCTTGAGCAACCTGACAGTATCTCAGCCCTCGTGCTTCCTTCGGTTGGCTTGGCATCTGGACACTGAAAGGCCGTTGCAGTTGGACGGTTATTTTTTATGTTTTCATTTAATAAGCAATCCAATCGGTCAGTTGACCGAATGGATACCAACTGATGAATACCAGAATGGAACTGACCGTAGCTGAGTAGATCTTCGTGTAAAAGAAAATGCGGTCCGTTTCGATAGTTAGGCGAAGGAATGTTGACTGTGTTGAAAACTTTCCGCACTGGTTATGGCTTTGTACACGCATCATTTCGATTCTATTGCTAGTAAAATATCAGTTTGTGCAGCCAAAATTTCGAATGTCTTTTTGTGCATGGTTCAATCGTTTTCACGGAATACTTATTTACAGCGCATCGAAAACTTGGTCGTTGTATTTGGCATATTAGTTTTTAATGGCACAGTGGTTAGATCGCGAACGTCCGTAGTTCGAATCCGACCGCTGCCTCTCGATTCCTCTCTAGGCTTGGGCATCCTGGCAGTATCCCAGCCCTCGTGCTTCCTTCTCGTGGCATGGCAGTTGCGCCCCGAAAGGGTGCTACAGCTGAACGATTTTTAAATTGCACCATGTAATCATGAAAGACCTACTCTGGACAAATGAACCACACAAATCAATACCGTCTAGGCGGTGGGACATGGCTATTGTAACCCCGGAAGCCAAGCAAGAAAATCGCCTGGTTTCGCCTCAGAAAAATTTTGTTCTGTCAAAGAAAGTCCTTTTATCAGTGCACAGACTATCTTGTTGGTCGCCGTTCGGCGGTCTGCATTGTTTGTTCGAATTCGCTTCACTTTGATGTGTTCGATTCTCGGTTTCTTCAGTTGCTCCGGTCAGCGAACTCAGTGGGGGGACGGAAAACTGAGGAGCACTGTGTGACTCATTCATCAGCAAACAACTCACTTTCCGCCCATGTGGTTGCTGATGGCTTGTTACTAGTGTGATCAGCTTGCTCTCAGACAGGACATTGCATCAGTGCCTTCCCATCACGTTGGCTCCTCAGAAGTAAAGGCCTGTGTGATTCGTGGAATGATGTTTTCCTTTCTGAGCACACCTCTTATAGTGTACAGAGGCTTGCTGATGATGGTCTACAACCAGGGTACTTTTCGACTTTCCAGCGTAAAATAACTCTCCGTGTAGACTATAACCTCATCTGAAATTTCCAGGTGTCCTGACAGCATACGAAAGTAACCTTCCATCTTCGACAGCCCACGACCGGTTTCGCCCTTCTTGGGGCTCATCAGGTAGGCGCAGTCCCCGAGTTTCCGTCAACCTTATGTTCTACTTGAACCCAAATTGCACTGTTTTCGAGAAATACACTAATTTGCAAATCAATTTGGTTTCTGCGAGAGACTCACCTGAAACCCAGCTGAATCTCCCGTTTGCGATGTTTTCAGGCAACTGAATGTGCTGCACCAGGCCGCCTCATGTTCCAGTTGCTACGATATTCGAGATATCGCGATACATGTATATTCGTAATGGACTACTCATAAGGTTGCTGAAAACTCTTCGACAGCCCACGACCGGTTTCGCCCTTCTTGGGGCTCATCAGGTAGGCGCAGTCCCCGAGTTTCCGTCAACCTTATGTTCCATCTTATTGTAAGTGACATTTCATCAAGGTTTTCACAGACCATTGAAGGTCTTTCGAACTATTTTGGGGTTAATTATCACGAACAATCTGTTGTTCGCCTTTACCACGCTGCTTGTAGTTCGTCGAACTGATTTTTCAAACCTAGTTTGGATATTATTTTCTAAGTGGACGGTCATGAATCGAGTTTTTGTAACGTTATTCGCGCCACATGCAAGTTCTTGAATGACTCGCTGGAAGTTACAACTCATTGGTCTGTCATCAATCGCCTTCCCAGGTTACTAGGAAAAAGGTCCTTGCTCTTCGCTGAAGTTACCAACGTCTATCAATCGAGGACGTTGGTAAACACCTTGTGCTAAAGTTGACCGATTCCATCGATGTTCGGCGTTACATTTTCTCCAGGTATTGATGGTGGTCGCTGGTTTCATGGATTCCGATCTCGCATCAGTCGAAACTTTCGATTTTCGAACGGGTCTCTGGACTACTGCCTCTGATGACGAAACAGTCGTCCAGCCAAACACATCTTTGTTTCCGGCGGTTCCAGATATACCACGCGCACGTTCATTCTGTGGTGTGGCTGTCCTTCAGAGACAGGTCTACGTGATAGGTGGTTGTATCAACGGGAACGCCATCCGTTTCGTTGATATCTATGACACTGTCGAAAATTCTTGGATTCGTGGTCCAGAGTTACGGCGAAAACGTGACGAAGTAGGTGTTGCAGTGCTCGGACAAAAGATTTACGCGATCGGTGGATTTGATGGCTCGAAAGGTAAGGGGACTCCTAGTTTTATCCTTTTTAAGGACCAGAAAGCTGCACCCTCCTAACTGCTGCCCTGTTGATGACTTCAAGTCCATTTACGTATTCCCAATCTTCCGCGAATTACTACTACTACTACTAGTGGCGTAGTAGACTGTCTAAATTCCTTGCTCATTTACCTCTCCAAATTAAATAGTCCGAGTTGTAACATGGCTGTCATTTCACCCGAGGAGTTCATAAAGGATGCCCAGACCCAGACGGGATGCCAACTGCATGTATTTTGCGGGCTCGCATCTCAATGCCTCAGTTGCAATACATAAATGGATTTCAGGAATAATATCACAATATACTCTTGCACTTGGCATTCGGCAACTCCCGCGGAATAGGCAATACAATACAGCTTCCGTTCTTGATATTCATTCGCAGTGCGACAAACTCGCCATGAAACTCGACTACTCGTGAGTAGTCAATTCTGTATCCATAACTTGCTTGCTTATCAGTGTTTTTATCTTTCAATAACTCCAGCTTTATACAGCGCGGAAGTCCTTGACGTTGAAAGTGACACTTGGCGTTCCATAGCTTCCATGTCCTGCGCTCGAAGGCGTTTGGGAGTTGCATGTCTCGATGGTAGAATTTTCGCTGTGGGTGGCGAATTGGACGATCAAATTTTGTGTTCAGCTGAGTACTATGATCCGTCAACTAACATATGGACGTCGATCGCCGATATGGAAATTGTGTGAGTTGATCGCACTTCATATGGATCCCATCCAGTATTTCTTGGCGTCTTACTTCGATGTCCCTATCTCCTAAGGTTCTGCTTACTTGGCTTCACTCGTTGGTTTATACTCCCAAAGTCACAAGGAATTTGCCCCTAGATCCTCATTGCTTGGTTAATGCGAATTTCCCACACCGGGATCTAACTATTAACTAACTGTTCAGCTGTAACACACCCTTTCGATGCCTAGCTGCCATGCCACCCGAAGGGAACACGAGGGCTGGGATACTGCCAGGTTGCCCAAGCCTAGACAGGGGAAGCCAAGTGGCAGAGGTCGGGTTCGAACCACCGACCTTCCGGTCAGTAGTTTCGCGCTCTAACCACTTGAGCTATCGGAGTGGGATAAATGTATCTCAGCTTCCCGATGGATGAATTCACAGAAGACGAAAAGCAGAAGCTGCTGACTTGTGTCCACAACATCGCTCTGCTAACAAAAGGTGTCTGATGCTCGAATTAAATGCGCCAACTTCATGATATATAAGTTTGTGTTGTTGAGAAATTATAGCTTCTTTTGATACTCACTACACTTCTTTACGGTCACATAAGGTTCGAAAATCAACCACTTGACTGAAGATATTTGAAAAGCAGGACCCGTACATTTCGACGAACTGGTCGGAAGAACGGTTTCGAGTGTCTACCTTTTTCAGTGCGATCCATAACGATTCCCTGTCAGTCGTGATGGAATTTCCCGCAACCCTTTTCCTACACAAGTTTGTTCCAGCGCATTCAAAGCCACTAAAATATCGAAGGGCGTATTTCCAAGAATGATGGGTACAGGACCTCTTCTGAAAGGATAACTGATAGCTCTGGTTTCTAGTTTCATCAGCACAGCCGAAAGAGATGTACTGAACCGGATTAGTGATTTTTCTACTCGGTAGGTTGACTGGATTCTATGGGCTGCCGTGACTGCTGTGGAGTGGCATACCTGACAACTCGGACGGTTGTTGATGATCCAGGAACCGGAATCTAGTGAAATACCGGCGTGGCGACTGTTAGGAGCATCAGCTACCAGAGTACGAACTTGAGTTTACAATTTTGCTCCCTGAGCTGCTGTCGATTATCTTGTTTACTCAACTTAGGTTGGATCAACTAAGAAGCTGTTGCACCTACGTACACAGCAGATATTTCAGTAGGGATCGTCGCCACGTGCAGAAAAATCCACCGAGGCCACCAGCATTTGGTGTGAACATCTGAACGGGTGGAACACGTGTTCCTTCGTTTGAGCCGCTTTCTGTATGCGTTCACTGCGTTATCCATTCCATGAAAATATTCCGCTATGTTGCCCCTCCTGGTGTACATCATGTCAGGTCTAGTCTATGCTTCAGTTAGTCGTTCCAATCCGTATGACTGAATGCTCCTCCGTCGTGCAGCCTAGACTCACTTTCCTATAGGACTACAAAAAGACAAACCGTTGCCCTCGTAACACACATGGCAGTCCTATTAGTTGCTCCTCAACAACGGCACGGACTCTCTAGTTGCCCCGACAAAATGGTGGCAAGCAAGAGGTAAATATCTACGACACACTACTCACAAGGTTGCTGAAAACCTTTCGACAACGTGTGATCGGTTTCCTCCTTATTGAGGCTCACCATGTAGGCATATGTTGTTTCTACTTTTGTTCAACTATTGAGTTACTCTTCCTTCAAGTTTATGTTGAGTGTCAGAAAATTTTCTACTCACTTATCTTTTTAAAAGTCGTATTTCACTGATGTCCCGACCTTGCGGCTTGCTCTGTTTCGGCGAACCCGTCGCCTTGAAATACACCAACTAGAGTCTAGGATACGTGAGTACCCAACAGCGTTACCGAGTCACTTCGTCAGAGCTAGCAACAACAAACTTGGCTATGTTGTTTTGAATTTTTGCCACTTCATAAGACGCAATTATCAGTCCGTAGTTTACACTTTTTGAAATCAACAACAGCCTTAAACGTCGACACGGTTTGATGAATTCTAAAGGAAGCCGCACGAAATTCTGTCAAAAGAGTTTAGCTAAACAAGTGTGATGGCAAGTGTTTGTTAACATGTGCCTCCTTTTTTGGGTCTACTATATCCCTACCAAAGCGCCAAACTATAGGATATGGGAGTATATTTTTCCCTATGCTGCTTCACCCCCCTGTTTTTTTTTATTCTGATGCCCCTTGTGTGTCTCTAGACATTATTAACTTCTGTTGAGTCCACTAGAGTACTCACCGATGACGTCCGCATTCGGAAGGTTTCATTCCTCACATAATTATCTACAGTTCAAGTGCTTGAGTTCTAACGCTGCATATCGACTATTTGACGACCATCAGTCATTGGCTTCTGAAGCGTTCGCCGAGCAGACGTTTCGTCACCAAATGAAGAGACATCATCAATGCACGGCTTGGCGCACTAATGACGTCTCCTTTTTTGGTGACGAGACGTTTGCAAGTTAATTGCCAAGCTCGCTTGAACTACCGGTAGTCCGACACATTGCTAAATATTAGTCAACCGAAAATAATTTTTTTTGAAATAGCATCTCTTTTCATGACTTACAACCCTCTAAACTTCTGACCGAAGGACCAGGATTTTCGGATCAGCTTAGGTACCCTGGCCGCCGCGTTAGCAATGAACGTAACCTGACGGATGAAGTCACTGCATTCATTGAAAGACTAGAAAAAAATCCGCCAAGTTTTGCTCTGTTTGATGTCAAAAGCGAAGTTTTCCCAGAGCTAGGGATCGTAGATACAGAACGGTCGTGCGGGACGTTCTCAGACATTTGAATGCCGTTGTCTTCGCGTCATTTCTGGAGTTGACTGACAAAATTGAGTTTGTTGGTAGCGTGAGCAGATTAGGGGATTTTCATTGGGGATTTCATGCCCTAAGTGAAGTCGGTCTACGTTGAAAAGCCGAGAGGCATTGTACAGCTGTTTCTCCATATTGTGCGAATCTCACGAAACTCAGAGAGTTTCAAAGCCGCGACCTTCCGGTCAATGATCGGACACTTGACCGTGTGGCCACGAGCGGCTAATCAGAACTGTGATTAACTTGCACTTGGGCTATATCGCGCTAAACTGTTGCGTAATCGGGCACTAAGCCATCTCACCTTCTCAGAACAACCTGCAAGTCGCATTGGATTGATTTATTCGAAATGCATGCAGATGCTGATTCACCGTTTTCACTCTTACTACTGCCAGAAGGTTCATGGCGAACAATCTGTGAAACGATAGCATGAACTGAAAGTGACTGATATTTAACTGAGTTCTGTTCGGCTGGGATGCGCACAAATCTTGCACGTGCCTAGAACTATTTCACGACGTCGCCCACTGCCGGCCAGAGTGCATCGTTGTATGCTGGTTGCTTGTGGGGTTCACAAGCTTCACTCCTATGTCTTCCATCTCAGTCGAACACGATGTTCAGGTCTGCCCCAATCCTCCACTGGTAAAGTTACCTTCTCTTAGGGCCATAAGGCGTTTTGCGCCAAGTCTAAACCCATCCGTTTCACTCGTACTAAGGTGGTCCCAGTCGTTCTGTGGCAGTTGAGAACCAGTATTTACTACCGGTGTATCGCTGTCCATAATGATGCCAAGGGTGTTCCGGGCTTAGATTTTTTGCGCCCTAATGAGTTTAACCTTCGTTTCTGCGGAAAAAACTCTAGCTGCTGAGTTTATGCACGGGTTATTTTTACATTTATTCAGTGACTTCACAGTGTACGTGGATCTTGTTGAATAATAAGGCCTGTCGAAATCCGTAAATCTGCTTGCTATTCAGACTATCTCTTTGGCTCACTTCTTATCTTGGTGGGACTTGAATCGAAGCTTATCGAATAGAGCGGTGCTAGAACCATTGATATGTGTTCGCCTGTGTTAAAACTACGGGGTCTATTACATGTGTTTCTATGTGTTTCTTTTACCAGACGCCGTTTACCCGCCGTCTGTGGATTGGGCGGTCGTCTGTATGTGATTGGCGGCGAAGATGCCGATGAATCCTACCTTATCAGTGTCGAGTATTATTCCCCAGAAACCGATACTTGGCACACTGTTTCCGATATGAACGAAGCCCGTTCAGCGTCGGGTGAGTTAGTTTGTAATTGTATTGAATACGGAACCAATCGACCAATTCATGCTCACGTTCTCGTGCCTGCTTTCTTGCCTCCAGCTACATGGCTGGTGTACCTTCCAGTACTTTTTTCTGTCTGCAGTCATGTGATTTGCGCACGGAGGCCTTAGTTTGGAGAATGTTCCAATAGGTAGCTCAGAGAGAGATCGAAGCAGTATTGTATTCAGGTGGTGCGTTTGCGTTGAATCAAGGCGAAGTAGACGGACACCAACAGTCCTGTACTTTTTTCAAAATATGCCACACCGTGTCGCTAATCCTGTGCAACTCGCTGGTTAAGGGCTTGCACACCTTTCGCACCCTCAGACCGTATTGCTTTATAAATTGCACAGAACGTGAGTAAAAACACCCCGTTTCTTCCGATTCCCGGATAATCTGAAATCTGGTACACTGATGTCTGATGTCATGATTAGGTAAAACACATTGTCGGGCATGAACTCAAATAAATCACCGATAGTGTGTCTTAGAAATACTGGACAGATGAGTTTGCTAACCATTTGGACAACATTTGGTCGATACATTGAAGAATATAGCAGGCGTACAGCCCACATGTAATAAATGGTGTTCAGCATTTACCGATCAGCTTCAAGGTTAGACGTAACCGATGATCATCCAACCCTTTCGTTACATTCATGATTATCGATCGTTGGCCGGGCAAAAGTGAGATATGGCACCTGGCTCAGTACTAACTGAGTTTGAGCATAGTTAAATTCACGCATTCGAAAACTCAGAACCGAGTATTCGCATGATCGCTGAGAACATACAAAAATCGACGACAATCGCTTGCAGCTTTATCAACGATCCGACCACAGGAAGAAGCGCGGAATTAGAATGAAGATTTCTGATAGGTCTGGAAAGCGACCTACGCTGAGGAGTACCCCAAATTTGCAATGGTCCCTCGGGTTTACCTTACTGTGTGATGCAACAGTGGGCATCACGTCTAAACTGCTCAAAGACGAGTTTTTAGACGGACTGTGGCTGTGTTCAAAGTACAACGAACTGGGTCATGAGTCGTAAACTCTAGGAAGCTCTGTCGTTAAGGCCCGAACTACTTACTGACCGGAAAGTCCGTAGTTCGAACCCAACCTCTGCATCTCGACTGATCTTGTCTAGGCTTGGACAACCTGGCAGTATCTCAGGTCTCGAGCCTCCTTCAGGTGACACGGGAGCTAACCATTACTGCCGAGTGATTGCTATTACGTCATTGTATTGAAATAACGGGGTCATTTGTGGCGGAAAACGTTGGGTTCTAATAGTCTTCATGGGATGATTAGCTACTAGCATGACATGAGAAGCCAAAAGCTAGACTTCGGTGGTCGAGCTTGCGTGTCTGTGATGGTTTGGAGTGCGAGTTTCGCAGTTTGGAAAACTCATTTTGTGATTCTGCGATGGGATTGCACAGTCTACCCATGCGTACATCAGAACACTGAATGAATTCTCCCCTCCTTCGATTTCATAAGACTGGCTCGGACCCATGGTCTTCTGGCACGATAATGCAGCGATATGGTTATTGTTCCAAAAAATCAAGACAGATGTTGAATGTATTCGTGATTAAAAATTACGCTGGTGAATTGAGGACCACCGTGCACGAATTAGGGTATACCACGCCTCAGGAATTGGTTTACTGTAACTAGAAGTACCCCTCGAAAGAGTTGTTTCAATCGTGTAACCGTATAATTAACCATCTGGCTGCTTTGCTCATCTGTTTAGGGTATCTATGGTGACAGCATTTTGAACGTTTCGGCCACATTCTTTTCGCTAAATTTGTTTACTTGGGTCCAAGTTCGTATCCGATTAGGTGCTCCATATCGCGGTTGATTTAGTTAGTATCATCCAAGATCTCATTGTTCCAAGTTTTATAGCACCGGAGAAATATGCAAAAATAGGGCCTTTCAATAACACTGTGGTTTGTGTATAGGAAAACTGAATGTGAAATTAGATAGTACCTGGTTTCATTGCTCCAATGGTCTCGATTTCCAGGACTTCAAGATGAACGGGTACTGATACACAGTCCTGGTAAAAGGTGATTAGCCCATTCTGCTGGAACGAATCACGTCAATAACACTTGAAAGAACGATAATTACATGGTTCGTGCATTTGAGACGAAACAAAACCCGGCGAGATGTACAGTTTAGTGCACTCCGTCACAAAAATAGTCCTCACTCGCTCAAAATCAACCAAACAGTCGATTCGGGCACATTATCAATTCCCATAAATTTTCGGTCTCCGATTCCACTTGTGTTAAAGCCGCGGACAAGATGCCGGTGAGCCAGTGCTACCGGGACGATTGATTGACCGATATAAAGAGTGGTGCACAAGCAGGGGACAATCGCCTTTGGTAATTCTTTCTACTTTCTTCGTTTCCCTGAAGGTGCTGTGGCATATGGTGGTCTACTGTACGTCGTGGGTGGTGAAAACGATATAGTATGCCTGTCATCCATGGAAACCTACGATCCCCAGACCGATACGTGGACCGCTTGGTCGCAGGAAATGAATTCAGCACGGTCTGGTGCTGGCATTGCCATCGTTGAACTGCCCAACTCCACGTGACATCTCACACTGGCAAATTTTACAGAGTGATCCTTTATTTCTTTGACTTGACCTTGGAAACATTATTACTATCGTGTTTTTTTTCTCATCGCTTGACAAATTCATACTTGTACACCCCACCTTAATCCTCATTATGTGATGGCCGGGTTGTCCAAGACCCGAAGTAACCGAAGCACTACTTCAAGTCAACATGATGAACGTGATGAACTTCATCGGTCATCATTTAGCTGATAGGATACACGGAACCAAACCGCACCTACTACTAGGGGTGCATAGCCATTCGACTTTAATGAAGTATCTATTTGACTGTCGGACTTCGTAGGATTACGTCTAACGAGCAGACTGGTCAAATGCACGACAAGTATTCGAACGTAGTTAGTAGTACTTGCGAGAAGTCAAAACGACTTTTCCAAGAATCAGAGATTGAAAGGGGTAGAGGTTTATTCGGCTGAGTTGCCTGTCAACCAGGTACTCATAAATGGTGACAGGCGGAATGTTACGACAGTGGGTCCTAGGCTTTCTCGCATTGTCACATCTTTGTGATTGGCAAGTGCATAGCGCTTCAGGTGCTTCCAGTTCATTTGTCACCTTGTTCAACGCTCGATAGAATGGGTCATTGTATTTGTGTTTCGTCTACTTGATGACTTGCGTTATTTCGTAAGTCTTGAGTTTATGTAGCGCCTGCCTACGCTGCCTCGATTGATGCTTCCCCATTACCATAAACACTATCGGAAAAAACAGATCAACTTAGTGTTTTCGCCGGTTTAGTAGGGCTGAATGGCAACGCCCTCAGTGCCCAGCACAACATTTTGCATGATGTCTGATATGGTGCTAAACTCTTTTGTAACATTTTGCACGATGTCTGATATGGTGCTAAACTCTTTTGTTTCATCTCGTGCCCCCTAAACGCAAACCTCCCGTGTTGATGGTCTCTATGTGGTGCAGCAACTTCACGTACAATGCCACCCAGTTGTGACTTCCAGCACTGAAAAACTTCACAGTCAAACGAAACACATGCGCCAGGAGTTCCATAGTTTGCAGACAACTCCATTTACGTTTTCTGCCTCAGAAACGATCGTGTTCAGACCATGAAGCGAACTGATCCACTAAATCAGCTGATCTAGTATATAACCATCTGGCTAAGTTATAGGTCATTTGATCGTTGCGGACTTTCAGATTTGGATTCGCGGATGATCTAGTCTCACACAAATGAGAAGAGTCAAACTGGTAAATGGAAACTGAAAGTTGATGGGAATGGGAGTAACCGGAACTCAGGACTGGGGTAACCAGAGGTACATTGTATATTTGAGGAAGGAGAAGCTCAAAGGTTGACCCCCTCGGGTTACGACTCCAGTTTGGGAATGATTTGTTTAGGTTTAAAGCGTCGTGATCCTATAATCTGTGGATGGAACACGTGTGATGACTTGCATCAGGGAATTCAGATCCTTCTGGTGTCACGTTGACCACTGGTGCCTTTCGCTTGGGTTTTTAAGCCGATCTCCTCAGTTTAGTGCCTCTGTCGTCCTCCCTTATCCTATGTATTAACTAAGCTTGCATTACGCCAACATATGTAGTCTCGCCATGCCTTGATGATATCACTGACGTCACTGTGAGTGCGAATCTGGCCGATTTCGCAACCGTCTGTAATTAGGCGAAATTGTCCAGTCTCTTTCAAGCGTCCATGTTTCTTCTTGACTGGGAAGTACCAATGGGCGGATCACGCGATCGACACAACCAGGATAGTCATTGGGTCGTCCATGCACTTTGGTCGAATGGTGGCATCGTGTGCCAGTTATCCGGAATCCCGCTCCTAGCACAGCAGAGTACATGCACTACTGATGAGGTCTAGTAATAGCAAGTAGTCGGCTTGAAGGGTAAATGGCAAGTTCGGGAGGAGTCGAAATCTACCCAAACAACAATCAGTAAACGCACCTGGTCGACCAGTAGTTTGACACGTCGAAAACTAATCGTATGCACTCGGACCAGAGGAGGAGTGTACAAACGAAAGTGTTGGGAACGCAAACTCGTTGTATGTGATTGCTTACTAGAAGTAGCGTATATCAGAATACGCCACAACTTCGATTGATTTGATTTGATTTACCTTCGCCTAGTTGAGGAGGAAACACTTGATTCATATGTACCTACTAGAGGGAATCTGAATTTTTCATGACATTTGTGAATTCGGTCGCTAATTGGGGCTGCATAGCATTACTAGGTGTGGTGTATAGGCTAGTACATGACCAAGGCTGTGAACGCACAATACGAGGTTATAAAGAACAATCCGTGTCGCACTCCCTACTCATAAGTTTTCCCTGTACGACTCATCTTGTGAGCGTGTTGTCCGAGTTTCCGTCAATCTTATGTCCTGTGGGCACTCACAATGGTACGCAAGCGAATTATGTCCATGTGTTAACGAGAGACTCAGCTAAGTCCTCTGTTTAGGATATTCTCCAGCGGAGTGTGCTGCACCAAGACCGTATCGAATTTCAATTGACAGGATGTCCGAAACACCAACGCATGTTTTGCTGACGTAACGCTGCACTTTGTAAGTCGAGAATATCACATCCTGCATCAAGATGAACATCTTTAACCGTAAGTCTCATGATTGATTATCATCTGGTGCTTCTCGAAGGCCCTGAAAAACTTGGGTGGAGCGCTGTCAAGTAGTCAAGTTTCCATGCATAGCCTAACCAAAAAACGCATTGCTTCAGTTTTCTGACGTCTGTTTTATCAAACTCTGCTTCTCTGTATCTAGAATTATGTGCATTAGGACCGGCTAAAGACTCCACACCTCCAGAACGCCATAGATGATGATGAGACTTGTGAACGTCACCATTATTTCGGAAAGTACTTTTGACGCCAGGTTCACAGTTTCAGAATATTGGGATATAGTCCGCCTTCAAAAATGAGCACGAAGTTACCCTAGCGCTAAATTATGCCGCTACTGGGAGGAACACGTCGGTTTCACTTCGCAATGCTATGAAAAGCCGACATAGCATGTGCGTATATTCTGGTTGGTACGAGGTATAGGAGCAAGCTGTTCCTTTCTGCCTCATAGCTTATGTTTTGTCCAAATCGTTGGTTCTCTGTGCGAATAATCGGCGAATTACTTGGATGGATTTCGATCTTTTCGACGAGCTTCGTCGCCAAATAAGAAAATGTCAGTGCGCGCTCGGGTCGGTCGCTAATACTGATGTCTACAAGCTGGTTTCTACGCCTGACAAACAGATGAGTAAAAAGTAAACGTGATCGAAACACGGAAATGTCGACACATTACTGACCCTTCTCAATTTTTGTGTAGAAACAACCAATTTGCGCGAGGTGAATTGTCTCGCGACCCAAATTATGCGAGGACTTAGGTGGCGGGTCGTGCGACCATAGCCAGCCCGATGGAAAGCGAATTTTCAGAGGGCTGACGAGTAGCATATTCCAGTGTTATCAGTATAACGTTCATGGTGCCCCCCTGCACGTAATTTTTCACCGAGCGCAGGCGGAAATTTATACAATTCGCTCTGCCAACTTATTGTACTACCCTTTGCCAGCAGACAGGCAGCAAAATACGGAGCGTCTTCGTCGGAAGTGAAGCAGTTTACTTCAAACCGATTTAGCAAACCAAATGCCACAAAAACATGTGGAGTTACAGGTAGCAGTGTCGTTCTTTCCAACTCAGCACGTTTTTTTCGATACTAGCAATTGGGGTGGGTGAAACGACACCTGTTTGCATTCAGTCACCTGTGACACCAAGGTCGCGTTGGCATAAAGACGGACGACTATATTGCATTTTCTTGGATCTACTTTGCCGCGCATTACCGGATTTCCCTACCTTATTCCGACAGCTTTTGGGTATTCTGAACCTTCATGCCACACACGGTACGAATGGTCTGCGATAAGACATCATTCTGAAATTATGTACAAACATCATACCTGGTGATGAGAGGCAAGAGTATCGGTCGACACGTCACTTGTTGTTTTGTGAAGGGCGAATGATTTGTGTCATTCCGCGCCTTGTTTCTCGTGATTCAAGGATTTTTGGACTGCAATTTCATGCTGTGGGTATACTTGCTTACAAAATCCGCACAGACTGTGTGGTCCCTGGTTGTGTTGGTCTGTTATTTTTTTTGTGATCATGCCTCGCGGTATGCCATCCACTAGTTGGGAATAAACATTATTACTATTATTATTATTATTTTCAGGTGCGCAGCTTTACAGATCACCATGTATTCACCCGATGTCGTTTCTGAACCAACTCACGTGTAAGCGGTATTCTATTTGACCGGTTTGCTCGACAATGGAACGCTGTGTGCTGACGTCAAATAGGTTTTCAAAATCCAAGTTTCATGACCATCGGCCCTTGCCAGTCAAGGGCAAGTGCACCAAAATTTCGTCAGCAGTCTGCTCGCTGGCTTTGCTCATTTGTACCTAGGGTACAAACAGACTACCAAGAGAAGCGCCGGTTACTTGGGAGATCGTCTTCCGTGGTAGAAGACAACAGCTCCGTCGCCTCCCATCTGCCTATCGAAAAGCATGTTTGTTAGACAACCTCCTGCATCTATGTCGCCGTTGAACGACGTTTCCGTAACAGATCCGTCCCAGATCTTCTGTGCTCAGCGTTCCAGTGATTTAGGATGTATTTTTCAGGGTCCATGCGTTTTGTACAGAAGTGTTCAGGGTATCTGCAAGTTAGCAGTCACTCTTGGTTGGGGTAGACCAGGTGGATTTACGGGTTTGAACGACCATCTCTTCAAAAGCCGCTATTTGAACTTTTTGCGGGATGATGGACATCCCCTTTGTTTTTTCAGGGATGTCATATGGTCCAGATACGGTCTGTCACTTCTGGGGAGCATCTCAGTGAGAGCTGGAATGGTTGCAACTGAACAAATTAGGAGCTCTGGAGGCACGAATTACCGGCTCTTCTTCTAGGGTTTCAAGTGCGTGCATTGCTATTGCGTAAATTATCAAAGTGACATCCGAGATATTTGCTCCCCTTTCCGTGATAGCTGACAGACATTGGCAGTCTGGTCAATAATTCCCCGATGTTTGGTGTCGTGTATAGGAACTTTCATCCTCTGAAAGAACCCTTATGGTCCACTAAGGTATTCGATTTATTTATCTCTCGGACGCCGTAGATGACAATTGAGTGTATTCTCTGTTGAGCCTCACTCCCAAAAGGATTCTCATTTCTTTGCCTAATCCCTGTACTGCACGGTGTAGACTCTGGTAGGCAGATTCTACCTCTACAGCTGACTTGAAGACAATTCTGGGGGTCAGTGACTCACTGGTGAGTCGGGACTTCGAGTGAGCCTGGCTAGCGTTATTGACTGCGCCCTCATCCCAGTGCATTGACAGAAGTTTCACCGTTGTTCCTCCTGTACCAAAAACCCATAGCCGAAGTCACAGTCGGCTCTGATATGTAGAGGCACAGAACTTTAGAGGCTCTTAGCAGCTTTGACAGGTTGTATTTCGGAGACGATGGTGGATTCTAAGGGGTTCTGGGGGATTTCATATCTGTCGGTTATTTCGAGCGGGTTACGGGGCTTTGACGTCATTGACGTGAGCTTACTGGGCTGCCGGAAAGTTTGAGTGAGCTTAGTAGTATTCCCTACCCGCCTGTGGCTCAACACAGTCATGTGTAAAGGTCGTTTCATGTTGCCTTACTTATGTAGCGGTCACTAACTAGATCATGCGTCACAAACACTCAAACCACGTGACAGTTCCTGTCCCACTTGCAAGCTTAGCCGACACGTACACTACAACTTCCCATTCACTTTTGTTTACGCGGCTGCCACTTGCGTCACACGCTAGGCTTATGAACTTCAACATATCAGGTCAAGTTGTATTCATGTTCGTGCAAAAATCCAACACAAATGGACACCCCTCTCTTTACACTGCACACAACTTACACGCGTTCCTTCGCTGGCCACATGTATCTTTTTGGCACGTCTGTGTATCGGGTTTTGTCTCCACGTACTGTTATCGCCAAATCACAGTTCATTCTGCGCTGCTCATGCCCGCTCCTTTGGCCCTACGTGCACAACTTCGTTCCCTCACGTCATATTTCCTGTTTCCGATGTGAGAAATGCTTATTAAGCACTGGCTGCGTTATCCTACACTATAGATGTTAGGATATATTCCCACGGCCTCTTCAAACTGAGAAGCCGAAATTCCTTCTTTTTGAATAAATCAGCCGCAACTGCTTCACCGCATCTTTAGGGGAATTTTTCATTAGGCAAATGCTTGATTTTTTTTATGTTCTGTACTGTGAGTTGGGTTTTCTGCACCATGAATTCGCAACACACTTGTGTCATATAATATTTACATTTTCCCAATTTCGTCTCTCTGCTATCCAAACTCAATATACCGCCTATTGTGATACTCAGAACACTCGTTGTTTGCTCCAGGATGTATACGTGCATTCGTCATTTACGCCAACTGGGCGTAGGTACGTCGATCGTTCCCACGTGATACTTCGCCTCACCTAGCTATGTGCCACCTGCCATGTCACATGATTCCGCACACCCGCAGGCGTGCGAATAACTGAGAGGACCTTGTCTGCATGAGTGACTGCACTTCCTCACAGCTTCCTTACTGAGCTGGCGAAAATCTCTAACTCAGTCGTCACAATCTCATTCAGGTTGTGATCGAATGAAGAGTTAACACACTAACCAGTACACAAAACAAGAATTTCCAGCGTCCATGTGTATACAGGTGGGTAGATTTCAGCGATAAAATGCGAGACTTTGACGTGTTTTTTGGATGCTCCTTGTCCCGCGCAATGTCAGTCAACTCCACAACAGGCATCCAGCTTCTCACCAGAGTAACAACGCTGGTTTTTGTCGAATACCTGGACAAGTTCAACTGGAAATTTCTACGTGAGCTGAAAAGCACCACAAGTGAGAAGAAAAAATGAAGTTAAGGCTATGTGCTACCACTCTCAGGGTCATTGCTATTCGCTTCAGTCACCAACTAGTGCATGGCGAAAAAGTCCATGGCCATTGGCTTTGAATGCTGATAGTGAAGGATTAGGAATTTCATTACGTTTTATATATTTAGCTTCTGTTTTCATATAACCACCCTTGGAGCGCATGTGTTGCGCTTGTTTGACGCGATCGGATTGGTGCGGCGTAACCCCAACAAGATGGATGCTGTGACAGCTTTGCACGTCAATACGGTCCGGTTTAATTTATGCCGTTCAAAAATTTCAAGATTTCTCCTGTCGATCCCAGCTTCTTCTTGTAACTTTGGTTCTTGATGGATTATTAATTCCCACCTTTCTTGAGGTTAGAGTTCTGGGTCCTAGGTACCACTGCATCTGTAAGCAAATTGTAAACAAACAGTTATTTTTGAGTTTGCTTCACAATGTTCCCAGGCATGTTGGACTCGTGTGAAGGCTGTGGAGCAGCAGATCTGACCGGCCAGTTTGAACCAAAGCCTAAAACCACCACTGAGTCTTCATGGACTTGGGCATCGGGCCTATGTTCAGGGTCACGAACGCGTAAGTGTAGGTGGTGAAGTGGAGAAATATGCAGTACGGATAAATGGTAGTAGGAAACTCAGAATCACAGTGTGCGGTAAAGCTGGAGAGACCCGCTAAGGTTGCTGCTGGAGCGGGGTCAGGTGTAAAAGTTTCTTGGGAGAACTTCATGCAACCGAACAAGAAGGAACGCGAGCTGCACGGTAAATGACTGACTTGTTGAGGAGTACAAAATAAGAGACACCGGGAGGTTTAGATTCAACAGAAGATTCAGCATTTTGGAATGAGCGCCATGCGGAGGCGGCTGGGGCCATATAAAAACTTTGTTCGTGTTTGCAGGTAAGGGAACAAATGGGCGAGAGGGCGCAGTCAAATTAGGAAGTGAACAGTTGCGGGTATAATATTAGACTGGGTGTGTCAGCGCCGTGCCGTCACTCCGCTGACATATTTCAGTTTCTGGACAGCCTCGTGACGGACGTCGTGACTGGGGTAGTTGGGCTGGGATGTGCAATTTTGTGAGGAGTGGGATGTTGTGGGTTCGCCAGGGGATTCCGCAGCGAGAGCAAAACCAATGTAATATCGCAGGTATAACTTGCTTGTTGTCCGGTCGGGGATGCCTTCAGGTGTAATGCACGGATCAGATGGAGTGAATAACGGCCAAACAGGACGTCCGTAGCACGTATTACCGCAGGCCAAAGCTTGGGAACAGGATGAAATGGGATGAGATCACTAAGGCCTGAAGAGTTATGGGAGTCATCAGGCAGTGTCACGGGCGAACGGTATCTTCGAGTGACGCGTACTACCAGAACCTCAGGGCAGGCAAAACAAAGTCGGAGCTGGGTTTCTATACGGTACTAATAATATAAGACAAATTCACAAATTATACAAACCTCGACAGTAGATACTCGTCCAAGACAAATGGTCAACTTGGACGACAAAGGTACAAACCAAAGGAGCAAACAGGCTCCCACGTGGGACAGCAACACGTGGACAAAGTCGGTCACAAAATGGCCGGATGACCTCAAGGCCAAGCGAGTGAAGTGGTAAGGACAAACAAACGCTAGTTCATATGCACGCACTAAACACAAAAGTTGGGCGGGGGTTACAAATAGGGACAGAATAAACGTGGGGAATTTCAAGTGTTAACGTGATGAACGATGCAGGCAGGATACAGTCCTTTAATAGGGAAAAAATGAACGTTTGGGACAGATGGGGTGGTGACAACAAGTGCTTAAAAGAGACGGGATTTGGATGGATCTGCACTCAGCAGTCTAGTCACCAAAGTAAAGCTAAGATTGCTAATATATGCTAATATACTACCTAAGACAGAAGGCAGTTCGAGGTGTTCATCCCTCGTGCATGCTACCAACTCTCCAAGGTGGAAAAGCATCCCAGCATTCACAAATGCGGCTCTGTTAAATGTCGTAAAGGATGAGAACCGGACGAAGCCAATCTCTTGGCAAACTCATCCGAGGCCATATCTGAACCTGTAACACTGCAACTTTAAGACTGAAATGCGCGCCGAAAAATAAGAATGAGGATAAGAATAAGGAATACAAATTCCAACAGATCTAAGACAGATAGTACTGCTTTTTGCTATGACCATCCATACAGCAAAATGCCACACTACACGCAAACATTCTTATTTCACAAATCAACGTTTCGGATAAGCGAGTCGCTGCCGGCTAAGGAGCAGCACTTCAAAGCGTTTCTTGACCACTTGAATCAACCCGTGCTACACACCAATGGCCCGCGTGCGAGTGATGTTCGGCCTCCGGGCACTTTGACGTGAGAAGCAGGTAGGGCCACGGAATATCAAACTCCACTTAACAATCATCCCTGTAAAATTGACTTCTCGGTCGTGGTATCAAAGCGGGCCATGCGGTTGAATGTGCTGGCAGAGGATGGTAGCAAGCTGCAAGAGAGCTGGCAGGTTATGGACGTTAGCTGCTTTTCATTAACCCGGCATGCGTGAAAGAAGCATCTTATGATGTTGCGGCAAAACACACGGTTTTGACCATTTTGCGACCCCAATTCATTCACTGCTGGCGTCCTACAGAAACATTTTGAATCCCTAGGTCTGTAAGCGGCCGAAGAGTTTATAGAGAGTCGCAAAACAGTCGGCCTTGACGAAGGCGTACGTGATCGCTCGCTGTTTTCCCACACGTTCAATCAGAAGATACTTTGTGTCTTGCGTCGCCGCAACGCTGGCGATGGCCGATGAAAATCGAAACAGATCCAGCTCTGGGTGTCTGAAGCGAAAAAACCGGCGAAAACGGCGATTTCAGATTCCACCAAACGTTCGAAACCACACTCGTGAAGCTTTAGAAAAACGACGGTGTCACTTGCCTCAAAGCACGACTGGATAGGATTGGTGGATACTGAGGATTGCGCGAAAAAGGGGCCAGTCATAAACAGTGGGCAACAGACTTTGGCACGCCTAAACCGGCATGGAAAATGAAATGAAATCACCAGGAGTTTATAATATTAATAACAGGATTATTTCCTAACCTGTAGCAAGCACGCCGATTGAGGCATGATCAGGTCCTTACAACCTGAACGCGGCAGGCAAATACACAATGGAGGGGAAGTTACAACCAAAGAGACATGCTCATTATGTGAAATGTCACCGCAGTTATGGGAACCGAAAAAAACCGAGGAGAGTGGACATGAGGTACGACTAGTTCAAAGATGAAACCAGCTGGCATGAACTAAAACTGAGAACCATTGCTGGCCCTGAGTGACCTTGGGCGGTAGAGTAAATGGCCAGGATTACAAAAAGCGAAAATTGAGATGGAGGTGGAGGAGTTCGATCTGGAGACCAATGGCAGGTTTTGTCTCAAGAGTATGGTTGAAAGTGAAGGTGTGTAGATTCGCTAGTGTCACTGTCGTAGGGAAGTCAGGTGTAAAGGATGGTTCAATTGGGGGAGATAGCCCCAATGCATGCGGCCACACGAACACCGTAAAGGGGACTGAATTTGTGGAAGAGGATACCCGAAATTACGACACGAGCCTAGGTTGGTTAACTCCGAACGATAGGTTCAGCGGTTTAGAACGAGGCAGTTGGGGCCAATGAAAAATTTGTTGTTGCAGTTGCGATTACAGGCTCAAGTGGACGAGAGTTTGCGGCCGAGATTCTGAAGAAAACAGCTGCGGGAGTGCCATCGGACTGGGTACGGCAGTGCCCAGCCATTATTTCACTTACATACTTCGGTTTCCGATCAGCCCGTAACTGTCGCCAGGGTTGCCGCAATCGGACAGTCAATACTCATTTCCATGGCAATTGGATCAGGATTGGACGAGGAAATTGACACAGATAGAGTCAGGCCGATGCAGAGCCACGGAAAATTTCCGAGCAGTAGGAGGATCATGTGAGCGTAGACGGGGGACAAACAAGATTGAGTAAATTGCACGGGGCGTTTGCGCAAATACAACGAAGTTTGAAACGTTGGAAGAAGGGGAATGAGGAAGGAACAGGATGAGAGTAGTAGCATCTGGTGAATGCCAGAAGGCACTCAACGGAAAAATCTAAAAGGGGATGACAGCAAGCTAAATGAGCCCAGGAAGTGGTGGGTATTTTTGGCTGACCTGGAAACCAGGTGCTAGCTGGGCCAGAGTAGGTGCTTAATTTTGGGAAGGTAAGGACTCAGCGGCCGAGGCGAGGTGGGTAGTCGTTGTACTGGTTGGAACAAGTGATTACATGGTGAGATTACATGGCAGTAGTTTTTAGCTCAGCAAAAAATCCAATCATAGGGTCGGGGCTGTGCATAGGGGGTGTTAATGTTAACAGGGAGAGCAGACAAACAATAAGCGGTTGAACAACAGCTTCAGAGGTGATTGATAAGAACAGTAATTTAACTGGAATCTGCTACATCGACTCAGCAGGAAGGTAAGAGTGCGGGTCGGCAGTCACAGAGTCTCTGCTGTCGGCTCCAAGAAACGAATTGTGCATGGCAAAAACAGCCATTAGATGCTGGCTGTGACTGTTGGTAGTTAGGAATTAATGAGGAATTTACGTTTTACGTATATGATTGCTTCAGATAAAAAGAAGAAAGAACGTGTGTTATGCCTGGATGATGAAATGGACTTGGGGTGGTGCAACCCAACTAAGACGAAGGTGGAAACGGCTTGCAACCCATACGTGGCACATAAACCGCAAATGAATGATCTTTGTCGAGTTAACGGGGAAGAAGACTATGTATTCATCATTTATGCACCCCTGAAAAGTAGTATGTAAAGTATTAGTGTTCTCTTTTTTAGACAAAAACAACTTAATCAATCAGAAGGCAGGAGACACTAGGAACGCTTACGTATTGAGAGCGTGCGTTTACAACAACAACGTACACCTTAATAAAATGATTACAATAGCAAAATGAAAAGGTTCAAACGGAAGACTTATCGTTTTGAGCGTAAGTTGTAATATTTCCTCCGAGTGTGTTGTGTTTCTTTTGACAGATTCACTGCTACACTTTCCCTGGTTGTCCGTAGTTTGATTTGCCGAAGTTGCGGAGGGGTTTGATACTCGTTTCTTGGAGTGTGCTGTGCGGGGGGTTATATGTCTGGATATTCACTGTGCTTGCTGGGGTGAACGTGCTACGTGAAAATCCACAGTATGGAATCACAAGGTGCCTTTCCGACGCGTATCGGACAGGGCTTGAATTCACATCAGTCAAGGTGGCAGACAAAACACGTGTTGTTTCGTGGTGCATGTTGTGGGGTGTGGAACAAAACAAAGAACGAGGGAGACAGTGGATGCGGATGCACTAATCACCTTGGGCAACCGCGACAAATGCAATGAAAAAATTGGAAAAACCAACTTGCTTAATAGGCTTCAGCCCATGGGTACAGGCCAGTCATGCTGATCCATAGCCGTGGCAGAATAAGAGTGATTCACTGAGTGTAGGCTCTGTGTACGCTTAAAAGAAACTACGACCGTCTAGGGGGCTTTCGAGGATTTGCATGAATACAATCAGTATGCCAAAAATTTATGTGTAATACTCTTATCCTTGGAGTATTACGTCGGAGAAATTTTGGGTGTGCATCCTAGGATTACCGCACTTCGTTGCTCAAAAATTTACTGACCGTAACGGAAATCAGAAGGCATTGCTGACTTCGGCTTGCCTTGACCATTTGAGTCGGCATCCAGGGCCATACAAACCGTCATGGGGTGTGGTGACGTGGAGATATTTGCAATGAGGTGAAACAGAAGATTGCATCAAAGCATTGTGCCATTTACTGAAAGCTGATTAACGCACTAGTTTCATTTTTGGATAAGATTCAGCTTCAAGAGCCTTGTGCACGGCTAAGGTGCTACTGAAGCACAAGACCGGGTAGTCTCTATTACAATGATTGAATTCGTAAACACGATAGGCTGAAACGGCGGAACACTGAGATGCCTAGATCCAAGTGGATCACTATGAGGAAACGCGCAGCGGTCTCACGTTGGTGAATGGTAGGATTTCGTTCGTGTTTGCAAATAAGAGAGAGAAGAGCAGGCCTGAACGTATGAAGGATACAGCAAGGGGTTTCTAATCAGATCGATTATAACAGTCCTGAGCCATCAGTTCGCTAATATACTTCGGCTTCTGGACTGTCCTGAAACGAATGCTTTTGTCTGTATTTCTGTTCCGGCGGTCCTTATGTGGGCCAAAAACGCGAAACCAAAACGGAAGAAATGGTGCACGATTTGGGGCGAATGGAGTATTTCACTGATACGGCACCAGGCCGAGAGGTACAGGGAACACAAGAAGGCGCACCCATCGGGCAGTGGAGGTTATCTCAAACAATAGTACGGGGTTCCGTCGGAAAAGCGCGTTGTGTAGGAGAGTTTTTCGCTTTGATTAGGCTGATAGTGGATTGGGATGGATTAAGCTGAAAGCTGAGGAATTATGAACAAGAGTCGTGGGAAAGCAAATTTTTCATGTCAAACATGGCGAGGGAATGAAAGTACTCTTAGAGGTCCACGTTCACTCATTCACTGCTGCCAGCTGCAAACGACTGGTGGTGCGTTGCCTGAAAAAATAACCACTGATGGCCACTAACCTGAGCAAGAATCTGAGCCCACAATTGTTTGCTTGCTTGGATGACAAAGTGAACTTGCTTTGGAGTGGGAGTAGATTATTGTCACCTGTATTTCGGGGCCTTAACGGCACGGCACAACCAGCACGAATCCTAATCAGAAACTGCAGCCGGGTAAAAAAATTGTTTCTATAGAATTGCTGAATTAAAGCCAGCCATAGAGTCGTCGCCCGCAGGCAAAGTACACGTGCTGCTGGGAGGGTGGCATGTATACGAATGCGTTGTGACGCAGTGTACAAGAGTGTACTCCTTGTGGACGCAATCGATCACCATACGGGGTTTTTACATCTCGTACAGGCCACTGCGAGGTAGCAAATCACCAAACAGTCATGAATTCGGTTTCTAAAACAACGAGTGATTCTAACTCTCGCAATTTTGTTCTTTCATCAGAGGGAGACCAGACAGGTGAGATGACTTAGTCAATTCGAACACCAGCGCCTCGTCCTTCGACAGTTGTTTCTCCGTCGGTTTCTAACTAGTCGCATGCACACTCGAACCACGGCATTTGGCTAGGAGCATCCATGTTCTCCGTTGTTATCCTTACTAACCAGGACCACGTTATACCATGCTAGTAGTTATACTTCAGGCAGTTGCCATTTTATTTGGGCAAACTCCTCATACAGATAGGAAGAATTTGCTGATGGCTGCAACAGTCCATCTAGATCGTCTAACGCTGTACGTCACGACTCGTGCTCTGAAAATGTGTTTAAGGGCGCATCACCGAGAGTTCAACACTTGACATCCGGCATAATTGCATAGGTAGGGGATTTAATAGGTGTAATCGTTAACTGTCAGCTTTTCTACTCCGCCAGACACTCGGGCATTTGTTCTAAATATAGTTCTCTCATAAAGCCTTCCAGTAGCCAATCTTGAACTCCCAATCTATCTATGGCTGCTAAATAGACTGTTCAGGATGGCAGCCACGTCTTCCTTACCAAACAAACAGCGTTATGCTCCGTCTCCGGAAAAACTCTAGCATCTTACTGGCCACGTTCCATCGCAATTCTTTGGCTGCTCTTGAGGAACAAAATCCGTTCAAACCCCACAACTGATTCAAACAAGACTTCAATGTAGAGCGCCATGAAATCGGGTGGCAGATTTCCACTTCGGTTTCCTCAAAGGCCTCCCAGGAAAAGTCTGAAAATCCTTAAAAGTGACAACATATTACTCCTTGGACGACGACTTATGATCTATGATCTATGACGATTGTCTTGCATCTGTGTATCTATCGTTGATATTCTGAACGAAATTTCTTTGGAAACTTGCTTGCGGCGCATGGATATGGAATCTTCAAGGCGACACCTCTGTTCTGATGGTTGATGGTTCCGCTTGTTTCAACTGCGAAGAAGCTGCTCTCTAACCCGCAGAAAAACGGTGAAGCATTAGAGTTCGGCTGTTTTTTTGAAGCACGCGCCTTCAAGTGCACCTCGATGGGAATGGAATACACGCCGAATTGTATATACGGTTAAAACTTTCGTTCAATACACGAGAAATTATTCCTACCTTATACTCCCCATTGGTCTCTCCAAGTAAACGCTGTACTTGTTTAACACAGTATAGTTGCCACGTCTCCAATTTCCTGTACCCAGGCGGCTTTCGGTGTTGTACTTCCTGGCTGTCTGCGGTGTCGTATGCCGCTGCCCCAGCCGATGCAGATGGTAAGCGTTCAAGGGACGTTCCGGCATTAATCCTTTTATTGTTGGACACCATAAGTTCGGTTTGGTGTGATGGCGTATTCGAAAACAACCGTCATATGGTCGTAGTTAGCAAACTGTGGCCCATCGAATGGGTCTCATAGACTCAGTCGACAAAGTCTTTACTTATCGTGATAAGTTTGCTGTCCACGAAAAACCCTAGGGGTTGTTTTCAGCTGGTGGTTGGTAAACCCAACCGCTCGACAGTTGAACCGTGTGAAAGGGATCACGGATTGATAGACCGCATCAAGATTTTTCCAAATTTTCCCGGGTCAGATTTGTTCTTGTTCAGCGGCTGCCGTACATCTGATAAGCACAAGTGGATAAAGGGTGTAGCACTGTTCTTTAAGTTGTCAGCGCGGTGCAGTAGGCTTGCCAGTGCGAGGAGTAGCATAAAAAAGTGTCTAATAGTGCTTTGAAATGGCTCTAGAAGGTTCACGGACAACCGTCGGAGGAAGGTTAATCCAGAAATGAGATGATTTTTGCCTAATTAAATTGCGCTGTGAGCTTGAGAATCTTACCATGTCCCCGGCGGGCGTTAGTTGGGTCAACGGTGAAAAACCTGTTAGCCGAATCTTGTTCAAACGGCATAATTATTTATTAGGTCTCTTCAAAAGCGACGGTACTCCAGGGGCAAAAGGTCAAGCAGCGTGAGACGCGTTCCACAACCCACGGATTTAAGGTCGGCAACCATTTTCGTAGCTCAATGAGGGTTGCTTCCTAAGCAAGCAACCTGGTTAGCATATCCAAGGATCGGTCTGACTTAGGCGCCACAGAGTAGTTGGAAGTCCTTGCGAGTAATACGGGAGAAGGTGCGCCGAATCACCCGTAGAACGACGAATGCCTTTGAGGCGATTCCTCATGGGAAGTGGGAAGAACATGTTTGAAGTGGGTCAGATACCTAAATCCTTCTTGGCATCTATCCTCATGATGTCTTCTGGTCCATTTTTAATAAGTCCTATCCCCAATTAGAAACGGGTTGAGTTGTTCGGTCCTCTAGATCCATTGATGGCGTACTCAGGTGGCCTCCAGCCCTGCATGCAAGGTCACTTGCTTTTTCATCCTGGGTGTAAACCGTCTAGCTTGTTTAGAAGTCGCTGTTGAGATCGGGTGAACTCGTAAGTGATTGTCGCCTGGATTTTTATTATTAAGGATGGCTTCCACGATCGCCGGACATCAGTTATCTCCATTACCCCACTGGGAGGCTTGTTTTTTGCGTTTGAGTGGCCGGAATAGTTACCCAAACAAGGAAATCTAGTCACCGGCTTGCTTTGCCTGCTTGCTAATATGGGACAGCCAATGGTAGCGCGTTAAAGCACTGCAGCTCTCAACTGCTCGTCGAATGATTCCCGATCGTCTCATGTATTCATTTTGGGCGCCTCAAAGTGTCCGTAGATATTTGGTAGTATTTCCCCATGCGACTTAAATGTGAAGTATTCGTCGTTGGATGTTCGCGCCTTGCGACCCGTCATAGTAAAAGTTACGGGGGTTTCGCAGACAGGTGCATATGCGGAACTAGCTGCACGTACAAAACTGGTCACACGACTCAAGCTTTCTACTGCTACCCATACCTGTGGGCCGGTGGCCTCACCTAACCCAACAGAGACTCGTAAGGTCCCCTTTAAAAAAAGCGTTCAGCTGTAGTACCCTTCCGGTGCCTAGCTGTCATCCCACCCAGGCCTAGACAGGGAAAGTCGAGATGCAGAGGTCGGGTTCGAACCACGGACCATCCGGTCAGTAAATTGGCGCTCCCACTTGGACCATCTCCCCCCCTTTGATCTGATACAATTCATCGCTACTTGACACGGTACGCAAAATGTTGTCTAATCGATTTGGAAGCCGTTTCCAGCAACAACTTTCCGTGTGGAATCAATATTGAACTACGTCAGGGACGTGCATATGCACCTACTTCATGCCCGACTTAGCCCTCACGACATGAATTTGGTGACACGAAGTAACGACTACTGTTTCTCTGTGCACCAGTTAACCTGTAGTCTTATACATGTTATTTCATTTACTTCGATTCTGGCGTAAATTGAATGTGGAGCATTGGAACTCCCCTCAGAATGGCTTGTTCTAAAATACTGCACTACGTTGTGTTTAATTATACGGGCCATCCAGGTTGGATTACGTGGTTGGTAATCCGTAACCAAATGGCGCAGTTAGTCTCCGGGATAGTCGAATCTCTCCTCTGACCTTTTTCATAACGCTTAACTTGCCTCAGGCACTGAACCTTCTTAGACTGTGAACCGCGCTACCAGCGTGTGATCCGTCATGTCTTGCGTTAGCCATCATCGATAGGATGACATTGTTCAACAGTGTTGCTTCTCTTGGCTAGAGAGCGATACTACAGTCAAACGACGTCAGTGACGTTCATGCTTTCAGTTTCTACCCAGGTCGGCTGAGTTTTGGAGGCACTTCGGATGTGTTGTAGGCTGCTAGCTCTAGGCCTCTTTCCATAACATTTGATCATTTGTTTCCATAATAATGCTCTGTTGAAATAGATTGACATGGTCTTACAACAGTGAAGCACCAGTGTTCTCATCCGATGCTGTAACAATATCTATCAATCCGTTTGACGAATGGTGACGGGAACGTTACAAATGTGATCCCATTTGCTAAATTACCGGGACAAACGCTACTGCTATTCCAATAACTTGTTCGGACTGTATGTTTTTTTTCGCAGATTGATTGCTACATAGGTTTTCCGTCTCACGTATAACAGTTGAAAGTCTAGGTGTTTTTATCCCATTGTTTTCATGGGCATCGCATAAATCGTGGATCGATTAGCGAGCTAGACTCGTGAGATCGATTGTGGAAGGAATGGTCTGTAGCGACTAACGGACTGTTTTTGGGTTCCTTTGGTCACCTCAATCAGTTGTTTGTTGTTCCTGGTTGCATTTCGTCACCAAAACAAGTTTGTAGCGGTTTGTTCTCTGGAAACTGCTATGGTCCTATTCCAACCACGACTGATGTGCTATCTAGCTCCGTTTAGGAATCCTAACCGTTATGCCCAGGTTGATTTCACAAACATAATTTGATGCAACATTTGCCTTCGTGTGGCATCTTCCACGGGGTTGCTCAACTTGCCACACGCTCCTGGGTGACATGAAAACAGGTTGCTCGTGACATCCCATGCCCATTTTTTACCCTCCACCATTTAATGGCCGTTTATGTAGGCAACAGCTGTGGACATGTCAGTCCCTTCCAGTAAGATGCCGCAGTATGCTGTCTACCGTCCGCTTTTCATAATTCATCCCGTTTTTATCACCACCTTTAGCTTGTGGTTCGAGCAAATCAGCCAAAAGGCTCGCACTTTGAATTCTCAACCACTCGGTGTTTACTACTTTCCCAAACCACAGATACGAAACTCTAGCTTACGCCACCACAGCCATCTATCCGTTGCTGGCTAAGAGCGTCAGGTGATTCGCGGGCACCTCGTATCAGGCATTAGATAACTGCAGCATGTCCGCAATAGGGTGGCCCATGCGGGGGTTCTTGATAATGAGTCAAAATCGCTGCAGCAGGAGATGAAACTGGGCAAGTTAAAGTGGTGTTGCCGTCTGTCTACTTTAATTCATTGCCGAAAAGTCCTTGGAGTGAGATGGCGGGCAAATTTCTGGCAAAGCGTAACGGCCGTTCCGAGCTGAGAACACTGTGATGACGTTTTCTTGCTTGAGTCAACTTGATAATCCTTTCACATGGTAGAGAAGCCCACAGGATATGGCACCAATCCCAGTAGCGGATTTATGGTTCCGTTTCATATACTAGCTGTAGTCGTATGCTGGGCTTATGGCACATGAGATTCGCTGGTGTCAGTTCACTCCAGCTAACGGCATCCTACTGCAACTTGGTGCCCCTCATTTTGATAAGGCTTTTTGCAAAAGTTGTACGTATAATGTATTCCCCCCACGACCATGTGGTCCAGGTTGCATGATGACTGACTTCGGTTTGTCCCCTCGAAACCCACATCCACAGGGTCTTTTGCTATTCGCAAGGAATTCGTTTGGTACTCGATATTTTTATCGGCGGGTCCTTCAGATGTTGACCCCACTGATGGCGTCGAGTAGATGGTCGCTCAACCCTGGTGCCTCACTGTCATACCATCGTGCTACTCCGCTCGAATCTCCAGTGTTGCTCGTGGTAACCACTCACTGGGTGTCCAATCCGCGGCTAATCGCACCCCAGTTCCCGCTAAGTATGTCAAAGCAGAATTTCTTTGAAATGATCTGACTGGTGTTCTAAATACAAGGGACCGATGTCAGGACCTCAATCCACCCGTCGGTAGCGGCGGGACGCATGGGCATCTATAGTCCTAACCATGGTCGCTGCAGTTCTGTCACCCCAAAACGGTCCACTGACTGCAGCTGTTTTTGTGGCCTGGCAATGTTCACGGGGGACTTGTGCCGTCTGCTTAACCCAGTACATGTATGTGTGAACTCTACTCAATCGGTACATCACCTAAGTTGCGCTGGTTTCCGAGTGGATGTAATTCACTGTTCGAGGTAGCTCAGCGGTTAGGGCGCAGACGGAATGACTGAAGTGTCTGTGGGGTTTATTTCAGCTTTGGGCTCTTGTAACAACCGGACACTAGGATTTCCGTCAACTATCGACTTGGTAGACACTTCAAGTCTTAATCCTGGTGTCATCATCGGCGGCACATCAGTGTCCAACACTGATGCACCACAGCCGCCAGTGCCCCTAAAAATCCGATCCACAGCTGTCTCGTATGAAGAAACCCCCGCGGAAGTTTTTACGTAGATATTTGGAATGTGTTTTATTACATTTTTAGGTGGTATTTCTTAAGAGAAAATGTGCTGTTCGTTTGTCGGACTCGTAATCTAGTCCCTTTGCGAGAAGCTCACCAGATGATCCTGGAGTGACCTAAGGCAATGATTTGTTTCCTTTGATTGTACGAGCTGTTTATGTGCGTTACGAATAAGATTATCTGCCAGCTAGTGTACTTACTGTACTAAGTGCCCTCGACGTTGATCAGGCTGAACTTTTCACAATTTTTGGGGTGTACAGCGAATTTCCTCGTTACCTGACTGTTCAGTTTGGCGATTCACTATCAGTGCTTGTTAGAACGCATAAATAGTCCCGACGTTGCGTGTAGTTTCAAGGTCTATCGGCGTCCGACCTTTGGATGGGAAAACAGTCGACCGTTCTCTGGTTCACGTAACCCCTTACATGTGAGGAAGTCGCTCGAGCCGATCCAGCGCTCATTGCAGCGTCGCGGTTGCCATGGTCCATTGGGACTGCTGGCAGTGAAGCGTCAACGACAATGCTAACCTTTCACTGGATCGCATAGTTTGGTTAGCTGCAATCGTTTCTATCCGATAGGAATTCGCTTTTCAGATACTGCATCCCAAGTAAAGTAAATACCACAAAGCTAGGGGTATATCTGTTTATATTTCCTCCAGGGTAGACTGCTTTCGGCCGGTGACCTCTACGGTAGGGGAAGCTATGTCAACCAACCACCTAGGAGTGTTCCATTCACACTACCGCTAATGCCATTCGGTTCGGGGCTGCACAATGCAGTAAAGGTGGAGCTACGCGCGCAATTAAGGTCGCGGAATCATGTTTCAGAAGACATATCAAGACTCAACCCTACACAAGACATCCTTTGTGGTACTTCACATTATCACCTAACTGGCACCTGGTCGCTGTCATTTTGTGGTAATTGATGTACCTAGGGCTTGGGGGCTGACGAACCAGGGCATCGAGTCTCTCTCGGAGGCTAGGCGGCTCAAGTGGTTAGAGCGCGAATTTACTGACCTTAAGGTCCGTGGTTCGAACCCGACCTCTGCCTCTCGACTTCCCCTGCCTAGGTTTGGGCAACCTGACAGTATCCCGGTCCTCGTGCTTCTCTCGGGGGCATGGCAGCTAGGCACCGAAAGGATGCTACAGCTGAATGCTTCGTTTCTTTTTTTATTTTATCGAGTCTCTACAGCAACGCTTCAGATTAGTTGTAGTGTTGACGGCCAGCGTACGCCTGCCGGAAGGATTAGCCAGTATCAAAATCAGCACTCCATACCAACAGTCCTCCACATGAATCTTTCGTCAGGTCGACGTGGTTAGTCCATGCTGTAGTCAATCGGTCTAATAAGGACAACTGCATTAATACCTACAGGTGTAGGGAATTTGGGTAAGAAGCCTTGGTGATGGTTGGAAAACAGGCTACAAGGTATAAGGTCAGGCGACTCTGGACAGGAAGGAATTTTCGCTCAATAACAAAAAGTTGTAATGTGATACCCATTGCCAATGCATTCATGTAATTCAGTCAGAAGTACGGACTACTGGTCGAGGTATGTGGTTTGAATCCAGCCCGACTTCTCAGTCGCTCATGTCCAGACAGCATCTCAACTCTCGTGCTTCTTTCGGATTGTATAATAGCTATGCTTATTTGGGTGGCAAAGTCTGCCTGGAATTACCCGCCATGGTGCTACTGAACGAAGGCTGAAGGTTACAACTGGTTTGTATGGTAGTAGTTATAATTTGTACGGTCACCGTCGGACGTGGTGTGGAAAGCATCTGTCAGTATAGCTTCACTTCATTAGGTGGTTGATCATGGGATTTCTGTGGGGAAGGGACGGGGTTGGGGCTCCGAACATCACAAAATACCGAATATTCCCGAATAAGCTAGGAACTTAGCCAGCCTTCTAGTCCTTTTGTAGCTGTTTTTCGATCCCCGAATGTCAGAGATCCCCTCGCGAATGTCACTCCAAAACAGAAACCAGCCGTTGTAAAGCAAACTAGAACAAAGAAGCACTAGGCATCCTTAGTATGCTTCCTCGGCCTTGAAACACCAGTGCATATCCTACAGGGCAAGAGTATGATGATCCTGTCATTTGTCACCTCTTCATGACACTACTGTAACCTTGGGTGCTTCTGCAAGACACATGGAACCCCTTGCGCCAGGTCATCTAGTCTGTCCGGACCAGACTGTTGAAGGCCCGAACACTCAGTATCCTTGCGCACATTTTGTTCTGAAAGGGGTTGGTAAACGTGATTTAGTGCAGCGTTTCATCTGTTGTGCAGAGGTACTTTGGCAGGCCTAGGACCAGCACGAAGGAGTGGACCCGCTAAGATAATAGAGTTGTTACAGGTACCCAATGACTTCACAGCCGCAAATTGTTCAGTAATCACGGTTTGACATTTCCCCAAAAGGAGCTCAGTTGAGGCTCACGGTCGTCAGATGGGAACTGAGTGGCGTTGCCCCTACATAATAATGCCTTGGGCAAGAGGACTCATACTAGAAAGACAGCAAGGAATTGGAATGTATGTAGGTTCTCCATGTAAGGGATCCACACGTCTAATTACATGATATTGCACTAAGTTGACAGCTGATTGAGGATCCAACTAAGCGGATGAAAAGCACGAATCATCTGAATTTAGTTTAAACTCGACAGGGCGCCAACCACTCTTGCAATCAAATGTCAGTCTAAATACACAAAATGCCTACTAATAGCGCTCTAACAGTAAAGTCGACCGTTCCTTGTAGCTATATTTGAGCTGACTAGAGCGCTTGGGTTTTTGCTTTTCTCTGATGGTATGCTGTTCGTAGAAATGTAGTACTCAGGTGTCTACCGTTCGTTTCTCCTACAGCTGTCGCACTGTTTCCTCTTTGTTCTGGGGCCACATCGAATTTAAGCTTGCTGGGAGGGTCAAATGCAATCATGTGAGAACCGCGCACAACGATAACACTTGGGCAAAAGAACTAGGTCCATCATCTTAAGCGTAGACACGGAGGGTAAAAAAAATCGTTCAGCTGCAACACCCTTTCGGTGCCTAGCTGCCATGCCGCCCGAAGGAAGCACGAGGGCTGAGATACTGCCAGGTTGCCCAAGCCTAGACAGGGGAAGTCGAGAGGCAGATGTGGGGTTCGAACCACGGACCTTCCGGTCAGTAAATTCGCGCTCTAACCACTTGAGCCATCTCGCCCCCGGAGGGTAACGGTAACAAAAATTTGCTAATGCTTCCTACGTAGCAGCCTCCCAAAAGACGACTTTTCCTGGGGTCTGGTTTTTTTTAACCCTACTGCTTAAACATACGGGCTCCCATTAGGGCTCATCAGGCGGACGTGACTGGCCTCGGCTGTGATGACTCGCTAGTAGTCGCGGACTACGGGAACACGCCTCTGGTGTAAGCTCTAAGAAACCTTACAAGTAGTGCCCCGCCAAGGCTCTAAGTGAGGTTTCATGAACTTTCTGGCTGTACGGTAGGGGGCTGTTAGTATCAACACGATTGCTGCTGTTCCTGATGGTGGTGCTGAACTGTTAACCACACTGGCTACAGACTTAGCAAGTGTTGTTCAGTGTCCAATACCAGTGTTGACAGGTCTCCCAAGCGTTTTTAAAGTGAACGGGTATCTCAATTTTCCTGGATTTGTGTTTCTAGTCAATGTGCTTACTTATACCAACTGACCTCTAGATGCAAAATCACCTACAGACAATGCTGGTTCTGTTGACTGCACCCAGGCAAAGAACTGAGGTCACCCTCAGTTGTTGCAGACTAATGTCTAGATACCTGAAGAGTAACGTCTATTTTACTCATTTTCTGTAACCAGTTCTTGCCTCAGGATCGGTCCGGTAGCCTCCGAGGTTTCACCGGCCATACATCCTAGCAATTATAGTGGTCAAAGTTGTACATATTCCTTAGCGTAAGCGAAGTGTCCAGCTGTGCCTCATGTCATCAATACGTGCAATATATTCGTAGTCCAAATTCGATACTCAATCTGAGAAGTAGAGTCGGTGGGAACTAGCGATTACGCCTCCGTGACGAAACCCAGGAAGGGTGAACCTGGTTGTGGGCTGTTGGTTCCCGTCAACCTTGCAGACAATTTTTACAAGGTTGTCCAGGTAACATCAAGAGAGGGTGCACGGGACTGGATAGATTAATATTCGCAGGGCTTGCATGTGTTTGTGTGTGTGTAAAACGATGTTCCGCGTAATACCGTCTAAGGGGACAGTGTGAGGAATGTTTTTGGTGCCGCGGCACATGTCTGCTCATAAAGGCTGCACACTGACCCTCGTTTGTTTTCTGTCTTGACGGGCGTACTTTGGTTGAAAGTTGGGAATGGTCTTGGTGACGCATAGGTAGTTCCGATGTTTGTGTTAATCCTTTTATCATTAGGGACGCGCTCGCTGATATCATTAGTCATGCTGTTGCGTCGGCTGGCGCAACAAATATAGAATTACTACAGCCTTAGACTGCGGATGACATCGTTTACCTAGCGGGTTCTGGATTCCTTATTGTCTGCAACGAGTTCGTTAAGTTGGTATTCCGAATGCCCTATGGTCCTCTTGATTGTCCTCTTTCGGTATACCCCGTAGTCCACTAGTTGCGTAATGGTTGCACGTAGCCATATCTTATCCGTATCCTAACAATGGACACTCCATTTGTACATTTGGTTGGTTGTGCGTTTTTGTTGATCCCGGATGGCCGTTTCCTCATCGGCATGTAACGCCCATCTTAGTGTTGTATGACGTTCCACTCTTTCTCTTTAATCAGGCAATCACTGAACCCGAACGACTACTGAATGAGTATCGTGCTCACTTGAGTGAACATGGAGGTATCATGCCGGAGTCGATCCCCCATTTGCTTGAGCTAATGAAATCAACCAACGGGAAGCTGGTCCCTAAATGCATTGCCTTGTGCATTATTTCCGCATCTGTATCGGATGTTCAATCCAAACTATGCAAAGAGGGTGCGTGGGACATCTTACTGAAGTGGCTACAAGAAGCCTTGAAGGAAGATAATGTTCCGTTCCTCATGGAGTTGTTGAACGTCTATCTCGTGTTACCTGTCAGGCTTGAGCAGCTAACTCAAAATGTCTGCCCTAAGCTCATCAATTCGTTGACGAAAAGATGTGAGCATGATGGTAAATCTTCTTTAGGTTTTAGCTTATCCTTTCAGCGGTGCGGGTTCTAGCAGGAGAGATTGTGAAAAAGTGGAAAGGTGTCATAAGTTCTGATTCAAAGCGTCTTGAAAGTAGGTTGTCGCTTGTCACTTACGATTTCGTAGCCGCAGAACCCAAGAAAAAACGCCTGGATATCATCCCTAAATCTGATGACCCACTGTCAACAAATGAGCTGAAACATGACAAGAAGCGTCCTAGAACTGTCAAAATGCCGCCAACATTAATGCGTACGGCGGGCGTAGAGGATGTACCGCATACCCACCCAAAGTCACGATCTGAGGTGCTGGCAAAGAAAAGGTGGGTGGCTTTATTCCTCATGGTTAATGCTGGCAGTAAACTGGACATGGAGTCCAAACTGATATCAGAACTTCCAATAGAGTCGTTCCACCAGAAGATTACTGTGACACCCACTGAACCCCGAAAAGGTAAGCCAAATATAGAACTCTGACACACGTGCTAGTGGTTGCTGAAATTCACGAAAGCCCAGATTTTATCAATGCGCTCACCACGACTCCTTGTTCTGTGGTACGGAAAAAACGGAAATTGCCCCCACTCAAACCCGAGGTTTTTCCCTCCAGTGATTTGATACAGGTGCGATTCTCTGATTTTCTTCTCATTCTCAGCAGGTAAAGGATGCCGATTCTAATGGCTCATCTGAAGCGATGGACCAAGACAGTAGCACTGAAAAAGATTCACCATCGCCATGCACGTCTGGGATGGGCACCAAGAAGTCTTCCATGACATCACTGTCCTCGTCTTTCTCTTCAGAAAACAGACCCAAGAAGCGAGTTTCTTGGGCTGACGAGGACAAGTTGCAGTCGTTCTTTTATTTTGAGCTTGATGAGTCTGAGAGAGGTCAGTTGCTCTTCGCGTTGCTCGGATCCCGCCTCTCTGAGCGCTGGCTGATGTGCTTATTCGCAATTCACCAACTATGCTTTATTTTCCTTTTGCGTAGTTAACGTCAATCGGGTATCGGTGGACGACATACGACGGAAAGAGCTGTCTCTGGAGCGTCAGTTATTCAAGCGAAACAATGGGGATGCTTTAATTAGTTCTCAGAAGGTGAGTTACGGGCGGATCGCTGGTTTCGAGGGTGGGTTAATTGAGATGCATTTGAGCTGTCGTCATGTTGACGAAACCTTTTCCGGCTGTAACGGGAACAGGTTTACTCACGGAAGTGAGTATTTTGTGACCTCACTGGGTATTTTTAAGTGCCATGTGCGCAGGGTTCTGATTTGCGGGTTCCTCTGGTCTCTATTCATCAAGGAGACCACAGGGACGGTTCTTTCCCTGCAATTGAGTTATGGGTATCCACACGTTGTTTGTATGGACAACCTTACAAATATATGTGTGATAGATACACCGACTTCTGCCTCAATACTGGAAGGTCACCGGTTTCTCTCCAGTTTTGGTTGAATTGCCGTTGTTCAACCGCTAGTGAGATTCATGGGGGATTTAATAATCTGATGTAGGTGGCCGATTTAGGGATCGCAATATGTGCATGCCAAATGCTCCTTCAACTAAAAACCAAGCCGTGAACTCCAGTTGTGGTTCCATGAAAGTGTTGTCGGTCAATCATTCCACTCCCGACCCTGCTGAGTTCGATATCTTCATGCGTCGTCCCTATGCTTGTATGTTCAACCTGTAATCCCTAGGGACACATCTTTCTCATCTATAGAAACTAGCTGTCTTCAGCAAGTTATTAGCTTTCGCCCAGTGATGAAGCTAGCACTAAATAATTGGCAATCGCGGGTGAGCTTTTCAGTCTCAGTTTAACGCCGTGAGATTCGTATCTGATCCCGCTTTCCAACTGCCTGTTTGCACTCAACGTAAATTTTGCGCCAAGCATTCCAAAAGCCGAACGTAAGGAGCAGTTGAGTCATAAGCTCCTCAATCTTTTGGTATCCGCGTTGACTAATCGGGGTACTGCAGCTGAGATGTGTTCCAGCTAATGAGCCCGCCGATGAGTCGGCTACCCTTTTTGCTGTGTACACTTTTCTCACTGAATCAATGACCAAATCAGTCGAAAATGAGGCAACCTGTGTATTTTTTTCAGCAAGGTGTGTGCATCAATGATAGTCGGCCATCTATGGGTTGAGTTCAGTCCATTGCTCGGACTCACGGTGGCTTGTTCATGATTGCCGCGAACACTGTTGGGGCATATATGGTAATAAAGAATGCGCGTCCACCTTTATGTAATCCTCCGCATAATTATCATAAGGGGTCGATGTCTTTAATTTTGCTATGACGCAGCCAGTTGGTATCACTGCTCGGTTGTTTTTTCGAGCCATTTGATTTGACTTGTGTACGTTAGCTAAACGTGGCATGGGATGGTGCTGGACCAACAATCATAATGAAAAAGTAATTAGCTGTGATCTCTCTCAACGCCTGGCTGTCATGCCACTTGACGCAGGTACAAGGGCTGAGGTTCTCCAATCTTACGCAGAAGTAGTCGGCATACCAAGGTTGTTTTCGAACCACGGGTCATCGGATCAATAAGTTCGCGCCTTAGCCACTGAACCCCTTCGGGCTCTCCAACGGTCGTTGTCAACTCTTCATGCCGTACGCTCATAGTCGTTGGGCCCCCTACGGAACTAAGTTTATCAGTGCTCACTGTCCCGTTTGGATACCACGCTTAAATAACGTATAGAAGCCATCATTAACCCGAGTAATATGGATGGTCAGAAATAATTTAGTGGCGGCTAACCTGCCTTGTACAACGGACTACCACCGGAGGAACTAAAAACGTGTTACAACTCAGTGACAGCATCCCCACTATTGCGGCGTTTGTTCTAACGATTACCCATTCTTTGTGAGACCTACAAGCTACCAAACCCCTATTGCTGCTATTACTCCATATGGTAGTGAACAGCATCAGCATTCGCTACCACATCTACCAGGCGCGCCATAACATTCGAAAGGTAGTACATGAAAATTAGGCAGAGATCAGTCTGGGGAGTCAACTATAGATATGGGACGTTTGCACTTGCTAACATTTTCCTGGGGCTCAAGTTCCAGCATAAGCAGTGTCCATTAGTAAGGATCTTTCAGCCTTCCGATAGTTGCCGTATTTTGGTCTGGGTTAAACAAATGTTGATGCCGCTTCACAAAGCCAGGTAGTCCTTCGGATCAGGGGGCTGAAAACTCTATTTTAATTATTTTCCCGCTGTTCCGCCGAACGTCCGAAAACAAGGAGGTTGGGTGGTGCTGGAAATTGAAATGGTCAGTTTTTCCATGACCGCTCTAATGCACATCGATGATGTCAATGCACAACCTGCCTGCGCTAATCTATAACAAGATTTCTGTTGTCTAGGTACGCTGAGGTTAGTGTATCTAATCTGCGGCTTGTTAAACCCAGCCTCAGGATAACTCTGCTTTTGAGCCATGGATTTTCTGGTGTCTCTGTCTAATCTTGAGCAGTCTAACAGTATATTGGCCGTAGTGTTTCTTGTGGGTTGTTCACAGTGTCCACTTTTTTGAGCGCTTAGGGGCTTATAGCATCTCTGGTTGACGTTGAATTGGGGAACACCCAATGCTTCTTGTCTTAGAACGAGGTACACATTCTTGTGAATTTCGGTATAGCTCCGGATGAAGCACTTCGTTTCACAATCACCCAGAAGTGCTTCGATAATTGATCTAAATCACTTACTTCGGCTCCTCCCAACTGCACAACACATTAAAAGCACTAAAGTGCTGTCACAGTCTTGCACCGAATGATAGGCCGCTTGTTTGTAATTTCCTGTGGTCACCAATCACTTGGATCCTGTTGCATTTGGTTTAGTTTGGCCGGAAGTTGACTGGATCTTCCAGATGGATCGTTTCTTTTTTCCGACTTGAACCTGCAGACTCGGGCGTCTGTTGGGCGTTTTTTGTTTGGGACTACTCCATATTCATTTGAAGCACTTTGGGAAGTATCGCTTCCTACCCTTGGTCTACGTCGTCAGCCGGTTCCTGTTAGACCTTGATTGAAGGTGCAAGGCGGAGTGAACTTACGGATCCTTACAATTTTTTTCACTTGTTCTTAATTGTACCGTTGGTTCGACGCCTTTGAAGTCCAACAGACTTGACTTTTTATGCACCACAACCGATGTGAACATGCCTCACAAGGGTTTCGGTTGCACTAAATTTTATCTACGTGACGCACACCTGTCCATTTCGGCTGTCTTGTTTTACTCCCTATGCTGTTGTAGATACGGGATTAGCGACACGTTGTGTAGAAGAATTCCAGACTGTAGGAACCTCATTTTATCTCCTTGAATCAACTGGAAATTATGTTTCTAATTTGACAAAGTCACATGGCAGTTTACAATTTGTATTTAGAAGCATTCTTACGCAATCGTCCAAGTCTTAAACAGTTGTGTACCGACGGAAATTAAGGTGGTTGGTAACCCGCGATTGCTGGTTGCTTTTAAACTGATTTTGGTGGTTAGGTTGGTGTTTGCTAATTTCCTGTGGTATGTGGAATAGCCGGCGACCATGGGTTTGTTCAGATATGGTCCTGTTTGGTGGGCGTTGATGCGTCAAGCATCATGCCACACTTTTTGAATGTGGAAACAATTTTAGTGGTGTGCCTCAGTGTCTTCGGTTCTCCATGCCGGATATATCGTCGCCTGGATAGGTTTTCAAGTAGCGTTCCAGGTGTTGGAAATTGTTTGGGTTGAGCTAAGCAGCTGGTTTTGCTCACGGTCTGTGGCAAACAGCTAGCGTTTTTCTTGTTAAAAAAACACGGTCTTCTTGTCCGTTGTTTATCCACGCCCATCTTGGAAATGAAAGCGCTTCGACCATCCGTGAGTCAAGGTAGACGGTTGTGGTAACCAGTCATCACGGAACCTAACGACAGCGGACGTAGTACGTAGTTAATGTATCCTCTTTGGTCGAGAAGGCATTCAATACATGGACACGTCTCCTGGGCGCTCATTTCACTTCGGATCAGGCTCGAATTATATGCTCAGTGGTCAATCACGTGTCATTTGCCCTGTGGCAAGTTATCAGACGTCCCATTCTATGTAGAATTGAGGATCGACTATGGGTCAGTAGTGAACACCACTCTTAAGAGTGTCTTCGGTTGACCTAGATACACTTGAGCCTACATCGCATGCGTGTGTTGTAGTGAACCGTAATTGCAGTGATGGAATGCCTATTTGAGTTTCAACAACTCATTGGTTTACATTCGCGACCGCTTCGCAGGCTGCGGTTGTAGTGTGGATGTGCCTATCATCAGAGTGGAGGCTACGTTTGCCGACGTGCCTCCGCTCTGCGCTCCCTGCATCCTTTCGCTCCGCTTGTACTTTCCGTGGATGTATGGCTGCTAAGCGCCCCTATCTACTGCCAATTTACCGTTGCACATGATGGTGGTGGCCACGCATCTGTACAACAGTAAACACAAATGAGAATAGATGTCGCGGTTCAAACGCGTGAATCCGATCAATAACCCGGTGGCTACTGTCTAGTCAATATCCGACTCATTCCAAAGATGACAAAATCCCTAAGCGTACGATTACCAGAGCGCTCAATTATCCACTGCTACTTTGATGGGGGGCGAGATGGCTCAAGTGGTTAGAGCGCGAATTTACTGACCGGAAGGTCCGTGGTTCGAACCCCACCTCTGCCTCTCGACTTCCCCTGTCTAGGCTTGGGCAACCTGGCAGTATCTCAGCCCTTGTGCTTCCTTCGGGCGGCATGGCAGCTAGGCACCAGAAGGGTGTTACAGCTGAACGATTTTTTTTGATGGTTTTTCAAAGGTCTACCCCCGGGAGTAGTTGAATGGTGCCGGCGTATTGTTACGCTGAGATGAGAGCTGGAAACTTACCAGCTGGGAGATGTGATTCCATCCCGACCTTGGTCTCGACCTCCTGTCAGTACTCGGACAATCGGACGGTATCTCAGCCTTATTGCTTTCTTCCGTTCGGCAACTATGCACCGAAAGGGTGTTACACCTGGACGCCTTTCCTTTTCATCATTGAAGGAATTGGCATGTCACCAGTGCCTACTCATATGCCATCATGCTCACGCCGACTGAACGCCTCATGTAACTCCATGGTCGACTGCGCGCAAGAGATCTTCGCCTCTTACTGGGTGCAGGCATCTAGTATCTTGAGAGCCATTGAACAGGTATCTGGATTCCAGGTGCTCTGTTTTGGACCCCGGGGCCTCCATTACTCCCCTGAGCTTTTGATATTTGTGAGAAAAATTTCCAAAGATCACTGACCCACGGAGTTCAACCGCCCTCTTACGTTCCAGGTTGCCAACCTACTTTGGGGTGACAACTCAGACTCGGTAGGCGTCCAAAAGTGTCATGGGATGCATTTAGTTCTCTCAGGGCACGCTCTGTTAACGTTTGTCAGCGCCCGATTACCCCTTAACTTATCGACCCTCCGTTGCAATAGAAATGCTTAGCTCGGGTATCTTTGAATGTTTCCGTTTTGCGATTCGGCCGTTTGGTGTTCTTAAATATCATGTTAGGGCCAAGGGGTCGAGACGGCCCAAGTGGTTAGAGCGCGAACTTACTGACCGGAAGGTCCATGCTCCGAACCCGACCTCTGTTTCTCGACTTCCCCTGTCTACGCTTGGGCAACCTGACAGTATCCCAGCCCTCGTGCAACCTTCGGGGGGCTGGCAGTTAGGCACCGAAAGGGTGCTACAGCCGAACGATTTTTTTAACGATGTTAAGGTTTGTTCCAATAATGATTAAACTTCGACAAGCACTAAACGTTTGAAAGCTGCTTGCAGATTGCTCTCTGTTTAGTTTGAGTGCCGTGCAGTCATCTTGTGTCGACATTGACAGTACAAGTGTTGCGCAACAATGATGCTTCCCTGACCGACCTCGCTTCCCCTTGTATCACTCGTTATCAGTGATTGGTTCCTGGCAGTACCAGACTGCAACCAATAAACATGTAAAAAGAGCATCTTCCGGTGTTACCTACTCCCACCTTAAAATATTACCACGACTTCAGTCTCTTGGTGGGATTCGTGTTTAGATGGGTCGCGGATAAGGATGCAGACGGTTCCGCCGTCAGTTACCGTTCAAGTGACGGGATGAACAGCAGCTACCGCCTTCAGCGCTACTCCAAGTAGCCACATGTCAATCGCTATTTTGGTCTGCCAAAACCAAGGGATGAACTTTACAGGGATTCAGGGTGTTCCTCGTTTATAACACCAATTTGCGGAAACCGGGCGCTTGCAAAAGGTATCCCAATCTTCTTGTCTCCCGCTTTTGGTGAAAGGTTGGGCAGCTCTAATGTCCCGGATCCAATGTAACTCGAATACGGGTCTTGTTGTTTCACAAAGTAAATGGGGGTGGAGTGCAGTACATCCGACACGGTCACATCTGACTCAGTAACTTACATTCTTGGCGCCTGTAACGCCTTCGAATGCACTGTATTTACCCGACATGTTGCTGTCGACAGTGGGGCTATTAATTTCCCAACCAGGGAGTAACTGACAATCTAGGACATGCTGTTAAAAACTGGTTCTGCTCCGCAACAAGAATATCCATTGATATTTGTTCCCGATGCCATCCTGCACCCTAGCATGAACACTCGGTCACTATACGGTACAATTATTTCGCTTATGATCAATATTTTATGGTTCTCAATTTTCGCAAACATCGCTTCCTGTTAGACGGGATAACAGCCGAATTCTTTCATGTTCTACCCGGTTGATGTGCACATTTGGGCGTTTAAGGTTCGCGGGCTAGTCACTTCACTAGTGACTGTCTGTGTGGTGCTGTGCGAGTTATCCAGTGCGGTTTTACTATCCATATCTGACCTAAAGTTATGATGTTTATATGTACAGAACTTAGATACAGTTGCTGCTAAGTTTGGTTATTAGCTCCAAGACGATGGCGGGTCCCCGTCACTACTGAGCGGTGGGCACTGCAGTTGGTTGGAGTATGACTGAGGATTGGAAGAAGAATGTGTGGCCCTTTCGGCTGCTGGATATTTATGTCGGCCGCAAGAACCCAACACGCATTAATTCGTTCTCGCGGCGTACCAGGGACCGAAGACAGCTCCTTGGTTTAGTCTACTAACTGGGAGAACCGCGAATCGAATGCGCTCTCCGGCTTTCGAGTGATGCTCTATATACTTCGGAAGTCTGCCTTAATGGATACTCGAAATCCTCGACAGGAGCATCCAGTTGCATCTCGAGCGTGTGCAAGTCATGTTGGTTCAAAATTATATTCAGTGAAGACTTTCCAGGTAGATCAGTGGGGCTGGTTGGATCAGTTGAGTAACCTCCGTTTCGGAAGTTTCATCACATTTATTTCCCTTCTACGTTCACGGGGTTGTTTTCCCAACAATGGTAGCCCGCCCTGTTTATTGTTGACCAGCCTTGGTGTAGTTATGGCCGTGTCAGTATCCTGGTTCGCAAGATTATTGCACATCTGCGCTTTTTTCGGAATTGAAATCCAGCAAAGAATGCAGATAGTCCGGTTGACTCATCATTACTTGGTTATTGTATTTCAATAAATTGAGCGCGGGAATAACTTGATACGAAGCTGTTCACTGTTACCCTTCTGGTCGTCCACCGTGCACACCGATTAGAAACAATCTCCCATTCAGGCCTCAGCAGAACTTGTGCATTGATATTTCGTTATACGGCGCACCTCACTGCCATTCTAAAGGGTCATTCTAAGGCATAGTAATATATCCGGACAAGTAACAGCTGGCTGTTTGCTTATATAGTCCCTCGATGTTACCACGCAAAGCTATAATCCACCGGAGCACGCTCCGGTGCAGTTGCCTCATCATCAGCTGTAAGAAACCGTGTACTTGTCGTACAGTGGTTGCCTGCAGTCAATTGATTCCTGTTTCGAGTAAACCCCATCACTCGGTCGGTCCTATGTATTGTTGGGTTGCCATATTTCATCTACTGGTACTGGTAACACCAGGATTTCCCGGACCATCCAGATGTACACCTGTGGACCATGTGTAGACAGACGCAACTTGGGAAGAACTGAGAGGTTCGCCGAAGACGCTTAAATGTCAGCGTCACTGTCAACACCCTTAGTGTTTTGGAATAAGCTGCTCTACTAAGTTGATGGCTGGGTTCCCTTGTCCATTTTCATGGGTGTACGGGTGTTTTCCGCCAATGCATGGTTACACATGCTTCGCTGGTTGCATCACTGTCAAAGTGAAGCTGTCTTGCACCACATTTCGGTGCCGTCCGTCGATACCTGTCCCTCCCTGGCTCTGCAGTATCCGTTGCGGCCATCCCCAAGCGTCCATCTCCAGTTGCATTTTGGTTCACGTGTTGTTGGTGCGGTTCTTCTTTCAGCATAGAGTCCTCGTGACCCGTGTTGCACTATGCGGGAGACACTAAGAAGTAGAGGTAAGTCGGTGTCAGTGTTCAAACTAGGTGCAAACCATCCGAGCGGCGGTCATCCGGTCGAAGGAGCTACATCTCACGATTCATTCTGGTTAATGCTTGCTGTCATCAGTGTCCCGTCCAGACACTGCGTTATTTCAGAGCTTGATTTGAGAAAAGTCTGGTTAAATGCTCTCCGAAGTGTTATACCCGCAGCTGAAAACGAACACATCTGAAGATTAGTTGCTCCGTCGTCTTTCCGTAGATTGCTTTGCTGACACTCGCCTTCCAAGTTGAGATAGTCGGATAAGTAGGTATTTTAAAATTCATCAGCCCTTATTTTGTAGGCTATGACTTATCCGGTTTTTGAGGGATCTCGGGCGTCATGTTGATCGCAGTTTGGTGTGATTTATCTCTGAAAGACAAATCGAAAGCTAAATCATGGCTTCCATAGCTCTCTTGTGTTCACCTTTCGGGCAGCTTTGGTCAGCTAACTCATTTGGCTGCCTATTTGCAATTTCACTACAATGACTTGGCGGCTATACTCGATGCTGACAAGGTGTGAGTTGCTCGCCAAGTCTACATAAGGGGACGATCGGGATCATGCTGCACCGTCCGGGAGGAACGGCAACCTCTCACTGGAGCCCAGTCGCCGAGCCCAGCTACCTGACTCAGCTAATTCTATTGTTGGTTTGCATGGTGTCTTCCGTTTCCACGGTATATGTTTGTACCGAACATCAGTTGATGTGCACAATGGTGATTGACCCTGACTCTCACTTGATCGTTCAGCTCATAGTTTCATTTCACCCACTAGGAGGACTCGCTAACCAAAGTGAAGATATATCTCGGTAATGCCAGTATTTCATAACCTTGAAACCGCAGTCTGTCAGGGCTTGTACTGGCACGGTTTCCAAATTGAGTTCCATTAGGTTAGTTGAACTAGTGAACCGAGTGTAGGGCTTTCTTCCGGGTCGGTTTGAAGCCGATGATTCAACATGTTGCCTTCAGTGTCTGCACGAGGTTGACGTAATCCCAAGGAGAAGGCAGTAAGACTCCTGATGCTACCGCGAGTGGCAGATATGCTTTAAGCCGTGTTGGGTTGCACTTTTAAACTGTCACTTCTGAACACTTTTCCGGCGGTCATGGTCAACCATCGGGTTATACGAGAGCCCACTTTTAGGGCGAATACCGTTGACCACTTTCCATCGAGGGGGGGGAGACAGAAAAAAACTTAAGGAGCTTTTCCGGTAACGTGAGGGATGGCTTTTGAAATTGATATCGCTTGGATAACCAGCCCCCCAGAACTAAACGAGAACTAGGATGCAAAATTTTCCCACAATGATAAATCAAGTGATTAACCATCGTATTCCTAATTTCGGTAACAACGTTTCTGAGGCTTCAGCTGTATGAATTTCCGAGTGCCCTCGGACAAGTACCCCCACCCCTCACGGGGTTGATAGTATCCTGAGGAGGCTCATCTGAATTCTCCGTCTTGCATGATTAAAGTTCATCTTCGTAGTCTACTAGGATTTGCGGACCTGATTAAACGCTATAGTTTGAAGCCCGGCGACCCAATGCATTCGTTCTACTCATTGCGAAATAGCGGGACTTTTGCGTAAGCCGGTGGTTTTTCAACGTTCTTGCACATAATGTACGACACCATTAGCCCTCATTTTATGTATAATACGCGGCTAGTAGGTTTGAGAACCTCATAAGACATCCTAGAAACGGTGATCTAATCTCTTACAAACCGATGTTTCGGAACGTGGACGGTTTCGGTGCAGAATACGTCACTCCCGAAAGGACGGGATTTAGTGTAAATCCTTGTGGAGAACGCCACTACTTTGTCCTTATATACCCAGCGTGCCTCATCAGTTAGCTGATGGATTTTGGGGAAGCGCTATATGTTCATAACTCACATCGCAGACTATATCCTTCTGATTCGTGGTAATGCAGACTGGTTTTGGACATCTTCAAATCCCAAAGTAGCCCTCATTGTCTGTGGCGCCGTAAATGCGCACTTGTAACTGTTGGCTACTTTCGAAAAAGCCCATAACGATATTCCTGTGCAGAACGCAACTTTTGAAACACTGGTGATAGGGAGAAACCAACAGCAGTGACCCAGCAATTCAACAAACGGGCTTGGACCGTTCGTTAAGCTGTAGCTCCCTTTCGGTCCCTGAGTGCCATGCCACCCTAAGGTTGCACGAGGGCTGGGATACTGCCAGATTGCCCAAGCCTGGACAAGGGGAAATCGAGAGGCAGAGGTGGGGTTCGAACCACGGACCATCCGTCAGTATATTCGCATCTTGCTCCCTGGCTTGAGTCGATAGTCGCATTTTCGAATAATGGCTGCATAGTACAAAAAACGGATATTGCTACTGAATTTGAAGACAGTTTTGGTTATCTAATTGTCCCTGCCGTCCGCGACTACTTCCGAACGCAGCACCGCGGCTGCAGCTTTCGGATGCTCGCATAACATAAGCGGTCAAACTGGTTTTCCATTCGCTACTGCTGCACCACGTCAGTCAGCTCATCACCTATCTCAAATCAGTATCGAAGATTTCTGAGCTCGTGGCGTTAAGCATGTAGTAGATTCGTATTCTGGACACAGGCAGATTCACGCCGCTTGTTGGAGCAGCGGTCCACGCTGTTCTGACCTGCTGCAGTAAACGCCTGCGCAAGTTTTCCCGTGTTTTTTCATCATGGTGATGCTATTTGTGGATGTTAAACGTTAACTTCATACTACGAGGGTATTATCTGGAGTTATGAGACACCCCCCACCCGGTGTTAATGCTGCAGCTTCAAAGTGTCATCACGCTGTGACCAAAATTTGAGGTTCGTAGTTTTCTTGCTCGTACGGGGGTACAGCATAGGACAATGCTCCACCTACCAACCACCCGGTGGCACAAAGTGCCACTGCCCTTAATTTGGTTTCTGCCATTTGGCATTTACTACTTCAGAGACGAATCGACGTCGCCTGTTTAATCTACGGGCTCCTACGGTAATGTAGGATGGACTGGATCAAGTTTTTCTCGCTACGACCTACTGTGGTAGCTTTCACGTTGTCACCAGATTACGCAGTATGAGAGTTCGTTTCACCGATTGATTCAGTCGATGAAATCGCAGTCCACTCAGTCAGCCAGTCGCTGGTTCTGTGTTGACTTGCCTCACTCTTGATTGAGCTGGAGAACTAAGTGGCACAAAGGATCCAATTCGGTAAAGTGCGCCTAGCCGAGGGATGGGACTAGGTGCGCTATCCAAGCTACTAGCCGTTGTTTCTAGTTCGTCCGGTTCTCCCTCTCGGGGGAAAGAACGTTGTTCTCTGTGGGTATTGCATGTTGGTCAACCTCGCGCAGCGACGCTTACGCAATCTTTTCCGTGAAAAGCGTTTCGAAGACTTGTCAATTACATCCGGCTGGTAGGAAAAGGAGCGTTGGACACCACGAATAGAGTGTCCTTGGTGCACGGCTGTTAGTTGGGCGGAACGGGGTTAGGTGGGAATAAATTAATGTGAAAGCATGCAATCCTCCCCAGCCTTTTCGGTCGGATGATTTCTACTCCCAGATGACCCTCAAAGTGTTCTCATAGCCTCGTTTTGCTCGCAAAGAGCTTCCTCCAGTCATATGTTCATGCGCCCCAGTCGTTAGCTGTCGGTTGATCGGGTTCTCCTGGGGGTACTGGACTAACTGCCACGTAAAACAAGCCGTCGCAAATCTGGAACGCTGTATCTCCTGACACCTAACAGTTTTACTACAATCAAATGGGTGGTAACGAAATTGAGAGCGTTCTGGGCCGATGTTCCGCTTTCGAAGGCAGAATTGCTTTTTCGATGAGAAAAGAGCTGTTACTGTCTTTTCATTCTCATTGCGGAGACCGCACAACCTCATTTAACTACTCGGATTTCTAGGGCTTGCTGCACTTTGGCTGCTGTTGCCTTTGGTATGACTAATTCTCAAGAACCGGGTTTTAGTCGTTGTCGCAGGGCCTACGAATGTTTGAAGAGGGCCCTTGTTGGTCGCCACAGGTATCTGGCGCGCTTCCAATTTATTTGCCGCACTCAGGTCACAAACGGCAGTATTACGAGTTTGTATTGGTTTGAGAAATCCCTGTTATCCAAACAAAGCGTAGTACGAGCCAACCATTCGCATTTAGGCTCAAGACTCGAAAAAAGGTGAATTGTGTACGCGAATCTTCGGTCTGCATGCCGTACAAATTTCCTGGCAAGTCGGGTGGCACGTCTGGACAGCCTTGTCCATGAGCAAACACGATAGAACGATACACGCCTGCAGTGTAGGTCAATCACCCGTTGATGCTCATTCTGAAGCACGTATTGTTAGCCTCGATCTACCATTTATTGCATTAGTTGGTGACCTTGCTTGAACCTAAAGGTGCAGAGTCCTACCCAATAGGTTGCTTAGACCACCAAGGACTTTGATTCCCTAAAAAAGGATGGTCGCAGTCTTGGAAAACTTTTGGGCGCGCAGTTGGTTAAGGTTTTGAAGACTAGCGATCTGTTTCCTACGCACAGTGTATCTTGCGGGAATAGTGGGATTTGAAAATCTGCAGTTGCACTTCATTGGATTGGCAGTTAGGTGCACGATGGTATTACGATGATTTCGAGCAAGTTACTAAATGGTCTTTTTGCCCATCCGCATTTCGATTGCTTCGTGGAAATTATTTGCGAATGTCTGGTCGGCTATCCCGAAACCGGTATTCCCTGATTGGTCTTTGTGTCGTAACACGTCTTTTTGCGGCAGTCAGCCACTGACTTTCCCAGCTGACATCTAGGTCTGTAATCGCGCACTCCCACTCCTTTTTCGGTTGGCCTTCGTGGCCATACCCTTGAACGTGGCGCCACAACACAAGAGGACAGCTTGGATATTTTGTTGGGTTACGCGGCGCAACGTCCGATTCGGTATACATTCCAACGGGTACTACCACAGTTTTTTTGGACTTTAATGTTCACAACCCCCATTTCCAAGGAGAATGATTTCACGGCAAATTAGATTATGTCTAGATGATAAGCAGATCATCATCAACATCTCTGCCGAGTTTTGCAATTGACTTGCAGACATTTCGTTACCATTCGAGGGGGCATCTTCATGCGCTATGGTGTGGGTTGTGTTTCATACATTTAGTGTAGAATTGTCTAATATATCGATGACTTCAGGCCGTGATAAAAACGATAAATGCATCCGAAATCCTGGGTACCTTCATCGATAGCTGTGCAGGTCCTCTTTTAACACTATTTTAGTAATATATCCAACTGATGAAGAAATGTTATCTATGAGGAGCTTGCTTTCATACACATCTCGCCTACCTGATCTTCATTTGTCGCAGCTAATGTGGCGCGATAATGATAAAAAATTATCGTTCAGCCTAGCTGCCACTCCACCCCAAGGAAGCACTGCCAGGTTTCCCAAGTCTAGACAAGGGAAGCCGAGAGGCAGAGGTCGGGTTCGAACCACGGACCTTCCGAACAGTACATTGGAGCTCTAACCACTTAAGCCATCTCGCGTGACGCGATAGTATTTACTTGGTCTGTGTTCGGATGGTCTACATCAAACTCCTGTTTAGTCGATACGTTCTTGATGCACACACTTGGCGCCACTCGCCCACGACGATATGAACCGCGTGATCCCCACTGTGCCTGGTTGGAGACGCTGCAAGATATGGCTGCCAACCGATGTCAGTGGCCTACTTGTTGTCAGTTCCCATCCAGATTGCCTGAATGAGTGTCTGGGGGTGTAGGCATCTCTGAATGACTGTGGTAAGGGAGAACTAAGTCCCTTCCCTGTCCACCATTTTTTTCCTCACAATAAGGCTTTCAAATAAATCAGCAGCAGCAGCGAAGCATCAGTGTTGAACACTGATGTCATACTGTCCATGGTGATGGTTATTTCTGGCTCTGATGACAGCGGAGAATCGGGGTCCGTTTCTCCGGTTCGTTCTTCCGCTTCTATCCTGTTTTGTGCTTACTATATGACTGGAAAGGTGGTTCCGAATGCATGGATTAGCTGACTTCTATGACAGCGATGCAATATACAAGCTGAATCACCTGCGAGCGAATGGGCTATGTGAAAACCACAATCCGGTATCCGCCCATTCAGCTACGATTTCCTTAAAAAGTAGGAATCGATTTTTGCATCCTTATTATGCTGGTGTTGTACTTTGCCTTTACAAGTTGACATGGGGGTGTGCAGACCATCACTCGATTTCCACAGCCTTCCTACGATTCTTGTTCCACGGTCACAATTCAGTTGCATTGATTCGATCCCTCCATTTGTTCGCTGTCTGTGATGTTCACGCGTTTGTGTGCTTTAGTTTAAAATATTTTATATTGGGTCGCGAATGACGTTTGGTGTTGAAAAACCCATGTCTGTCACAGCTCAACAGTGCTTATGGGATTGTAGCACTGCCCGTGGTTTTTCCTCACCGTCGACCAATTTTTCCCTGTCCTAAACTGTTTTTATCTGTACCACATGTCCCACCTGGTTGCTTCTGTGAAGTTTTCATAACAGTTTTCTAATAACTAGGCTTCCTGCTGTGTAGCTTGTTAAGGCTTAATTTCAACATGTCGGTTGGTCTTTCATTAGCCGCATCGTAATGGGTTAAGTTTCCTGGTTAGCGATGGTCACAGTTATGGGCCGTAGATTTGGCGCCTTTCCCCTCCCTGTTACATGGAAAAGTATGCGTCTTGTTTACACCAGAGAACTGATTCAGTGTATAATATCTCAGCCGTTTGTCGGACACGTGAACACATCCCTGTTCATACCTTTAGAATTTGTTGTGTAGCACGCACATAAGACTCTTAGGTAGTGCATGTGAACACGATCCAAGGCAGCTCAGTTATTTACACTGTTTACCCCAGGTGTCGTTCTGAAGGGGCACCCCGCTGTTCAAATTAGGTGGATGTTGCGTTGAGTACCATCACTGAAATTCTGCTTAACCGCATTGGTATAAGCAGCCGACAGTCAAACTGGCTGCATCGATCAGAATTACCTTACCAGGCGCCCTCCCAAGCATAACCAATCGAGTTTTCAAATTGGTCACATAGACTGTATCTCCTTGTGAAGACACATGTTCGCCATCAGGATGTGTTCTGGTTTGTATCGGTGTTTTCGGCTTGCTTCTCAGCGACCAAGAAGGAAACCATTCCGCACTATGATATTCACTCCCTGTCTAGGCTTGGGAAACCTAGCAGTATCCCAGCCCTCGTGCTTCCCTCGGGTGGCGTGGCAGCTAGGCACCGGAAAGGTGTTACAGCTGAACGATTATTTTATTATGCTATTCACTACTTCGTTCTCCGAAGTAGTCTAGCAGCAGCAGCCGTCTAGAAAAATAACGAACGTCGGAAACCGGTCGGGCAAAGAAAGATTGATTCCAATTGCGAAGCCTCATATTGTGCGTATTACTGTGAGCTTCCCGTACTGAACCCACGACCCTGTTAGAGTTGGACATGGCGGCGATCCATGTCCCTCATTGAGTCAAAGTAGGAGATACCACCGGTTAGACTGGCTCAGCGGGAGGAAGCATACAGTGTGTTCCTGCATACTGTCGCCGGTGGGCATCGCAATTCTGCCCGTCTGCTATGTTTGCCTACGCTTTCCTAACCACTTTTCTTACTGGGATGCATTTTATGCTGGTGATGGTTAATATTTGTAATTTGATGTCCGGGACTGTAGCAGCGTACCCTTGGTGCATGCCCTATAGCTGATTAACTGAACTGAATGTTTGCGGTTCGAATTCAACTGCGGCATCTCGACTGCCTCAGTCTATGCTTGCGCAATCTGGCAGTTAGACATCGAACGACTGTTATATTACTGGAGTCTGCCCAATCCATTTTGTTGAGTTCTTAGTTAATGAAATGAAACAGGTTTTCCGAATGTTGTAAATTGCTGAACACTGAAGTAAACCCCGAATACCTTGTTGTGTATCCTTGTTAAAAAAACCATATCCTCACTAGGTATTCACTCACTTTGTTACACTATTCAACAAACGTTTTCAGGCCGATTTGCCAACCATTGCCCCCACTATAGTTCGTTATTGCTGACTGATCACTGCTCCATCCATTCTCAATTCTGACTGTGATCCCGTTTTTCTTTAATTTCTACCGAATTACAGTGGCACACCCCTTTGCCTTTGGAGAGGATATTCCTGGTGGAGCCTGGATACAAGTCCTCTGAGCGGCAAATTCAAACAGAACGAGAACGCTATGTACTCCAGGCAATCTATTTTACTCGAGAAAGCATACCACCAAGCGCTGAAGAACCTGATTCTGAGATTGTTGAGCCAAGTGTCCCTCTGGATATCCCACTTGAAGATGTTAGTGTACATCTGAATTTTGAATCTTCGAACTTCACTTTCTTCTTGTATCTAATCTCGACTTTGTGGAGCGCAACAGCACCTGTGGTGAATCGTGCTATATACATACTGAGTACATTCACTGCAGTTTGTTGCCTTTCCGATCCGTCTTCCTCGGCCGCTACATTCTATCGCTAAATCTGGGCGGAACGCTTATTGAGCGGGATTTTTTTACCTCCCGTTCATAGTGCATTTTGCCACTGTACTTGTTATTAGTTGTTAGGCTACTGCGACCCACTGAAATCCTCCAGAATTCAGGCCACCACTTTGGTTATCGTCAATCGCGCTCTCAGTTGGTTAGTCATTTTCACAGGTTTATAAATGCGTTGATCGGGATGGCGAACGCCTGTCACTTAGTGATGTGAGCAATCCCGTTTCTTAGTTTGCCGTTCAACCTCAGTTCAAAGCAAGTTGATGGCCTATGTAGTGCCCCATCCACAGTCGTGAATTGTTCCGGACACGCCGACAAAGAGGTTTTAATCCCAACTTGTGGTTTAGAAGATTCTCTCTGCCGAGACACCATCACAGACAAATGGGGATTATTTTGTCTCAGGTTACTGTGTTCCGACATGTTAGCTAGAAGTATCGAATTCAAAAGTGGTTATGTTGGTGCTCTCGTGGAATTTCACTGCTCCACTCAGGCTATCCATGATTGGGTAGTCCGGACATAGTTACTCAGTCTTGGTATCGTACCTAATGCTTATAAGACCTGTGTCAATTGGTAAGAATATAGCATGTATGGTTCCATTCCAGGTATCCACGCATGCTTCTATGATTGACCTATTCCTTGCCTCCGCGCTACTAAAATGTCGCGATCTTCAATTTCATGTGTTTTCTCCACCATTGGGTCCACAACCGACCTTACCTGATGGTGTATCACAGTGTTGTCTTCGGGCGTCCAGTCTACTGATAGCATAACTGTCCGTATGTTAATAATTTAAAGGGATTTGTTGAATTGACTGTCTTAAACACCTTGTATCTAGTTTGAATTGATAGACCTCTTCACTAGACTTGTCAGCGGTAGCTACTCTCTTCTGAATGTTTTTTTTTGCGCCGTAGTCCACTTCAAAGTGGGGGTAGCTGTTTGTTCAGACTACCACTACAAGCGTTTGACTTGGTTGAAGTGGTTTGCACGTGGCACTTTGTTGATAGCTAAGCCGTCAAATGAGTGTATGGTTGGGCATAACCTCCGGACCGTTGGACTCCATGATTGTATTTCACGTTCGGCAGTGATTGCTTTTGCCAGACCGTTACTGTTTGTACGCACCGGTGTACTTGGTTTGAGTAGATCGGTCTGTTGATGTTGATAAAAGGTCCGGGAAGCCTTGGACGCTTTGTCTGTCGTAATGTTGCATCCGACCAGTCGTGTCGGTCTCTATCAGTCATGTGCAGCTTGGACATCCAGACCGAGGAAGAATTCTGTGAGCTTACATGTCAATCACATTTCGACAACCTAGATGAGGCTGAAAACGTGAGATTTCATGATCAGTATAGCAATACTGGGGAATGACTAAACAGGAAGTTCTCGTTATTTGCGGGCTCACCTACACTGAGATGGGTGACGAGCGGTCCGATACTGTACTTTTACAGGCGTCGGCTTCCCAGCCTTCCGTACGGACCATTGCCTCATCTAACCATTACCCTAAAGATAAATCGATCGGCATCGACTATTCTGAGTGTTTCGCTGTTTTGCACCCTTGGATTTAATTTAAGGGGAGTCGTATATTAAAAAATTAGAGGACTGGCCGATCACGAACTTCCTACAGGAGGAATGCATTCCAACACGGTCGTCGGCTAAATGTAACCAAGTAGGAGTTTCATCTGAACACAAAGCAGTTCAACTTTATCACTGATTTCCTTACGAAGGAGAATACTCCCAGATGAACGTTGGGGCCCGTAAAACATAAGCGAATCTCTATTGGCGGCCCTGCATTACTGGTATTTGTTGCTGAATATGTCAGGTTTGCAAGATGCGGGTTATATATGACCGCGGGGCATTCAGCCAGTTATTTGTCACGGCGGATCTCTGGCGTATACCTCGCTAGATGCAGACTTGCATAAAGTGGACGACAAAGTGGGTCCTGCTTTTGATCTTTCGTTTCGGTGCTCTTAGACCAGGGCGACATGACTAAACCTGTTGGGTCAGCCGTTGTTTCGACCACGTCGAGGTTGGCTCCTGGCCCCTAAGGGTATGCTCACCTATTGAAATCCAAATGGAATCCTCCGTTTTCGCAGGGTGACTCAGGTTGCGTTTGAGTGACTGGGTCGTGAGGACGCTTGATTAGTGGGGTGGCAGTTGTTTCCATCGAACGCCCGCCAGAGTAGAACGACTTGATATCAGACTTTGTCACATGGCCTGGTAAACTAGACTGTCAACAGTCTTATTAGTGAGTTCGTTTTTTTTAAAGTCCAAAATGCAGTGGAATATTGTTATATTCCGACGTTTCGGTTGCAGTGGGCAACCTTTTTCAAGGATTTCAATAAATTAACTGTAGAAATCTTTAAGAAAGATTGCCCACGGCAACTGAGATGTGTTTGTAACATATTTAAATACGCGTTGTTTTGACTGTGTCCATATTATGCACTGAATGTCCTAAAATCTGAGCCGGGTTCGACCCGGAACTACTAAATATTAATTTAACGTCACTTTCCCCCCTGGTCCGTCTTACGGGTGGATCATTAGATTTATTTTTAAATCGCGGTTTGGTTGCTGAATGCTGTTGGCCGCAAAATCAATGTACATCCCCAGACGGCCGACTATTCTGCGGTAAACATACGAACCCTGTGTCTGCGTAAGCGCTAGATGGCGTGCTGATACTTCCACTGAAGTGAGCGGAGCTGTTTTCCTGCCTGTGCGACAGCTGCTCCATGTCTGCTAAGGACCAGTTTCATTGATTTACACCCAGAAATTGCCGATTTAGAAATGGTCTACAATTGTCCGTGTGTTAAGAAGCTCACCCGGTGACAGTCTTCCGGGTCCTGTTAAGGGTCAATCGAGCTATCAGTCCGAAGCTCACCGTTATCTGAGACTATCTGCTTAACCTATTACAATTTACGAGATTCTAGTGTTCATTGTGCCTTACGAGGTTGTATTTGTACGGACACTTGGCTGATTCGCCTAGGTTACTTGGCCGGTATGTTTCAACAGCTTTTATGCACCAGTAGGGGGTCAGTGGTATTCGACCAATGGTCCTCAGAATCTGTTGCGCGCCGACTCTGAAGGAGTTAGCGATAAGCAGAGCTATGCTAAACAAATCGCGTTAATCCTGACAAAAAATTGATCACCACAGTAGTGGCCAGATGTCTTGCAGACATTAACCACTGAGTAACGGTCTAAAGGAAACTTCTCTTACTGGTACTTAAACCACGTTGCAAATTTGCGACTGAAAAGCGACAAAAGCGTGCTCATCACTCAGACTTTCCACACCAGTGTCTTCATGTTCTGGTTTTAGAGTTTGGTAGGGTTAGCACGCTCCTTTCTCGACGCAGCCGTTGCCCGTAACTAGCTGCACCCCATAGTATCCGACTGAGGTGCACCTGATGAAAGCCTCCCTTTCTTTTCCAAGCGATTATTCGGCCACATATTACTGATCGTATTCGGCATACTGTGGCTACAGACCACGTTCGTTGAAATGTCTCAGCGGCGCTCACGTGCGTTACCGAAATGTAATACGGTTTAGCGCCACTGGTCCGTAAGTTCATCTATTTTAACACAACGTACATGTTATTCTTTGATTTTAGAGGACGAATAATAGCTGTCAACCTGTGGAAACATTTTACCTAGATGGTGCTATCGGACAAGGAATTGGATGAGAGCTACTGAAAGCGGTTCTTGTAGACGAGTGACTCCATCGTGGTTTCACTTGTAGATCACTCCTTTGCCGAACTCACATTTGCGGTTTCCTTATTTGGAACCCACCCTGGCACATTTATTCTGGCTTCCCACATCAGAAGAGAACCACTGCACTGTGGATCTCCCTCTTACTGACGATCAGTGGCGAATAACTTCGGCTCTTTAGCAGGCCAGGTCAGCGTGTTTGTGTTATTCCACCAACACGCTGGATGCACACGAACTTAAATAAGTGAAAATATTCCTCGGCTGAATTTCCGTAGTTCTGGATTTTTATCGATCACTTGATCACTTTGTGGGCCTGTAGATCGGTCGCTGGCGGTTCTTCGGTCTTCACAACTAGGGTTGACTTTTGACGTGCAAGGTGTTGGTCTGTTTAGACATGATAATTTTGATGTGAGGTTTGCGGTTTTGCAGTTGCGGTAAAACGGACTCGAATTAATTGGCGCAACCGGCTACATCCACTACAGATGAGCTATATTAGGGACAAAATTGGTCCCGTTTACTTCGTCCCAGCTAATTTAAAGGATGTGATCCATTTTCTTGCATAAGTGTCGTGGTTATCAAGGTTGTAGCCAACTTACTACCCTCCGTTTGTTTCACTTAAACCGCGAAAACTATTGAATACAAAATGAATGTGGATGCTGGAGCATTTTTGTGAAATAGCCGTAGCTGCGTTCCGCTAGAGACCCCAATTTGCCATTAATTAAGCGGAAATGAACGATTGGTTGTGTGGATGTCCTGCCGACGGTCTAAACCTGAGGACGGTTCGAGAGTACTGTTCCATTTTCGTGCGAACCCCTCTCGAGGTTTCCTGAAATTGGCAGATCTTTTTATCGTGCTAATAGTGGTCATTCGCCTTTTACCGAACTTGTGCTGCCAATTGCGGATACCTGAAATCCCGAGAACGAGGTTGAATATCTGTTCGGTGTACCCACTTCAAGTGTGGCTGCTAGCTTCGGCTAAACTTCAGCAGCTGTTGTACCTGGACACACTACTTCGTAATTAAAGTGTTTCGGGGATCTCGGCTATTAGAGGTACGAAGGCTGAATAAGGGACCATCCGGAGAGATCGTAGAAAACAAACTCCCCGGGACAGGAATGGTCGCATCAGTTTAGATTCCTGACATTCGTGGTGATGGTGCATCTTGACAGTCTCATATTCTTAATGACATTCAAATATTTTACTGGTCGCCGGCGGACATGCACCCTCGCCACCCTACTCGACACAACCGGACATGCAGGGGTTTGTGGCCAGTGACAGCGGTTTTATGTGAGCCCTTTGAAACTACGTGTTCATTCATAGACGAAGTTTTGCATCAGTATGGGCTCATAGTGTAGCCGTAAAAGACGTGCAGTAGGTTGTATGTATAGACAATAGGTACCTCGTATTCGCGAAAATCTGGTGCTTATGATGCATCTCGCCTCCCATGGTGAGATTCACGTGGTTCTACGTATTAGAGAAGGTGGGCTGCTAACTGACGCCGTCTCACTTTCAGCTTATATCAATATGGATGTGGGCACTTGAAGTGCTTATGCAGCTCACCTGTCCATTATCCGTCGTGATTGGGCGTCCATTAAATTGTAGTTGAACAGCGGTGAAGCACACGAATTCGATGTTTGTTTTGCTGTTGTGGACGTTCAACTCGTTTTGCGCTGATCAGTTTGAAGCCGTCAGCGTCTAAGTTAATCGACATTTAATTGCTCCGACTACCAGCTAGCTGCTTGGGATTCGCCTGAGGTAACGAGATGCATGTCTTCTAAAAGAAGGCCTTTTTCACCTGGGTTTCACAACTCGGTTAATAAATGTTGTCCAATCGTTTTGACCACTTGGTCGTTTTTGGACTTATCCGCATTCGACTGAGTCCTTTTGGCAAATCCGTGACCACTGCTGATGGACCAATCAGCGAGTCGCTGCGCTGTGATGTGCACCTAGCTGACCAGTCGCGCGCTGCAGTGAAAGTTCTGATTGGTCTGCTGCTTCGTTGGTTCGCACATGAAGATACGCAAATTCTCATACGCATTCTGGCTTAAGTATTGATGACATCCCAATTTGTAATATTTACAATTCCTTGAGTGAATTCTTCGTGCGCTGTCTGTACTCGTCCTGGCCAACCGGTAGTTCCGGTAGAACATGGGTTATCTAAGTTGTGGTTTTGATTGGACTGTGACTCAGAACAGAGAGAGGTTTAGGAGCTTCGTCACTCCATCAGGAATACATCACACTTTGTGTATTATTTTTTGCTTGTACAGTGTCGGTTTTGCTCCTCAGCGTTTTCCTATGTTGTGTACCTTTTCTCTCCCGCAGCTGACAATTTCGGATCCAAGTTCGGCCGCAGACCCACTGCTTGTGGTCAAGGATGCCATGGGTAGCACTCAGGTATGTATTCCAGACACTTTATGTTTTTTATGGCGTGACTAATCTCAAACATGACTCAGCATAATTAGACTTCGCTGAAACATCACCTGGAGTGTGGGAGTTCGTACAGTCGTCTGGTCGAAACTTTGTATGGACGGCCTTTCACGTATGTGTGATGATATCTTCTGTAGCTTGTGCATGGTTTACACGTCACTGTCACCGTTTGTATCGTTATGTCTGGGTTCAAGCGAGATGTCAATTTCACGCATAACATCTATTGTGATCTAGTTAGCTTCCAGTTCGCCTGTCCTTTTCGCTCATGCTTTGCACTTTTTGGGCAGTTTGTTGAGATAAGGTTACTCAGGCTTGTTACTTGTCCATCAAACCAAACCTGCGCGTGGAGCCAGCCTGTATGTTCTCTGGTCGTACTATGGGTTACCCCATCGTGTTTGCTTCAGCGCGGTGGCTTTTTTCTTTGAGTAACTGCACTTTTAAGGATCCTTCAGGTTAATCGTTTTCGTGACCCACCGGGAGATAATCCGAACCCTCATGACTTACTGGTTGTCACAAATTAAATATATTCTGTGCTACGTTAGGTACGCTTGAACAAGCGTAAGCTAGGAAATCCTAAAAGTACAGTATGTAGTATGCATAACACTCAACTCTAACGTCTGAGTGATCTCACACTGACTGGTGCTGCTGAGCTAAGTACAAATCCATCTAGTTAGGCAAACAAACTCGCATTGTGCTGATTAGCAAAGCTGAATCTGCTGAGTTTCATGAGCATCGGCGACAATGTCGGTCCAATGTCCGTTAATATCCGTCCAAAAATTAACTTTACTTTCCTAGAAATCATGAATAGCGTAAATGCCACCAGTCCAGCCATGCTTAACTTGGATCACTCGAGATGAAAAGATTTGGACTCAAAGGTACCGGAACTATCAGTCAAATTGTTTTTCCATGTAATGCCATCAACGACGGGTAACGCTCTGTGTCTGAGGTGGCTCAAATCTACGTCTACGCCGAATAGACTTCTCTGTATCAGAAAAAAGCCAATCTCATTGGGGCATTAAGGTCAAGCCCCCATGCTTCCCTCGGGTGGCATGGCAGCCAGGCACCGAAAGGATGTTACAGCTGAACGATTTAAGCCCGACTGCTTGCTTGAACAGGAACCCTCTACAATGAAAAGATAAGGTGCCGTGTTTCGGATCAGCAAGTTAGGCGTTCTACAATGGAATACAAATTCAGCTTAACATGAACAACGCAATTGTATGGTGCGACGATCGGGGCCTGGTTAGTACAATGTTGTTAGAGCATAAGGATCACGAACATAGCACTGGAAACCAAGGCTTATGAAATCTTTTGCAGATGCGTCCACTGGTTTTTGAGAGGCTTCCGTTCACAGAGCGAATTCGGCCGGCTGGACTATGACCGGAAGTGAGTCTAGCCGCGGTCATGTATTGATCGTGGGATCGACTGGGTTAGTTAGTTTAGTTATGACAGGTGTGTCATGACACGAGAAGCCCGACAGCCGAATGTGGGTTGCCAAGCCCCTGGAGGTAACGGGATGGTAGCATCACTGTGCATCGACATGTTTCTTAAGATTGATTGCCTTGCGAAGAAACTACGTTGAAACGGAGGCAGACTGGCTTATTCATGTGGGTCCAGACAGCAGTATTTCCATCCTGTGTTTTTAGACAATCAGTGCGCGGAGATCCCATCGCACTCCGTGCGACAGTAGTCGTTTCCATGCCACTGCGCGAACCTCATCACCGATCGCTTGGAACAGAAGACAACGTTTCTTTTCGGTAAATGGTGGTTGGTATACGTAAAACATGCCCCAACCACTTCAACCTGGCTTATATAATCTGCTGCATCTAAAGAATCGGATTGGTTAACAAGCACCTGCTTACGCACCATCTTACTACGTACTCGCTGCAGCGAGCCATCCCTTGCTGTGGTATGGAGATACCAGTGATCAAGCTTTTGAAGACTAAGGCCTTCAAATCGGAGGGGGAAAGTCTCACAATCATGAAGCAAGACCGCTGTTACGGTTCACTTGTATACACGACCCTTTGACTTCGATGAGGTTTGCTTCTGATGCCGCAAATTCAGTAGGTTGGCGAACGCTGCTCATATTAATTAGCTGCACCTTAATTTTATCCGTTACAATACAATACCAGTCTACGCAGCCTCCAGGATACCTGAACCGATCAACAAACCCAAGCTTTTCGACCTGAAATTTGAGAAAAACACTAGGGGATGGGAAATCGTGAGGTAAAACTTTGCACTTTGCAGGTTCAGAACTCATGCCAAAACATAGGGATTCCTCCGGTATTCTGGTGAAAGTACCTTACACGGAAAATGATCGTCAAACAGCAAACCGCGTCGTCCGCGAAGTCCAATTCCATTAATCTCTCTTCAGACGTGATTTCCATACCTGGGTTTATGCTCCTTTGGAATGCACACTCCATGGTAACATTGATAGCAAAATCGATCAAGAAAGGAGGAAGGGGACAACGCTGAATAATTCCATTTTTTGATAAAGTTCCCGGGCTGCTCATTGTATACTCTAACCCCATCGGTGATACGGGTTTACGAACTTCGAAGACATCGTCCTCTGATCAAGAATATTTAAGTTTGCCTAGCTATCCACGTATTCGGAAGCTCCTTGGAGACGAGAAGAACAGTGATTGTTTGTCGGCAGTATACATGCCGCCACTAAAGTAATTGATGTAACGTTAAGATACGATCATTACACCCTGGGCCAGGTCAAAGTCCTGCTTTATGTGTATCACGGGTGTAGCACTATAAAAGAAGACAGTAGCTTTGTTAAGACATGCGTGAGAGTTCTTCTATGACTGGTACAGTCGGGGTTAGGGCTCCCTGTTTGAACACGGGTATAACCCAGTCAAAGCGGATCACAAAAATTCACTTCCATCTTTGAGTAAAGCTGGAAGAAGGTCATCTGATCCAGCAGCTCACTGACGCTCTAGGGCAGAAAGACATAATACTACTTCATCGATTCTGGAGGGGTCTAAGCTCACGGACAGGTCGAATGAAAGAAAGACACAAGGGCAGAGGGCCAACTAACTTATTGGTCTGTTTTTCTAGTCTGTGCCTTGCAAAGTTTTCCCCACTGCTAAGTAAGTAGCTCGTTCGTGGACTTTCATGGGTCAATTTAATGAAAATTCTCTCCGAAAGTGGACGTAGTCTGAATCATCCTGTGTACCCCAAAATGGTCGGAAAAGCTAGCTCATTTGTGGCGTTTTCAGTTTGACTCCAAAGTTGCTCAGCAGTAGGAAAAGGCCGGTTAGCACAACGGTGGCCGCTGCGTTTAAACCTAGTACTGCTAACAAAAGCTTTGGAGCAGCACAAGATTGCAAAGTTGCGTTTTGCGTTCAGACCAAACATACCACCAATGCGTGCTTCTGACAAGCTGTGGCGTCCTAACTCTCTGTTGCAACCTCCTGCTATTATGACCAAGTCCGAGCTCTTCGTGGTGCTGTACAAGAGGGTGGTCAGTTCTCAATAGAAGGCATCTTTCAATGAATGAGAGCTACGGTTCCTTCGTGCATAAATGGGCACGACAGCAAAGCGCGTTTGGTATTTAGACCAGTTCAAAGTGGAATGTCAAACAGCACAGAATCAGCTGTTTACAGACATCCAGTCGAGCTATGAAACCTCAGATGACAAACTTAGGGCTATACCAACACTAGCGCAACCCTCTGAGACAGCTGAAAGATCACCCGAAGTTAATAACCTGCATCGTCTACAGAGAGGGTGTCATAAGTTTCACAACTATGCTCGGTTCCTGTATTCCAGTTTCAGAGATGAAACAGGTGTCAACCGACAGACTGTCTAGAGCACGTGCAAAATCACCCTGTTGGCCGATCTGCTTAAGAGTTCCTATGTTGAAGGCTGTAATAAAAGCAGAAGGACAGGGGCCTGAATAGTGGACACGGAGCGGCCAGGGATGGCGTGCAATGTGTCAATTTCAGAGGTGCCTGACCTAAATGCCTACCGCTGGGATCTGCATGGCAGTGACTGTCAAGTGGGACAGGATAACCATTGAGAGATAACAATGAATGAAATGGAAGGCCTCGGCAGTCGCATGTTTTCGCTTATCCACCAGGCTGATGTCACCACACGATGGCCCATGTAGCATGAAGGTGACAACCAAGGGATACTGGGATGTAAAGTTGTGTCGGAAGAGGTCGTTGATGGAAATAATTTCTTCGTCTCAATTTATCTTTATGGATCTACGCCCAAACTCGGAAAGTCGCGTTTGTGTATGGCGTCCCACACCCTTGAAATTGAAAAATCGTTCAGCTGTAGCACCATTTCGGCGCCTATCTGCCCTGCCAACGGAAGGAGGCCCGAGGGCTGGGATACTGCCAGTTTTCCCTACCCTAGATAGGAGCAGTCGAGATGCTGAGGTTGGTTTCGAACCATAACCTACTGGTCTGTAAGCTGGTGCCTCAACCACAACTGTCTCATACCCGTTCCAATTGATCTAATATGTGTGTTCTCTCTTGTCAAGGTAATTTACCAACCGGAAGGTCCGTGGTTCGAAACCGACATCTGCCTCTCGACTTCCCCTGTCTAGGCTTGGGCAACCTGGCAGTATCCCAGCCCTCGTGCCTCCTTCTGGTGGCATGGCAGTTAGGCACCGATAGGTTGCTACAGCTGAACGATTTTTTTTCAAGGTAACATCGCCAGCAGTTTGGTTTTTGCCAGTGCCGGCGTTTCAACACCTGGTAATTGACTGAAACAGCACGTCACTATAGCAGCTTGAATTTTGCCTTGTAGCAACCGTGTGATACAACCACATCGGACATTTAAACACCGAATTCCTCACTACCGGGATCGTGTGTATGGTGCAGCTTTTTGGCAATTGGGATGTTGAGTTCATGAGTGACTGGCCATCGCTGACAACACTAGTAGATACCGGTGCCAAGCTGCCATACTTCTGTGAAGAACTATTACCCTAACAAGACGCTGAACGATAATGAAAGACTGAGAACTTGGTCAAGAGTGCACTTCATTCTTAAGAAAACCACTCAAAAGCACAGTCTCTGCATCTTGAGGCAGCAGTAATATGAATACTTCTAAACACTGTCGGAGTAATGCTCTATCAGTGGGATTGCCCCAATGTCTTTTTCGAGCTTTATCCAGCAAGAGTCAACACGCAACGACGGACAAATGTCAGCCAGGCGGTGAAACTTGAAAGTGACTACATAAATACCGCTGTGCCTGGTCAAGTACTATATCCTGTAGGATGTCTAACCAGGTGGGGTCGAAAATCCCTCACCGCTCACGGCAGACTTCATTTCGCGCGGCCGTCCCATGCCTGTCCTCGAGTTTTTCGGAGTGTGATTCCGGAATGAAAAGCAGTGCCTTCTGTGGTAAACGATGGTTGGTTATATGTGTTACATATCTTAACCACCTCATCGTTACTTGCTGATCTAGTGATTCACGTACTAACACGTTGCAACTAGCTGATTTCCACTATGCAACGAAGGTATCGGTGATCAAATATCTGGCCATGTCAAATGACGCCAGTTCCACATAGTAAGCCTGCTCCTACAGTTGCCTTGTATGCACAGCCTTTCCACTCCAGTGATATTCGACAAGGTAAACGAAGCAAATTGCCAAAGTCGCTTGAGCTCTCCTAATGCGTACATTGAACTCCACCTGTCACAATACAACGGCGGCTACTAAAATCAATAGCCTCAAGCTGTTTCTTCTGGAGTTTCAAGCTAGTTCAAGGGGATTAAAAATCCATGACTAAGACCGTTTCCGACAGCCAATTTAGAATGGATCGTGCGGACCACATAGTTGTCCGCATAATCCAATTCCACTAATCTCCGTCGTCAGGGTGCACCCTCCATTGCACCTCGGTTTTGGGTTTCTTAGAGTCTGTATCCCATAAGTGATTAACTGGCGAATTCTGATAGTTTTAAAAAAGCTCCTTCTAACCTGTAACACGATCAGAGGTGTTAGAATAAGAGACACAAAATATACTATCAAACGTTGAGGGTATTGCTCTTTATCCAAGTACACTGTTCCGTCTACAAAGTCAAACACTGTGATTGTTGGTCGAAGGTATACCTAACGCTACTTAAGCATTTAGCGTAATGTAGGTGGTCGAAATCCTGCTTGATGCTTTCCAATTCGCATCTCACATACCGTCGCAAAATCAGGAAAAATAGCTGTCGTGTTATGGCAGGTGCGAAGCTAGTTGGAACAGTCGTTTTGGATATATTCCTGAATGAAGGTATGATGGCCGTTTGATTCTATTCATCTAGAAGTCGTTTTCCCCAAAGAAGTTCATACTAGTTTACCGAAGCAGAACACGGAGATTCAACGCCGTTGCTTCTGCTACCAGACTGCAACTCACGTTAAGAGATGTATATCCGTTTTTCGGGATAAAACATCCCGGTCTCGCAAGTCACTGCGGTTGACCAACTGCCCCAAAAATGCAATTGCGTCCCTACATTTTCCTCCGTGTGTGTTATATACGTAGTTTGTGGCTGGTGATCATCCAAGTCCCATTCTTCAGGGATTTCTCGCGCCCCACCCTGCGTCGAAAAGAACTTATTTATCTCGCATTATTTCGTAATGTTCTGATTATTTTCACTCATTCTTCTTTACCCGTTTTTCTTTTGTCCTTGACACAGATGTCTCTAAATCCAGAAGTAGCTGATCTAGTCAAATCTCTTGCTGCCAATCTGTCGGCTACACCGTCTGTGATTACGGCCTCCTCTAGTGTGACCCCAGAAAACTCACAACCTGTGTTTGCACCCAAACCGCTAGATTCGACAGTGCCCTGGAACGAGCCAAACCATGTTGCTGAATCCGGGACTGCCTCCGATCAGAGTTTGCAGCGTGAACTATGGGATGTGTTAGAGGAAAACTACCCGGATCTGAACGTCCGTGAATTGAGTGCAGATCGTATTCGCGACTTGCTGGAACCCCTTCGGGACCAGCTTGTTGCTCGAGGCATTTTCCAGCTACCATATGCGGAAAAGTACCCCGTTTTGTTTCCGCCACCGCAGCTCTCACCTCCACGACCGCATTCTTCCTACGGCATGCGGCCAGGTTATCCCGGCCCTCGACCTCCTCAGTTGATGTCTCTATTTCCACGACCAGATTTTTTGCCAGCTCATCCCCGCCCTGGTCCGCCACCCGGCGGGTTCCGTCCTGTGCCACCCCCAGTACAAAATCGACCCCCACCCTTCCTCTCCGGTGGTCCCCCGCCCCATTATTCCCGTGCACCTGGACCGATGCATGGTGGATCCCAACCTCCCCACCGTCCCGCACCCTATTCAAGGGGTGGAGGACGAGGAAGCCAACTTTGTAAATTTTTCCAGCAGGGTAGTTGTCGCAATGGTTCCGCGTGTCCTTTTCTACATACTAAACGATGATGGTTGTTTTTTTATCTCGTTACCATTTGGTGACTTTGTTCACTTCCTTGTACAGTTTTCACTTCATCATCATTCGCTTACGTCGCAACTTATCCGCGACCCATTTGTACATATACCGTTCATCCCAGAAGAACATGATAAGTTCTACTTAAAACGGAAATTTCTCTATTTACCAAAACAATAGCGGCAGAGGCAGGGTAAATAAGCAATGCAACCGCCAACACCAGTTGTGTACTCAAATATAGAATTGGAATTCGTTATCCGGGTTCATATATCGCAGAGGTTGATTTCCAATGTAACGCACCAGTTTGTTTTTGGTCTGCTCACTCCGTGGTTTGAGTAGAACCTGAAATAATGTCAGTAGTTGAGCAACACTCACCTTTCGGATTCCAATGGCCCGCATTCTATCCACTTCTAATTCCAGCAATCGTTTATCTAAATATTTAGTCCAGTTACAACCGACCCTGACTTACAAACCAAGTGGGCTTCCACTCTTTTTTCCACGGCGAAGAATGCTATCCTGCCAACGTGGGATTCTGTCTGTTGTCCGATTATCAAACCAATTGGAATATGAGTATCCGTGAACGCCTTTGGGATAAGAGAAATGAGTTAGTGGGAGGTGTGTGTTTTCGTCTATCAGATGTCTGTGATCATTGCATTGACGTTCCATTTTGTGGCACTGTATGTCGTGCTACCTTTAGTTCTATAGCCCCTTCCAGACAGCTGTCTTCCGATTGAGAACTATTTTGTCGTTGGTGCTTCTTTAAAGAACTATCCCACCCTGGGACGAGGAACGTGCTAACTGGGACTTATCGCTACAGTTGTGTAGGTGTATTTATGAAAGCTCTGCCCCAAGACATTCTGATTCCAAATTGTCTGTTTTATTCGTTTTCCGCTTATCTTCTGAACTGTTTGCTTACAGTGAAATGCTCTTCCCCGACAGACTTTGTGGAGTCAGATTCTCCCTTGTTGCAGTGAAACACACATGAAAAGGAACCAGGTTTGACAGATGCACCCATTTGCATACAGATTTGGTTTTCACGGCGAGACTCACTTGCAACCTGACTGAATCTCTCGTTTGTGATGTTCCCTCTTAGTATGTGGTGTACCTTAATGTGCGGAAGTCTTGTGAATACATATCCCATGGTTCGGTCAAAGTCTATTTTGTGCGATAAAAGACAGGGGTATGTATGAGATATTTTATTGATTCTTGGAATGGACACCTATGCATAAACTGAAGACCTAAATTTTCGAGTTATGTTCAGCGTCACATTCCGACCACCATGCATTGCATGTAAACGTATATCGATCGCGGATATGAGAGCCTCAAAAGTTGTTTGAACCGCTAGGAGATCGCTAGACAGACCATTTTTCACCCTTCGCGTCACACAAATACATCATGCTAAGAAACTGCAAAGGTATGACAAACTGTCCTACCCGAGGTACCAGCTTGGCTGGTGTTTGCGTCCAGTGATGATGAGTTCCCTCCATTTCAACATCCTGGAGTTGATCTGATCTGAAAACTGTTCAGTTGTAACACCTAGCTGCCATGCCACCCGAAGGAAGCACGAGGGCTGGGATACTGCCAGGTTGCCCAAGCCTAGACAGGGGAAGTCGAGAGGCAGAGGTCGGGATCGAACCACGGACCTTACGGTCAGTAAACTTTCGCTCTAGCCATCTCGCCCTGATCTGAACAACTTGTATATTCACATCCTATTTTTGACTATTAGTAGCTTGGTGCATTTATTGGTAGTTGATCATGTGGTTCTTTATCTATTCCTCGAGCTTGGTAGTGCGCCTGCAAACGTTGCGTTACATTTGAGAAGATATCTTCCGATAGTCTCTTTCTTCATGCGTGCACTCATATAGTTTACAAAGGAGGTCTTCAAGCTCTAACTTGGTTGCTTTTTCATAGCTAATCTCACCCAAAGTCTGACTGGTCCGTTTGTGACTGGTCTCGAATCGTGGTTTGTCTTCCCTGCGTTTGTTTGGTTCGCTCTATACCATCCTCTTTGTACATCCCTGTTTTGATTGGTCCGGTTGTGGCTTGTGTTGCCTTGCGGTCTTTATTCCTGTTGTTTGATTGGCCGATTTGTTACCTTCCATTTGTTATAGTTTTATCGCAAGAGTCCTATGACTGCAACAGTTCAGCAGCTGGTGTCTTGGTGGAATAGAGGCTAACAGATGTGAACAGTAAGCTCACATCGAATAGACCTTCAATTTGTCCAAGACATTTTGTGGGCTGTTGATTGAGTGCTACGATTCACTGCTGAAATATCTGAACTTCCTTGAATGGTTCCTTTAAAAGGTTGTAGACTGGTGTGTCTGACAGTGGTGCCGTTTCCATGTACACTTTTTGAAGTCCGTAGGGGCGCTGAATACTTGAACCTTGGGTTCTCGTTCTCCACTGTTTCTCGAATGTAGTCTTTTGGGGGTCTTTTAGTCGCTTCAGGTCCCTACCGATTTTGTTTACAAGTTTTTTTGGTTTGCTCGTCCTGTAAACACCAACACGTGGTAGTCTTTGAGTAAAGTCCTTTGTCTGTTTACATGTTCCTATTTGTCTATGATGACGGTCATCCAACCACCTTAGGGCCTAAAGACACTCTTTACAAACTACTTAAGCGCAAGCACGAAGAGAAAAAGTATCCACTCGACTGCGCACCGTTCGCTCTAGCCATCTCGCCCTGATCTGAACAACTTGTATATTCACATCCTATTTTTGACTATTAGTAGCTTGGTGCATTTATTGGTAGTTGATCATGTGGTTCTTTATCTATTCCTCGAGCTTGGTAGTGCGCCTGCAAACGTTGCGTTACATTTGAGAAGATATCTTCCGATAGTCTCTTTCTTCATGCGTGCACTCATATAGTTTACAAAGGAGGTCTTCAAGCTCTAACATGGTTGCTTTTTCATAGCTAATCTCACCCAAAGTCTGACTGGTCCGTTTGTGACTGGTCTCGAATCGTGGTTTGTCTTCCCTGCGTTTGTTTGGTTCGCTCTATACCATCCTCTTTGTACATCCCTGTTTTGATTGGTCCGGTTGTGGCTTGTGTTGCCTTGCGGTCTTTATTCCTGTTGTTTGATTGGCCGATTTGTTACCTTCCATTTGTTATAGTTTTATCGCAAGAGTCCTATGACTGCAACAGTTCAGCAGCTGGTGTCTTGGTGGAATAGAGGCTAACAGATGTGAACAGTAAGCTCACATCGAATAGACCTTCAATTTGTCCAAGACATTTTGTGGGCTGTTGATTGAGTGCTACGATTCACTGCTGAAATATCTGAACTTCCTTGAATGGTTCCTTTAAAAGGTTGTAGACTGGTGTGTCTGACAGTGGTGCCGTTTCCATGTACACTTTTTGAAGTCCGTAGGGGCGCTGAATACTTGAACCTTGGGTTCTCGTTCTCCACTGTTTCTCGAATGTAGTCTTTTGGGGGTCTTTTAGTCGCTTCAGGTCCCTACCGATTTTGTTTACAAGTTTTTTTGGTTTGCTCGTCCTGTAAACACCAACACGTGGTAGTCTTTGAGTAAAGTCCTTTGTCTGTTTACATGTTCCTATTTGTCTATGATGACGGTCATCCAACCACCTTAGGGCCTAAAGACACTCTTTACAAACTACTTAAGCGCAAGCACGAAGAGAAAAAGTATCCACTCGACTGCGCACCGATGATATTTCTCAGCAAACAATCTAACAGCCACCCGACCAGCTACCATTCATGCTCGAGATAGCCCAGTGATTAAGGCATGAACCGGATGGTCCGTGGTTCGGACCCAACCCCGGTACCTCGACTGTTCTTGCCTAGGCTTTGACAACCTGCCAGTTTATGAACCCTCGTGCTTCCTTGTGGTGGGCACCCAAATAGGGTTACAGCCAAACATTTGTTATTTTTACGGTGTAGGAATGAGTTCCAGATGATTGTCTCGTGAACTGGGTTCGCTTGAAAATCGTTGGACCCGCCACTTCATCCGGATCAAAGTTCCAGTCGCCAGTCTTGCAATCAACAGGTATTTTCACTCCTGGCCACTTGCAGCAGGTGAGCGCATTACCGTGAGAAACTTGGTAGGCTATTAGTATGATCTACCCATTGTCCGAATGTTGCTGAGTGCGTTTTCGTGACACTGGTAATCTTTTTAGGTCCTCATTCGATGGGATACGAATTTTAGACTGAAAGCACCACCTGCTTAGATACAGTACACCACTAAGCTTCTAGTCATACTATTCAAATTATTGCCGTCAATGATTATGGTGATCCGTTATTTTCACCTGTCATTAGTGATATGGCAGCCTGCTTAACCGTCTCACAGGTATCTACTTGATTACTAATTAATCAGGTGGCTGTTGATCTGCTCGCCAGGCTTGGCGATTGACTTGGAGACCTTTCGTCGCCTGTTGAAAAGGCATCATCGGTGTGCACTGATATCTCCTCAAAAAGTGACAAAACGTCTCCAAGTCAATTGCCAAGTTCGGCGAACAGCCATCTGATCAATTAGCAATGAGTGTAACCAAGGTAACACGCCGTTCTCTTTCAACTTAAGACAGTTGAGTTTTGACTCGTGTTGCTCAAAGCAGTCATTGGTAGAAAAAAAATACGGAATTCAGCACCATCAATTCCGGTCTCAAAGTTCACAAGCATCTAGGATTGTACTTGTACAGTGAAGCAGTACGTCATGAGCACATCTGCCCTGGATGATAAGTACAGACAAAGGGAAGAACGCAGGAAGTAACCCTCGGGTAGCACTTTTGAAAACGCGGTTCGAAATATCAGCGTTTGTGTTTCATCGAAATACGGTAAACAGTGGAAGTGCAAATCAGCCTATGCTCAGACTACTGACAACGTCGACAGCAGAATATTGGCTACTGACTTTCGTTCCAGCTGAGTCCGATCAAAGTAAAACTGAGATCTCACCAATCGTTCACAAAACTTTGAAGAAGTCCATATTGTCGACATACACTCATCTGCGTAGCAATTTGGTTCTCACGGGGGACTCACCTGAAACCCAGCGGAATTCCTTATTTCTGGTGTTTTCAGTCAGTTGGATGCACTGCACCAGGCTGTCTCATTTTTCAGTTGGTAGGTTGCGCGAGTATCGTAATACATTGTCTAAAGGCAACTTACTACTCCTAAGTTTACTGAAAGCTCTCCGACGATCCACATCCGGTTTCGCAATTCCTGGGGCTCACCCGGTAGGGACAGTCCCCAAGTTTCCGTCAACTTTATGCTCTACTTGAACCCAAGTCACACGAAATCCGACTAATACACTGATTTGCATACTTATATGTTTTTAATGGAAGACTCACTAGTATACCAGTCCGAACAAGAGCGAAACGGGTCTTAGGCTGCCAGAGTTTTCAGCGACCTCATGAGTAGCGTCTTACGTCTACACAAGTTTATGTTGTGTTTCCTTAGTTGAATAGTAGCAGTCAGAGATCCAAGGCTGAAAAAAGCTCCTCGGGATTATTTGTCTTTGATATTGGTAAAGGTTTCTTGCAGTGAATTCTAGCTTGATTACATTGTGAGCATTTATTATGAGCTCAGACATGACCCACATGAAGCATATAAGTATTGTAATAAAGTAAAAGATGACAACTTATCCTCAAATAAGAATAAACACATAGGTTGTCGGTTGTATGCTGAAATAACCAAGTAGTTTATCGCTAGCACACTGGTTGGAACCCACTTACGGTCACAAACACTGAGCCACTGAAAAGTAGTAAGTACCGATTATTATATCTCCAGACACCTGAGTGCTCAAGCCGTGTACTTATCGACCGGATGGTCCGTGGTTCGAACCCACTCTCTACATCCTGGCTGCTCCTATCTAGGCTTGGGCGATCTGACAGTATCTAATCTCTCGTGCTTCCTTCGGCTAGCATGACAACTGGGCACCGAAGGGGTATTACAACCAGATGATTAGTTCTATTAGTGTGACTCCACTATTCTCGATTCCGGGAATACTTACGTTGTACCTGAGAACCTAATTTGATGTGGATGGACCGGTTAAGAGAGCTGATACACTTCAACAACCTCTCTATCCACAAAGTGTGGACGGATTGACAGCCCACTCATTTTTCTGGATTTTACCCTTTCCAGAAGTCTTTGGAAACAATTAGTGGACTTACTACCTACCTAGTCTGTTCTAAGATGTATCCAATAGACTGGTACCTGGTGATCGTCAAGGCGGATAGGCCAGAGTTTCCTAAAAGGGTCGATTTGGTAGGGGGATTGCGAGGATATGTTTACTATCGTGATTATTTATCAAAATGCCTGTTCAGTGATATGGGCCTTTGGGCCTTTGAGGGGGGTTGAATGTGGACTGTTTGTCGAAGTATTGTTAACTGGGATGCTTCAATTGGCTTTTGATGTGGTGGCGGTTGCGTATGCCCCGATAAGTCCAGATAAAAATAACTGACCACGTTTGTTATATACAATCGTAAAAAACGGCTGATCCGTTCCAGCTGGAGATACTCAGTCTTACTCAATGGATGTAAGAGACGGCGAGACGGCCCAAGTGGTTACAGCGCGAGGTTGCTGACCGGAAGGTCCGTGGTTCGAACTCGACCTCTGCCTCTCGACTTCCCCTGTCTAGGCTTGGGCAACCTGGCAGTATCCCAGCCCTCGTGCAACCTTCGGGTGGCATGGCAGTTAGGCACCGAAAGGGTGCTACAGCTGAACGATTTTTTATGTAAGAGTGAGGCCCTTCTGGAGTGTACAACAGAGCAAGTTTTTACTCAGCGTGTTTCCAAAACCGTATAAAGCAGAGAAACGTCCCTATGGTCAAAATACCCCAGTCAATTCACTGAAACTGACTGCACTTTTCTTCTTCTAAGCCTGATATTTATGGACTGGAATGCTTCCCAATGCAAGTCATTATTCGATAAGAAGGTAGTTGTATTTGTCTTGTGGTAGGGTCGCGCGCTAAACCATATCCGATGGGGATCACTGTTATGTACTCTTGACAAAGATAGACTCTCTTGAGAGGGATCCCTAGTAAGTGCTTTCAGTGAAAGACCGGTGTCATTGGGCAACAGAAGCTGAGAATTTTGAGAACCGCTAGTCTGAACAATGCTATTCAAACTTCCAACTCAAACTGGAACTGATATTCACCCAATACCAGTGTTCAACTTTACGCTGCCATGCTAACAGCGTTGGTCAGCAGTGAACCGGTAGTTTCACAGTTTATGAAGCATCTGCCCGGTCATTTATTCCATTGTAGAACGTTGCCAGTACCCAACCGTTGTGGTCGTCTGACGATTAGTGTACCTCAATGACCTATTGAGATTTACTGGACTACACTCAACAACACTCGTAAAGACTCTGAGACCGCATTGGTCAATGCATAACGGTTCGACGCATACAGTGTTCTGATCTCCCAGATTTGTATTTAGGACAGCTGTGAGGACATGTTCCTTACTAATGTACACCTGAGGTTGTCTTATGTCAACTACTGCTTTCTTTCGATCAGGCTTTCCGACCAAAGCTTTGGTTGATTAACGTAGCTGTCCTTCTGTTCAAGTCTGCGGGCCCTAACTGTTTTCCAGACCACTCACAACTATTTACAGCACAACCAACAATAGTCTCGTGGACCACTGCTTGATGCAGTCAGCCGGTTCACCTTACTACGTGCATCGGTTCACGTAAATGATGCTGCCGTTGAGGCCTTTTGTCTTGCACTTCCATTTGTATCTCCCCCCTCCTTCATGACGCTATTTTGCAGCAATCACGAAGGTCTGCCGCAGCTCTGTATCACTTGCAACTTGGTTCTGTGCTTCGAAAACTTCTGAAATAGTTGAAATCGCTTGTTCGTATAACGAGACATCCTGCTACCAACCTCGATCTCATACCCCTGAGCTATCCAAATTTCCATTTGTTATAGAACCTTCATGTTGGTTCTGATCACGCATAGGTACGATGGCGTTTCTGTTTGTGCCTGTTCGAATAGCGAGAAATTCCCGCATCACTTTTGGACACAGATGAAAAACATGGCTGTCTATTCCCAGTGAAGTATGATCTCTACGAGGTTGCGCGAACCTAGTACAGTTTCACCAAACACTCTTAACCACCAGTGTATCCCGAATAAGACTGTGGGCGAATTGGAGCCTAGCAAGCAAACTCCTGCATCCAGCTATCCCGTTCCATGATACATAAGCACTCTAGGTGTATCGCGAGAGGATACCAAGCGAAGCAAAAGTACAAGATCAAGCTTGGATCACGAATCAAGCCAGCAGCCATATCTCAACAGATGAACAGAGCACTCACATTACAGGAGCCAGCCAGTGAAATCACCTTCTATACCCTCCAGTAGAGCAATGATGGCATAATTAACTCACCATTTAAGTCAAGCGTTGCATTGAAGGTCGAATAAGCACCCTTTACTTGAACCCAAGCATGTCTATCTAGTCCACACATTAACGGTTGATCTGGTAACTGTGATAGGTCTACTTTGTTTATTTCGTGAGTAGACAACTATTCACAGAGAAATTTACCCAGTCTACACATTTTCGCTTTTTTCTACAAGACAGTTGTACCTTTCACGTTCATCCTCCACTTAATTACAACTGTTTGTCCTGACTTTCTTGAAAAAGAAACCAAAGTCAATTTTTCATCATCATCGACAACAAGACATCAGCATATTCGTAATGGACTACTCATAAGGTTGCTGAAAACTCTTCGACAGCCCACGACCGGTTTCGCCCTTCTTGGGGCTCATCAGGTAGGCGCAGTTTGATTTGCAGATGAGTGTAGTTCTCGAAAAACAGTCCAATTTGGGTTGAAGTAGAACATGCGGTTGACGGAAACTCGGGGACTGCGCCTACCTGATGAGCCCCAAGAAGGGCGAAACCGGTCGTGGGCTGTCGAACAGTTTTCAGCAACCTTATCAGCAGTCCATTACGAATATACATGTATCGCGATATCTCGAATATCGTAGCAACTGGAACATGAGGCGGCCTGGTGCAGCACATTCAGTTGCCTGAAATCATCACAAACGAGAGATTCAGCTGGGTTCCAGGTGAGTCTCTCGCAAAAACCAAATTGATTTGCAGATGAGTGTATACCTCGAAACACATCAGCACTTTTAATTTAAAAGGGATATAAATGCTTCCCTGTATGCACTTCTTTTTTTACATTCTGAGTGGGAATTTTGTTTGTTAAAGTTATCCTATACTGGGATTTTTTGTCTTATCAAAATCCTATATGGGATGCTGCAAGTTTAGGAGACCTATCCAGGTGGTTCAAGTGCACATGAAGTGGCCCCATCGAATCCTGCTTGATTTGTCGACTTTGAGCCTAAAGGGATAATTTTGCTGACGACCTTTAACCCTTAACCTCATGCACTTGAACTACACGTCTACTACGGGAGGAGGCTGTAGACTTCGTGCTTTTTATTGCACGAGCTTTCATTCACCCTTGAGAGACACGTCATCCATCCCAACCCTCTCCTGTCGAATTACAATCTGGGCCAAAACGCACTGTGCATTAAGCTTTCTGATACTTAGTACAACTTACTCATTCACTTCGTTATAAACCATATGTCTTACATATTACTACGCACAAGTTCCGAGATCCCACATTCAACTTACTATTATGCACAACTCGGGCCAGTTTTGTGCAAAATATCGCACCGTCACGTTGGGATATTCGGAGCAAAAATTCCGCTCCACAAATCGTCGAATAATGTCCAAATCAACCTCTGATTGATAGTTTCGGAAATACTGTTGACGCTCGTAGTCGTGACAGACTAGCGCTCCTGCTTGGGTCTCAGTGAATCTCGTATGACGCTCAGTATCAGGCACAAAATCCGGATCCAAAGGATGAATTGTCTCACAAACCATGGCGTCTTCCATACTACCACAAGTAATTAGTCTTACCAAGAGTGCTGTGGCTGTCAGTCAATCGAACTGAGTTATTGATTTTGAATTGGAGTGGCTGATCACATGATATGCATCAACACTGCAGGTCTGACGGGCTGTAGCAGTCGTCCAATCACTGTCCTGTATGGGTAAGGAACCCTCCTTAGAAATATTGGACCCAAAAACAATGTCACACTGTAGTCGAGGTTCAAAATTTACCTCCAGATGAAGAGGTCTATCTTTGAAAGAATAGAATAGTTACACGATAAAGGGTTTTATGTGAGGAGACAGAGGAATAGATATCAGACGAAAGGAATTTTCGCACGAACTATAGACGTACCACAAACGGGACAATTCGTATTGCTTCAGTTCAGATTTCGGGTCCCGAACTTACCGTAAGCTCAAGTCATATATCGTAATTTCGTGGCAAACGCTAACCATTCACTTCTGTCATATGGCTGCACATGAATGTACCTAATTCGTTTCAGACCAGCTGACTTGGTGACTCGATGACAACTCGAGGACGAGGCGAACCTGGTAGTGGACTGTCGGCAGTTCTCTTGGCCTTATTCGTAGTAGTGTTGTTACGAATAATATTAATAGGAAGTTCGGAGTGGACTGTTTGTGAGGTGAAAAAAGTACGCCCATCAGATCAAAGGACACATGTCTTCAGAACCTTAATCCACACTCTGATGATAAGTGCAGAATGGATGTATAGGAATAATTTTCTCCTTCAAATTGAATGAGACTCAAGCTACGTTCACCACCATTCAACAGTGTCTAGGTACCCAGGGGTTGTTCTGCGTGTTTTCCTTAAATTTACCTAGCAGGTAGCTGGCAGTTAGGCTTTCGTCTGCCAAAATTGCCTATGGAGCATCTGATCTAATGCTGACATTAAGGTCTCAACTTGTTGAAACTCAAATGAGCAGTGTCGCTACCGCGGCAAACCAGATAATGGCTGACGTGACATGTGTCCCCATATAGGTAAACAACGTGGTACATCATGCCAGTGTGCATCCGTCTGGTGCATACGTTTCACCGTGTGATATATAAGTGGTCCGACTGGTCAGGAGACGTGAACTCAACTGACACTGAAAAAAATACAAGGTTAAAAAATTGAGTGTATATGATTTCTGTCTACATGACAGAAATATTCTTCGTTTCATATCAGTTGCACCTGACCTACAAGGTAAGGTATCCGTTTCAAACATTTTCCTGAAGTGAAAAAGCCTTAATTGAAGCGACTGATGCTAGACGTCTAAGCAACGCCAGTTTGTTGCCTATTTTCAATGATCCGAAGCTACAAATTCCAAACAACCAGACAAGAATTAGAAGGAAACTTGGACTTCATCAAAGCCGCCTTTTAAGATGATGTGTTAGATCTTCTGCTTCAAGCAGTGTACGCGCACCTGTCAGTTTTAGCTGCGGATTAGAAGACAAAATTTGGTTGGCATTTTTCAGAGTAAAATTGACAGCACGGGGTGTTCAGTGTTTTTGTACGATGCCTATATTGCGCTGCTTACCGCCTGGCTCTTCATTGAATTATATCACGTAGAGACACCAGCCATTGACATGAACAGACCACGTGGCAACTATCTACAGATGGCGGCGGGGCCTAAGGCGGCGATCTGAAGCAACCGCCTGGATTCGAATCACGCTGTTGCTGGCGCTCGAGTTCGCTTCCAGTTGCTTTTTATCACAAGCTAGCCCAGCCATAAAACACCCAACCAATGATCTTGTCACAAAATCAACCGTCAGACTTTGGAGATCAGTGGAAATAATTGCCAGTCAATGCCAGTCATTTTGTTGCGATACAAGTGAAGCCTTGAAGGTGCGATTCGGACAGTGCTTTTGAAAGGTTACAAGTACCGTCGGGCTTACTGGCGTCTGATTTATATCGACAGTTATGACGGTGTAGAAGTCAGTATAAAGACAGGCTTGTGGGTGCTTGATTTCACTTGCAAGATCATCTGTTCCATCAAGGTCAGTCGAACTACATAACTCCCGTTTCACCTTTGGAAATATCCAATAAGATATCGAAATGATGACCTCACGCGGTGACAGATCGTTTGCCGCCGTACACTGTGCATTTTCAGCGTGGTGTACTGACGCTGAAGAGCTCCTGTGGAGAAAAGAATACTTTCATCCTGTTACCCGACCGCCCATTGCGAATCCAGTTGGCAATACGTTGAGTTGATCTACCGTGCATTATATCGGCAAAAGATCGTCAACTTATCGTCCTTGGCTGCATAAAATAGTAATCTGCGCAGGGTCAGGAATCTCACGAAGGAACTCTGTAAACTTTAAGGCACGGGGTGCCTTTAAGATGTCAAAGTGAGTTGCTGTGGCTCCCTTGTCATGGTACTCATACCGATCAGATATACAGTTGCACATTAACGTTGGTGCTACTTAGATGCATTTCAATAATCACTGACAACATGTCAAGGGGGAATTAGGCATTTTCAAAAACAGTTCACTAGATTGGTTTTGCCTACCTAATACACGATATGGATAGCTTTAGCACTGTTGCGTTGATAACGACCAGTGGGTTCAAACTGATGTCTTGTTAATCAATAAAAAACGTTCCCGCTTGCATTCCGAAAATGGGTCGGTAATGTAGGGTACGTTCGACTGCGCCAAATAACGGATTATAAGGTGGTTTAACGATTCCAGCTCAGAAGAGATTCCATCGTTTTTGCCTTAAAAGCAATTCCTAGTTTGAAAACACTCGGTGTATTGTGGTTGGTTTGATGCTACATCAACACATTTACTAGTAATGTTGACCCAAGGAAAACACATCCCATGACAAGCATGCAGGAACCTCATGCCGGCTTGCGGTCTCTCTAGATATTCATCCGAATGCTTGACGACCTCTGTTTAATCCTCAGTGCATACAGAGAACAGATGGGTGGTTTAGAATTATCCGCTTCTAACCCAAAACAGATTCGAGATGGCTCCGTTGTTAAGGTGCGAACCTTCCGATCGGAAGGTCTGTGGTTCGAACCCTACCACGGCATCCCGTCTGCTTCTGTTTATTAGTAGTTCATCAGGTCGCTTTAGTTTGTGTGCCGAGTTTTGCAGTTGACTTACGGACGTCTTGCCACCATTCCATGAGGCATCATCAGTGCGCTGTTGGGTGCGGAATTCCTGTTCTCGTGTGTGAATTTGGATTGCTTTCAGAGAGCAGCTTTGGGAAAAAACCTGATTGGGCATTGACGATCATCTTGGAGTCCGACTGGTCAGCTCGTGATCTGTGTTGCATTGTGGTCTGTATCTCTTGCGTTCGCTTGCTCCGCCACACATTGTCCCTGTTTTCCATTGTCCCCTGTTCTGGTTGGTCCATCTTCCTGTTGTTTAATTGCTTGATGGTTTGAACAACATGGAAGGGTCCCAGCCCTCGAGGTTTCTTCCGATGACATGCAAGCTTTGCACCGAAAGAAAGTTACAATTAAACGCTCATGACTACGATCAAATTTTAAACGAGTTCGCGCTGAAAGAGAGAAAGTACTCAGCAGATAAACGGGGATTTTTGCGGACTTCATCCAAGCTTTCGATACAGTTGCTCTAGATTGTCCTACGGGGGTTTGTCAACCATTTCAAAGTAATCCACTCTTGGATGAAATCCTAGATGCAAACCTGGGTTTGAAATTTTTAGGGAATTGGAGTAAGGTTATGCTGTTCATTCAAGTAAGGCAGGATAATATCCGCGGTTGACAGAGAAATATCCTCCAAAGACCTGTTCCCGAATCAGGGGGAGGGGGAATGAGAGAGAAGACTGTGACTCCACAAAAAGCGTGAATTGGGTAACTCCAAACTTTTGCACTATCAGAGAAAGAGAGCCTTGCAAGTAGAGATAAGTCTGAACAATTTTGTTGAAAAGTAACGTTATTGCACATGCCATCCCACGATTGAAACCACGGCTTTAGCTTGACGGAACATTATCATCAGATTTTTGGAAAAAAATTGACAACCCACGACCAGTTTCACCCTTGTGGGGGCTCATCTGATAAGCGCACTCCCCAAGCCCCCATCAACTGTATGTTCGCCTGGACACAAACTGTACGTACAAAGTGAAACACAAGGCCGCAGCTGACGGGTAGCTCAGGACAGTGAATTGAAAACAGCACGTTTTTACCCCATTTATACCCCGCGGCGAAACTCGCACAGGATATAGGTGTGATGAGTAAACGCGTCACTGCGTGCGGGATTCTATTCCACAGCTTCTCTGACGTGGGATTATTTTGCGCAAAAATTTTGCTAGCCAATATAGCACCTCGTGGACTTCTGCTGACAATCAGGCTTGCCTGCTCTAGCCGCTAGATGCGAGTCAACCACTTGATCATACTACAGCCCTGAATCATGCACAAGGGTAGATATAACAAGCCGTCTGCACAACCTCGACAGTTTACGATCAGACAGGGGGTGTGCCAGCTGTTTGAATTTGACACGGAAAGCACTGTACGGCCTTGTAGTGGTGATCGAACACCTACAATCTCCATTGTAAAGTGCTAGAGGCTCACCTGCGTATGTCCCAGACTATCAAAAATCCTGTTCAGATCACACATCGGGGCGTCCACTCAATGGATCAGTCTGAGCCCGAACATCTAAGTTTGGGCACTTTGTTTCCCCCTACCGTGTGTGTCACGGTAGGAGAACACACCTGTTTTGGTTTACCTGTCTTGCTTGCGTTCAAACAGGCGAAGAGTGTCGAGTGGTCGCATTTGTCCCTGTTCCGGACCTTAATTTTATTGGTGCGCGCACACGCACGCGCTTCGTTAAAATACAAAATTCAGCCCGGGGAGGAATTCACAGGGTGCTTCTTGTTCCAAAAATCAGCATTGGGCAGTTAGACCATTTCAGGTGTTTGACTTGCAATGAATAGCTGATCGGAGTTGTATCGCTTGCCAGAGTTCCCCCCTCTCATGAGAAATTGTACCTACCTTCTACTTTCCAATTATTGCTCTTCCAAGCATGCTGCTGCAATAAAAACTTACATCAGCTCAACCCCATTGCAAGCCCTGATTGACAATAGGCAACAATAGCCTTGAAATATGCCTTTTGAAAACCCTGTCGACTTTTGAGACACTACGAGAGGGTTAAAGATCTAAGGAGGTATAGTTTACGGAGCTCACTCAATCCGGATACCCACCACAAGTAGAACACTTGAAATTAGCTAAATTTTAGTACCTATATCACTTTCTGTGATGAAGAATAAGCTAGAATGGGGAAGTGGGTACAGCTGATCTGCACCTGTGGGACCAGCACTTGTGCTGTGATGAATTGCTCAGTCTTCGGAACAAAAAGTTATTAGCATTGTTATTTAAACTGTTGTATACTACTGATATTGCGGGAAAAGTTGTTTCTATTGGTGCGGCTAGATACGTTCTGTCACTGGGTCTAACAGACTTCAATAAACTAACTTCCCCTCAAAAGGCGCTAGGAGCCCTTTTTGAGAGGATTTGAGTTGCTGCGAGTTTTTTTTAGCCCCCATCAACTGTATGTTCGCCTGGACACAAACTGTACGTACAAAGTGAAACACAAGGCCGCAGCTGACGGGTAGCTCAGGACAGTGAATTGAAAACAGCACGTTTTTACCCCATTTATACCCCGCGGCGAAACTCGCACAGGATATAGGTGTGATGAGTAAACGCGTCACTGCGTGCGGGATTCTATTCCACAGCTTCTCTGACGTGGGATTATTTTGCGCAAAAATTTTGCTAGCCAATATAGCACCTCGTGGACTTCTGCTGACAATCAGGCTTGCCTGCTCTAGCCGCTAGATGCGAGTCAACCACTTGATCATACTACAGCCCTGAATCATGCACAAGGGTAGATATAACAAGCCGTCTGCACAACCTCGACAGTTTACGATCAGACAGGGGGTGTGCCAGCTGTTTGAATTTGACACGGAAAGCACTGTACGGCCTTGTAGTGGTGATCGAACACCTACAATCTCCATTGTAAAGTGCTAGAGGCTCACCTGCGTATGTCCCAGACTATCAAAAATCCTGTTCAGATCACACATCGGGGCGTCCACTCAATGGATCAGTCTGAGCCCGAACATCTAAGTTTGGGCACTTTGTTTCCCCCTACCGTGTGTGTCACGGTAGGAGAACACACCTGTTTTGGTTTACCTGTCTTGCTTGCGTTCAAACAGGCGAAGAGTGTCGAGTGGTCGCATTTGTCCCTGTTCCGGACCTTAATTTTATTGGTGCGCGCACACGCACGCGCTTCGTTAAAATACAAAATTCAGCCCGGGGAGGAATTCACAGGGTGCTTCTTGTTCCAAAAATCAGCATTGGGCAGTTAGACCATTTCAGGTGTTTGACTTGCAATGAATAGCTGATCGGAGTTGTATCGCTTGCCAGAGTTCCCCCCTCTCATGAGAAATTGTACCTACCTTCTACTTTCCAATTATTGCTCTTCCAAGCATGCTGCTGCAATAAAAACTTACATCAGCTCAACCCCATTGCAAGCCCTGATTGACAATAGGCAACAATAGCCTTGAAATATGCCTTTTGAAAACCCTGTCGACTTTTGAGACACTACGAGAGGGTTAAAGATCTAAGGAGGTATAGTTTACGGAGCTCACTCAATCCGGATACCCACCACAAGTAGAACACTTGAAATTAGCTAAATTTTAGTACCTATATCACTTTCTGTGATGAAGAATAAGCTAGAATGGGGAAGTGGGTACAGCTGATCTGCACCTGTGGGACCAGCACTTGTGCTGTGATGAATTGCTCAGTCTTCGGAACAAAAAGTTATTAGCATTGTTATTTAAACTGTTGTATACTACTGATATTGCGGGAAAAGTTGTTTCTATTGGTGCGGCTAGATACGTTCTGTCACTGGGTCTAACAGACTTCAATAAACTAACTTCCCCTCAAAAGGCGCTAGGAGCCCTTTTTGAGAGGATTTGAGTTGCTGCGAGTTTTTTTTTGGAATATTTCCCCTTGTTTGCGGTTGAATAGGAGCATTAGAAAAACTATTGCGGGTCGCGTGTCAGGCTTCTTATTACCGTTGTCCATCCCTGTTGCTAAATGAGGAGTAGAATATGAACATAACTGTCTCGGTATATGTGCAAATTCAGGTTTGATACATTACTGGGGTGTGATTTACCATCAGAGATTGCACTTGCTTACTGAATAAAGGGATAAAACAGATATCACACATCAGGTTATTGGCTTTCGGAGGTATGCAGCTTCCACTCCCTGGACAGACCATCCTACATAGGGGATCAGTTCCAATGAGAAGATTTTGAACTTCTTACCAAGATTTCCTTCTGCAAGTGAAGTCAGCCTGTGGCAAAAAGTCGTGAAGCGCTGCACTACACAATGGTGCATTGCATGAAACCTCGATTTCCCGGCTTACTGAAACGAGGAGTTAGAAAGTAGTGCTTATTGAAAGTACCTACCTGCTTAAATGGGGACGTAACATAAAAGAAGGGAAGAATATCTTTAGGAATGAGCAGCTTTCATTCGGAGAAACCTTTTTTTGGAGGGGGAGGTGAATTTATCACTCATGCAATATTAATAACAAATGGCAAGGCCGATGAGCCCAACTGTGCAAAATCCTTGCTGACATCATAAGGGAGGCTGCACTAGGTTTCTACCGTTTGTAATTTTTCCTCGTTAGTACCCTGAAGATGAGATGCCATACTGCTTTGATCGGGAATTTTCTTCCTATGACAACCGGTCTCCGCTTCTCAAATTTCATCCATATCCTCCCATTGGTTTGGTTTCCATGACGTTATCCAGCTCATTTCTTCCACTTCGATTCGGAGGCCTATACCGCTGATGAAACATGTAAGTAATATCTATCCAACTCGTTTAAGGGCCTTTTCCGCATGTTGTTGCGGGTAGGCTCGGAAATTATAGAATCACTTCACAGTGTTGGCCTATTAGTGTTTTGTGTTAAAACCAACTTCCAGGAAACCTCAGAAAGACGTACGAAGATGTTGAATTTTTGAAAACTGTGTGGAAATGAGGTTTTTGCTTTCGTACCTCTTCCGTGTAACCGTTTGATTTATGCTTACAAGTGAACAGTTACGCATATAGAAAGGCTTCTCCATCCTGCCGTGGTTCCTCGCGGATCCAACTGTGCCGTTGTTTCCGTCCGCCTCTGGGGGGAGGTGCAAACCCATGGCAACATGTGACTCCACTTCAGAGGGGTTTGTTTTCAATCGTGGCGTTCGACGGAGGATTTCCATATTAATCCGGCGGTGCTGCTGAATCTGATCCGAAAATGTAAAAACACCTCTCCAGCGAGGGGTAATTCTGTGACGACTTACATCCACGAGAAATTCAGGGCACCCGGGCAAATACCTCCTGACACCGTTCACTTTTGTCGCTTTTACGCATGCAATTTCATTACAAACTGGTCAACTAAGTTCACTATTAATCGATCCGGCGAAAAACCACATGTTCTAATTAACACAGACGTGCCCTTTTGCAGTGGTCCTTAAAGCTTGCCATGAAACTGGAGTAAGATGCCTGTTTATGGACAGAATTTTGGATACACGCTTCGTTTCTGGCACAATTGGCTTGAGTATAGAAGCAAGCCGATACTCTAGCCTTCTAACCGATAGTGGATATCCCTGAATTAAGTCGACGAGGTTAGACGGGCCGCAATGATTTTCAAGAACTGTCAACCCAACAAAGGCAGTGGATCAGTTCACTTGTTGAACGTAAGTTACGCCCGAAAGAAAGGGATTAAACCATGAACCAATTGGTCATAATTCTCATTCTAGTCGAAGAATTCTCCACCACTCATATGACAGTTTCTCGGTTTCCTGACAGTTCTTGTATTCACTTCGCGTTGGGACGTTCTTCAGACCCTGGTTTCCTTGTGGGACATCATGATTGAATCTCACTCAAGATCCCCGGAACAGATCTCATGTTTGGTCCTATTGACACAGACAAATGAATGCAACATGCATCACAACCACAAAGGTTGAGATAAGTCTGGAAAGAGTTTCAAAAGAAATGAGTTTAGTGAATTTTTGCTTCTTATAATAAGAAGCCAATCATCACAATGTTTTATCGATATCCCTTCCTTGATAAGAGTGATTGTTGTTTACCGAAACGTTGTAACTTCTCAAACACCTGTTATACACCTGAAACAGATCATTGGATACCTACTTCTAGAACAGCCTTCAGGGAATTCGAGAGTTGTGTGATTTCCAAGACCGAAGTTTATTGATTTTTTAACTGCGCAGCCATCTGAAAAAGTTCTTGATTGATACATTTTCGGATCTTTTCCAGATAAGCCCCGCCACAGATGCAAAAAGTGCATGTGTGAAAAGTTAAGCCCCGCCACTTTTTGTCAGCTCCAGTTTAATGTACGCACACAACCTTGACCTATTTTTGATGCAAACAATTCCCTATCCGCATCTAGGCTCATTTTGTGCAAAATTTTCTCCGTTCGGACGTAAAACCTTAAATGAGATTTCTGACGCTTTCAACTCTCGTTCATGACAAGGAGACGGCAATACGTTTTTTGCAAAGTCACGGAGTGATCCATCAGCAACGTTCATGCAGCAATGGCCACCAAATCACACTCAACTGTTTCTGATAGGTGGAAGTGTAATGCTCGACAGTGTCGGTGAGAAATCGGTCTTCGAAAGGGAACTTGGCTAGAGCGGTCTAGGATGGAGTTTAGGACAGTAATTCTATTCATTTATTGCTGGTCCAAAAACTTGGCAAAAATCAAATTCTGCTCAGAGGAATTATCTATTAGCCACACGACCACTATTGACTGGAAGAACTTTGTTCGCGAAGTTTGCGCCTGGCGGCTTTTGCAGACTCCAACAGTTATCGGTGGCCCAGGTCTACACGTCGAGATCGATGGAACGCTAATATTTCGCCGTAAAAAACACGCAGGGCGTGTCCTTCCCCAGCACTGGATTTTTGGAGGGATCTGCAGGGAAACTGATGAGGTGTTCATGTATGCAATGCCAGATCGTACTGCGGCCACTTTGATGGACACAATCCTGGCCTGGATCGCTCCAGGCTCAATCATCATCTCCGATATGTGGGCATCATACCAAGGAATTGAAACGATGATTGACATGAATTATACTCATGAAACGGTTAATCATACCGCAAACTTTGTGGATCCAACGGCTGGAGATCACACACAAACCATCGAATCTCTTTGGCACGTCTACAAGATGCAGAATAAACGCCAATGCGGCACACACCGATCTTTAGTGGACAACTACCTGTGTGAGTTCGTTTGGAGGCAAGGGTACCGAAAAACGGACCTTTTCATGCAAATTGTTAGTGACATGTTCCTATTTCACCCCCTTCAATAAAAGTACAAATTTCATGTCCTCTTCTTTCTAATCTTTTTTGGGTGGCAGGGGTTGATTTTTTGGCGGGCTTATCTGGAAAAGATCCACATTTGCTAAGAGCCACAAAATGTTTGCGTGTTTCCGCACACACCATTAAATGTCTGCCGGCGTGAAGTTTCTGGCATTATTCAGGGTTCATTTATGTTTGGTGACAACCAAGTTCGTTTGAGAAATTTGTGTGGGTTAGAAGCCGTCGAGGATCGACGTACAGTTAGAATCGTCCCTTTCCATTACCTGTGTGGCGAATATCGGTTCCAAACCAACCACCGAGATGCGCTTCCACAGGAGGCAATTGATCGTATTGACCATATTACCCTCAAAAACTGCAGTGTCAACATTGTCCTCTTGACGCAATATCGCATGCAGATAGAAAGAAAACTTTTCAGCATTGAAGGAACTATTTGCTTAGAAATATATTAACACCAAGAATAAGGGTCTTCACTGTGTTGCATGGCGTCCTAGGTCGAACTGGGCAGTCGTGTAGCTGCAAAACGCTTCCAAGCGAGTCGATAGACAAAAAACAATAAACGAAGTCCCCTACCAACAAACCGATACCATGGTCTAGATTCACTCCCCAAGCCATATACGACTCGATGGTTTTTGCTATTACTCCAGTAATTGTGATTTTCGCACGTCTAAACTTTACGGGCAAACTAACATTCAGTAGTCCCCCAATAAGTAGTATCTTTGGGTGGTGCGTATTATGTTGTTTGCTGTAGCTGTTCGATTCCTCCCAAAATACAGAGGCCTTTTTTGGATAGTTTGAGGGGTGCTTTAAAAGCTTATGGCAGACAGAACATCAGGGAACTGTTTACTCATTGAACACCCTAAATGTCTGCGTAAATTCAACCCATAATTAGCAAAACCGGAACGTCAAACAAAAGCCTTCATGAAAACCTACCGATGTGTCAACCTATTCCTCAAAAGACCTATCTTTATGTGTAGACACTACTTTTGGAACGTGCTTCATTTCATTCCTGACAGTCACGTGACAAATGAAAAGGGCGATACCTGTGGCTGTTTGGATACTCTACACACTGTCGTACGAAAGCTTACCTGACCTTTCCCCACATAATTTATCGTTGCCCTGAGTTCTTTCACTATATTTTCACCGCACTTTATCCTGATGCCACGAGTCTAGCAATGCATGAGTAAAGCAGTCACAAGGATGAGTTTATCACGTGATGCACAAACCTTTTTCACAAACTCAGATCGGCCTTTTTATTGGTTGAAATAATTTCCATACGGATTCCCCTCATCAGCAGAAACAAATATATAAATGGCAACTATAACGTTGGAAAAATCCATCGTGCTGGTAGTATACGACAGACACTTTCAACAACCCGGTGTGTACCGTTGAAATGAATTTGATTTTGTTGTCTAGACGCAGCACACTACTAAAAAGGTTGCTGAAAACTGTTGGAAATCCCACGACCGGTTTCGCCCTTCTTTGGGCTCATTAGGTAGGCACAGTCCCTGAGATTCCCTCAACCTTATGTTTTAATTGAACCCAAATTGAACAGATTTAGGTGAATAATCTCATTTGCACAAGAATTTGGCTTTGACGGGAGACAAATTAAGTATAGAAGCCCACCATAAATTCGTGTGCGAATGAGGGTATTTGACTTTCATTTTGTTTGACTTTCTGTTTGACTTTCTTGTCGTACGAGCTGCTGTAAGAAGGTCCCACTAATGTTCCTTTACATAAGAGTACAAAGATTGGGCATGAGTCACCTCCAGGACACTACACAAATCGACGTTGACGAACTCGCCCAGGTACGACTGGATTGTTTGTTCATTTTTTGACGACATTTGCAGGCTTTTAGAGCACAGTATGCGAACCAGAACTGGAGTACGCAAACAGTCACACTCAGCTACACTCCACACTTATGGAGTTGTTTGAGAAATTTTAGTCAGTTAGCTCAGAACTGAAGTACGCAAACTCCACACTTATAGAGTTGTTTGAGAAATTTTAGTCAGTTAGCATTGCAATACCAAACATCAAGCTACGGCAATACGCCTGATTGACATTTCATTTTGAGCATGAGACGTCATTGGTTTCTGTCTGAAGTTAGGGATGGGTCTCACCAAGAGGAATGGGGAGCTGGGAACAGAGTCCTGCGAAAACGGCATGAATCACAAGGACATAACTGCTGCCATGTTGTCAACATACTGCGATCGTGGTGCCGAGCATAAAAGCTGATCCAGAGTGGACGGAATATAATTCATGAGATACCGCGTTTTATAAGGCGGGATTGAACTTATATCACACAGAAGTTGGCTTTCTAGTATGTACAGACCCAAGTGTTTGGGAGAAGCATATAGGATTAGATAAGATATGATCTGCTCAGGCGTCAGCAGCCGAAGTAACTCAACACAGTCTCAAAAAGTCAGCCTTAGAGGAAAGACGATGACACAGGAGGATGTGGTTTCCGATGTCTCCAAAACCCACTGTCGATTGGCCGGGGAACTTTGGTCTGCAGCGCAGGAGCATCCTCGCCTCTCCACAATATTTTGTCTAGAGTACGTTTCTGTTCTGTGAAAATTAGCTGACCGTTTGATGCTTGGACGCAACGTGGCGAAGACTGTTCACCGACATTCGCCCTAAATCCATCAAATGACTTTAGGGGACAGTTGAGACCATATCACAATACTATGGAAATTCGCAGCTTCCTAGGTTTTCCTGGCCCCGTACATAATCGCCAATACATTACACCAAAAGTAGTAAAATTTCAAAGTGCTTTTCCATGGTTTATAAGGGCTTTAAGGGTGTGATCGGTCATCGGTCGATAAAGGCAGTTTCACCATGCTTGATGTCATGGTAGAATTGCCCACACAGCCAACTCAGCTGAGCGACCAGATGGAGTAAAGGTAATGACTATCCGACCTTGAAGTGATCGTGCGTGCACCATCTGCAATACGCAGGCTGTCACATAACTGCATTGTACTTTCGATGCCGGCTCGCATCCGAAACGCAAAGACGAAAATCGGTATCAACGAAGCGGAACGAACGAAAATCAAAACCTGCCAAAGGAGAATGAAAATGGAAAATTTTGTCACCTTGGTCCCAGAAACATAAAAGTCTACGGATAAGGGATATCGAATCGAAAAGCGATTCGTTCATCATACCACCCCGATTGACGAGTACACTTGTGTTATGTCTGCTGATTCGCTAATCTGCTGTATCTGATTGCTGACCCGCTCCAGTGCCTAATGCCGGAAAAAGACTCACGGAAGGGAACACAACTATATTCCGAACAAGCGAGCGCGAGAGCGTGAGTACGTGCGAGTGCGAGAATATAACTCAAGCTAGTCACTGGTGGGACACTGTCTAACTTGGTCCAATGCTGACGCACGCGGTCTGGTCTTGGTATAGGCTGCGACTCGCTGCATACTGCGGGGGCGTTGTCTGACCTTGAGCAGCGCTGAATTGCGCTGTCTGGGTTTGATAGAAGGCTGTGAGGCGCTGTATATTGAGGGGGCGTTGTCTGTCTGGTCAACATCTACAGAGCTGAGGGTCTCAGTAGATTTCGGGCATTCAGTAGTTGCTTTCAGGAGTCTGACCTTCCTGATAACTTGATGCCTCAAACCTAGAAACGAGGTGTCCTTTTGAACTACAACGTTTAGTCGAATCGACACTCACACATGGTAATGTTTGTTCTAGCTTTCTTATCTCTGGTGGGATATGGAAACAAGTAGACTGTTTTTCATTAAACTATCACATCAAGAAAAGGAAACGTTGTCAGTTCTTTGAAAACCGGCGACTGAATTAACGATCAGTCCTTCCGATGACTACCGTCATTCAGTCAATTTAAACATGATTCTGTGTGACGCTCTGTTCTCAAATTTACTCTAGTTGTTCGTAAAAGAGTCATAAAACACCGATTAAGAGTATCCCAGACCTATATTTGTCAAGAAGTGCGCAGATGGGAAACCTTCGTGTAAAGGTGACGGAAATGTCTATTTTCAATTTGCATGCCCCTGTTTCGTTACGTTTTCTCACACTGCGAAAAGCAGCAACCAACCAGAATTAGGTTCATATGTCTTGTTTCAAATTTTTCCATCCGAATGGGGAAAGCTGGCAGTTTGCGCTTTGTTCGGAAACAAGGTGAAAGCATGTGGCGACAGTTGTCCTTAAACGTGGGTAGTTGAACGAAAAACAGAGTAAGTCAGTAGTTGGAACTCAAATTGTTTACTAGAAAACTATATGCCTGTTGTGACACTCCGACAAATGACAGAATATTATCGATGTTATTCTTTTTGGGGAGAGGATGACTCGGAACATAATAATCGTTCAGCTGTAACACCCTTTCGGTGCCTAACTGCCATGCAACCCGAAGGAAGCACGAGGGCTGGGATACTGTCAGGTTGCCCAAGCCTAGACAGGGGAAGTCGAGAGGCAGAGGTGGGGTTCAAACCACGGACCTTCCGGTCAGTAAATTCGCTCTCTAACCGCTTGAGCCATCTCGGAACACAGCGCTCCTCGTCGTGAAATGTGTTTACAACAGGAACTTCAAGCAAATAATGTGCCCAGTGCCGAAAGCTGTTGTCCTTTGGTCATGTATTGCGCATATCGCAACAAAGAAAAACTCAATGCTTTCCGGGTCCAGTTCGCAGTGTCACAAGCACAGAGATGGTCAAACTTAGAAGAGTGTTACGATAGCGATTACTAAAAGTCTGGGTACTGTCAGTGAGGCTCGTCCTCCATGAAGGGGTCTACGAGATCTTCTCTTTGCATGATTGAAGGTGTAGCAAGAGATGACTGTTAATTGGTGCTGATGACTGCCAGGAAGGTCAGCTTCATAGAATACCCGAAACCTGCTGAGACTCTCAACTCCGCAAAACGCCGACAGCCCTGGATCAAAGTCAGACAGTGCGAGACAGCCTTGTATCAAGGTCGGGTAGTGCCTCCTCAATATATAGCGCGAAGCCGTTGTGCCTTCGCGCTCGCTTGTTTGCAATAAAGCTGTTGTGTTCCTTGCCGGTGAGCCTTTTTGGGGGCACTAGGCACTGGAACGGGGACAGCAGTCAGATAGGACAATGGCGTTCTATCTAAATTGTTCGATCGAGTGGATGGAGACTTGGGCATCTCGGAATGACTGCGATGCCTCAGGACTTACTCAATTCCTCATTGACTTTTTATTCGTTTCTTCACAACAAGGCCCTCAAATAATTTGAGGATTTACGGCAGTTATTCATGATTGCTGGACTTTGATGTTGTGCTGTCGACGATGACGCACGATGTTGTCAGAGCAGTTCTCTTCAGTTTCACTGACATGTGCGATTATCTACTAGTATTAAATATCGCGAGTCGCCACTGAATTGCGTAGTCCCATGTGTAGTTTGCATCCACCAGATAGCACACTTGGGAAAACATTGGTTATCCTGGCGAACCGTCCCTTAGCAACTCTCTATCAGGCGATGCAACATCTGCTGTAGTCCCTAGCTGAGGTGACTTGACTCAGTAGGTGACCTGAATTGGGCGTTCACTTCCCCTGCTTGAGTTTATGCTAAAACAAATAACTTAATACTGAGAGTGGGCGGATTCAGAGATGCAATGTCTCACTAGCGACCTGGTTTACAAGTTATCCAATTCACCGTAGTCCACTAGAAGTTTCCCAGTTCAATTCCGCTCTGCCCACGCAATCAGTCGCAAAAATACTGCACAATAGGCGTCTGTCGAACATGCCAGGTGTTCGACCGCTGGCTGTTCCCGCATCGCTGTGTCGCGGGAATAGACCCAGGCAAAACAAACATTCACGATTGCACCCTGCTTTATCGGAAAACGGGGTGCCGGAATTCGATTTTCCTATCACTCTCGTGTCACGGCGATTGTTGCTCAGTGCGCCGGAGCCAATCGTTTTTTCTCCCATCGGATGTGCACCAGGAATCAGCTAAAATAGGGCAAGAAAGCCAAGCAGCCTTGAAAGATTTTTGCATTTGTTTCAACATTAACAGGACAGTGCGATTTCAGAAGTCCCGTCTCCATTCGACAACGGCGATAGCCTCAGTAAAACGAGTGTTCACAGCTAGTGAATGTGCGAGGTACAGTTTCAATTGCTCAGTCTGTATTGAAACAATGTTTGCTATCTAATATGTGGTGGGTGATAGATGATGCAGATAGCCGTGGAGATGACTTTTAACCGATTCACGTGCAGGCATGTTTGTTCGATTCACATACCTCATCACGAGCGCCAACATACGTTCGGCGAATCTCAGCCGAAGTTACCTCAGCATTCTACCCAGATAGGTAGCCAAGTATGCATTTAGACAGGATATAGCGCCAATCATCCCTCAGTCAAGTAGTCCATCCACATCAAGTGTTGACCATAAATGCCAGGTTTGACGGGCCACGGTAAAGACGCTTTGAATAGTGGGTTTGGATGCTGTTGACACGTTTAGGAGGGAATCGATATAAACACGTTGACAGGCATGCGGCGAAAGAGAGGTTAGTCGGCGCTCCATGCCCCAACACAACCTCTGAATAGTAGGCTTGCAGCTACGCCCAATTTTGGGACTGCTTTTGAATACTGAGCGTAATTCTATCACAGATGACTGTGGATAGGTATTTCAGCGAAATTTTTCATCTTGATAAGCTAGCCTACGCTTAGCCTAGCCGTCACGAAGAGACTGGACCTTACCGTGGTGTGGCGGTTTGCGCACCTCAGCGACCCATTGAGCTATACTGGGGAGTGTCCCTGCGACACTCACAGAGTCTCTCATACCAGGTTGGTCAATGGCTAGAGGTCTGACGAACACAGTCTCCTGGTCCTCCAGGTTGGGGGTTGGAACATGTGGCGAATTGTTCCGTAGAAACAGTAATGCATTTGCATTTCCCGCCAAACACCGCTGCCTTGCGGTTAGGCTTTTGAGCCAAAGGCTTTGGTTGAGGACCCTAATCGTCCTCCTGTCTAGGTGTGGGCGCCCTGACAGTATCCTAGCCCACGTACAACCATGAACTGCACACATACAAATAAACTCATGCCACATCGGCCGTCGCGTGGTGCCATCAGCCGGGTCGCCTTACTTGCTGCATACAGCAGGGCGGGTAAGCGAAAACAGGCTACTGCTGACGCCTCCCTTCTTTCTCTTTCACATACTTTTTCTTCCCCCTCTCCCCGCCCCATTAATAACTCTCCTCTTGTAGGCCCAGCACTTAGGACTGATGACTCCGTGCGTCTTGCATCGGTTTCGCGTGCAGCATCTGCTCGTCACATGGCGCCGACATCCTCAGGTATCTCCAAATCACTCTTCAAGCCTCGACACTCAGTCTATCTGGCCGCCTTCAATGTGCGCACTCTGAAGCAAGCAGGACAACAAGCTGCTCTTGCTCTCACACTGGACTCGCTTGACATTGATGTGTGCTGTGTCTCGGAAACAAGAATTCAAGATGCAAGCACAGTGATTGAGCTAACCGCCCCATCAGTCTCCACTCGCTTCCGACTGCGCACCTCTGGTGATCCAGAGGCTGCTGCAGCTGGATGTGCAGGGGTTGGTATCGTCCTAAGTCACCGGGCGGAAGTATCCTTGCTTGACTGGATACCTGTTGATAGTCGCCTCTGTGCGGTTCGTCTGGCAACGTCTGTGAAGGAGTCTCACAAGCGGGATGTTGATCGATGTTTGTTTATCGTGTCTGCGTACGCCCCAACTGACTGTAGCTCCGACACCGTCAAAGACAGGTTTTATGACGCCCTGAATGCCCTGCTGCGGCGAGCTAAAAGCTCAGACATCGTGGTGGTTGCTGGAGATTTGAATGCACAAGTGGGCAGGCTTAGCGTATCTGAGACTCAATTAGGAGGTCGACATGGATTGGACTCGGTACGTACGGACAATGGTGAACGATTGCTTCAGCTGTGTGCTGATCGCAGGCTGTTTCTATGCAGTACTAACTTCCGGAATAGCCGAAGTCGTCTGGCCACATGGTGTCCTCCAACGACACGCCGACCACAAACTCAAATCGACCACATCGCCATCAGTTACCGATGGCGCGGATCAGTAACTGACTGCCGGTCGTTTTGGAACACATTTGTGGATTCCGACCACGCGCTCGTCCGGAGTCGCTTCTCCCTACGTTTTCCAGGACCGCGTAAGGTGCGGACAAATCGCTTGGCAACTGAGAGACTGGCAGATCCGGATGTTAGACGAACTTACCAGAATCGTCTTCTAGGGTCTCTTCCAAATGCTCCACCATCAGATGTGAACGCATACTGGGACGAGATTGCCACCTCTTTGCATAGTGCTGGGAATTTTGCCTGTGGCACGGCACCACCAGGCGCACTCAAGCACTGGATATCAGACCGAACGGTGGCACTGCTTAAATCTCGGAGAAATATCCCAGCCGGCCCGGAACATAACTTGGTGCGACGAATTATCAGACGTCAAGTGAAGGTGAGTGTGAAAGCCGACCGCGAAGTGTGGTGGACACAGAAAGCCAAGGAAATGGAAGAGGCCCAGAAATCCGGTAATGCCCGAAGATTATTTCAGTTGATCCGTGCGACCGGTCCCCGGAAACCACCTGTGAGCGAAACTATCAAGGATCGGAATGGAGTGACCATCTCGAATAAAGAAGAACGTCTCGACCGATGGGCCGAATACTTCGAACAACAATTGTCATGGCCACCAGCTGGCGCCCATCTGGAACCCACAGGTGACGTAGAACCCTGGACGGTGAACGTGGAACCACCTACGGCCTCGGAGGTTTATGACTGCATATGTTCTCTCAAGCGCCACCGAGCCTCTGGTCCGGATGACCTCCCACCCGCATTGTTCAAAGATGGGGGTGAAATCCTCAGTCAACGCCTGTCTGATCTGTTTGCCTGCATCTGGGAAAAGGAGTCTGTCCCAGACAACTGGGGAGAGTCGGTGATAGTGCCCATTTTCAAAAAAGGGGCTCGTAGTGAGTGTGGCAACCACAGGGGGATCAGCTTGACCCCGGTCGTAACGAGACTGTTGGCGTCACTTGTGCTTCGTCGCCTTACGGTGGCTCGTGAGACACTGTCTCGAGAGCAGCAAGCGGGATTCCGGCCTGGTAGGGGTTGTGTTGACCAAATCTTCACACTTCGTCAGGTGCTAGAACAACGCCATACGTATAAGCGACCCACAATTCTAGTATTCCTGGATTTCCAAGGCGCATTTGACTCGGTTGACCGGTCTGTTCTACTTGACACGCTTGCCCACCAAGGAATGCCCCGGAAGTTCGTGAACATAATAAGCTCTTTGTATTCCAAGACTTCCGGACGTGTGAGAGTATACGGCGAGCTCTCCAAAAGCTTCCGTACACAAAGTGGCGTCCGTCAGGGATGCCCACTCTCCCCATTCCTGTTTAACTTCGTGATCGATGAAATAATGAGACGAACGCTGGAAGGTCTCCAAAACCCCGGTGTTCAAATAGCCTCTGACGAAAACCTTGTCGATCTGGAATATGCAGATGACATCGTTCTTATCTTTGAAGAGGAGGAGAAGGCGCAGGTGTTTTTAGATGAACTGACCAAAGTCATCCCGTCCTTTGGTATGCACTTTGCACCCAAAAAGTGTAAGGTCATGCTCCTGGACATGCAGTCACTGAACACGCCACTTACAATCCAGGGAGAGGCACTGGAAGTTGTGGAGCGTTTTACATATCTTGGAAGTTGTATTAGTTCTGATTGTAGTGTGACAGATGAGGTAAATGCACGAATCTGCAAGGCTCGGGTCGCGTTTGCTAATTTGAGACACCTATGGCGTCAAAGTGGTGTGTCCCTGAATCTCAAGGGACGTGTGTATCAAGCTACAGTGCGGGCTGTTTTGTTGTATGGCTGTGAGACTTGGCCTGTTCGAGCAGCGGAACTGAGACGTCTTCAGGTGTTCGACAATCGTTGTCTCAGAACCATAGCTCGTGTGGGATGGTGTCGGCGAATCCGTAACGAGGCAGTTAGAAAGCGAGTTTTGGGTTGTGCAACGGGTACTTCCATTGAAGAATGTGTCCAGCACCAGAAGCTGCGTTGGTTGGGACATGTGTTGCGCATGCCTAATCATCGTTTGCCGAAGAGAGTGCTATTTTCCGTGCCCAATTCAGAGTGGCGTAAGCAGAGAGGTGGCCAACCCTTGACCTGGCAGAAGGGTATGAAAGAAATCACGAAACGCTTGGGTGCTGTCGGTGCTACTCGCCTTCCAGGATGGGGACCGCGTGATCCCCAGTGCGCCTGGTTGGAGACGCTGCAAGATATGGCTGCCAACCGATGTCAGTGGCGATCTTGTTGTCAGTTTCTATCCAGATTGCCTGAATGAGTGTTTGGAGGTGTAGGCACCTCGGAATGATTGCAGTAAGACAGCAATAAGTCCCCTCCCCATCCATCTTTATTCTTTTTCTTCACAATAAGGCTTTCAAATAAATCATGGTTGTACGGCAGTGAAGCATCGGTGTTCAACACTGATGTCATGCTGTCGATGGTTATGAATTTGCCATACCTGAAGGGCTTGCTTTCCCCCCGCTTCTGTTCACTTCCTACACAATCTCTTTTAAACTTGACAAAAACTCTGGTAAAGTATGCGGACGATAATGAGGTTCGCAGAGCACACTATCGGACACCTACTGGTTCGAACGGGACCTTGAAGACGCAGGTTAGTGGATACAAGATATCGACATTAAACGTGCGTGAGTCTTCAAAGAGTGAGTTATTTCATAAGAGGACTTTGTTCCTTGAATATGGCCAATTCAGTTTTATCCGAAATCTTACACTTTCGATCAGCTTTTCGGTCATTTCCTCATTGTTCATCCATCGTTTTAAGCGGAATGTACGAAAGTGCTGTACCAACATCAAGTGGCACATTTGGCTTGCATCGGCTTCCGGCAACATTCTCGCTCATTTCCTGGCTGGTGAATCAATTCAGAGGGATGCAGATGCCTATGCAAGCCTGTTATATCTGACTGCTATTCCCGCTCCAGTGCCTGGTGCCGGAAAAGAGACTCGCCGACAAGGATCACAACAGCTTTTTTTGCAAACAAGCGAGTGAGTGCGAAAAGTAAACCGGGCTCGCGCTATATATTTAGGGGGCACTATCTGACCTTGACCCAAAGCTGTCTCGCACTGTCTGACATTGATCCAGGGCTGCCTCGCGCTATATTTTGAAGGGCACTGTCTGACCTTGGTCCAGGGCGGTGTGATCGGCGTTTAATGGAGTTTGAGGATCTTATTAGGTTTCGGGTATTTTGGGATAATCTTCAGGAATGTGACCTTCCGGACAAATCCCTTTCAAGCAAATACTTGGTGAGCTTTCTCACCTGTTGCATTAAGGTATGATCAACTACCTCCTGGAAGACCTAGTGACCAACACCCGTGTGCACCTGTACGCGAAAGCGTCGGGATATACAAAGTCTGTGCTTCCTTATCTCGTCTGCCTGGTGGCTTTAGAGACCAACTTTTATGAATCGAGATTTCGTAAAGCCTTCGTCATAAAGTTTTTCCATCGCGCGAAATCCCTCCTGTTCCTCCTCCAGGCTACTCGTTGCTAGTTCAGTGTTTGGCACGTTCGCCGTAGCACCCTTTCGATACCTAACTGCCATACCACCCAATGGAAGCACGAGGACTGGAATACTGCCAGGTTGTCCAAGCCTAGACAAGGGAAGTCGAGAGGCAGAGGTCGGGTTCGAACCGCGGACCTTCCGGTCAGTAAATTCGCGCTCTAACCACTTGGGCCATCTCGCCCCCCCCTCCCCAGTGTTTGATACACCTAGTCCTGTAATCCAGGTCGTGCCAAAAAATCGTCAACGACGGATATTCCTCGTATTGTCTTTGGGATCAGTGTTTAACATATGAAATCCAGTCTCACGTAACCATACGATGGTGGAAAACAAAGTAATGTCCCTAGTGGAGCGTACGGTTTCAATGCTCATATTCGGATTGTTGATGTTAGCTGGAAATTAAGGAATTTTTTGACGACCGACGACTAATTACCGCGCCAGTTTGTGCTCCGTGGCATTCATCTTGGAGACAGGATGTTCTCAAGGCTCATCCGACTGATGCAACTTTGGGAGTCCATAAAGTAGATCGATTTGCTCCAAAGAACTGAGTAGGGAGGTTGGTTTTGTCAGTGAAACTGTTTTCGCACTTTTTCTCATGCCAGATTTTGGAGGAATATCGGCTGAAGTGTACCTTGTAACTTTCGAAGATTTCAACTATCCGATAGAGTTACTCCTGTCCGGTAAAACAACGCCTGATTCTTTTTCATGTAGGAGTCTGACGAGCTCTTTATTAGTTCTTCATTTTCGTGCTGACTGCAGGTAACCTACTGTGAGCAGAGAACGCGGATGAGAAGGCGAACATCTTTTTTTTATGTTCAATATCAATCTCTCAAGACAGGCTGTATTGGAATGTTAGAAAACCGGTGACTGCTTGGTCACGGAAAGGAGAGCACGAATTTTGAACCTGAACGTCATACGACCGAATACTTCTAGATTGCTGCGATAAGTTCGACAAGTGGTCGTTCAGCTATAACAGCCTTCCAGTACCTAATTGCCATACAACCCGAAGGAAGAGCAAGGGCTGAGGTATCGGCAGGTTGCCCAAGCCTAGACAGGAGCAGTCAAGTTACTGAGGTTAGGTTCGAACCACGGGCCTTTCGGTAAGTTGGGGCCTCAACGACTGAGTTACCTCGATGAGTGACTTGCTTCACGGATATCACTGGTAACACTCGTCGTAGTTAATAGAGGATTTCCTCTCCGACTGTCGTTCCGTGCACACTATGCATGAGGATTAGCTTTTGGACAGTAAAAAATTGGCGCCCCCCACCCAGTTCCGAACGACTGAAACATGTTTATCAAGTCGCGCCCGCCGTTGCTTCAAAACAGCATATCGTTGGAACCCATGAGTTGTACCGGGTTGTTGTGGCTGCGAGGCTTGGCCTCTGTGGTCGGATTATCTCACTTGTTTTTGGATATTCGACCAAAGAATTGTAAAGTATTCTACGTGTGGAGCTTGTAGTTCTGTTTATAACCGGCAATAAGCAGAGGAGTTGACTGAACTCACCGTGTGCTCATTATCCGGGGCAGCCCAAAAAACCCGTACAATTAAATGCTTGGTTTAATTTTTTACCAGCGCTTCAAGAGGAAAAAACTGTGGGGTAAATTACACTCGCTTGATACGAACAGGTATATCGAACTATTGTACATGATTTCCTTTAAACAGTATCGTCCTTAGAGGCTTACTGAAATTGGACAAGGAATCACAATATGCTATATTCTAATCAGAATTTTGCAGGACCCAAGCAACCCCCAAAGATTCTAGAACAAAACAAATTCCGCCGCATTGCTTTTTGTCTCTTAATGGTCGAATGATCGTGATAAGACGCGCGTTTGGAACAGGTGGTTTTTGCTATTCACAGATAACATGAACCAATCTGCACCGATTCGTCACTATGGCTCGGTTTCTATTCGAAGTTTTTTGTTGGTCCCAACAGTTTCACTCAGACTATCTCCATTCCGTTCGGTCGTTCATGAAACCATCCGGTTGGTTCGCTACAATCGGCTGAAATTAGGAGTTCTATCCTACGCCATTCTCAAACGTTTTACGCACACTACATATTGAGTATTCATAACACCACAAACTTTGCTCATATCGCATCGCCAATGTCACTGTTGGATTAATCAATATCTGTAGATCGGTAACTGTGATTGTTAAAACAGTACAACATGACGGTAGCATATAAACCGACAAACACGCTTCGGTGAGCACTGGAAGGAAACTATCCACCAAGTTGCCGTTAGGCGAATGAACAATTCGTACTCGTTTCCGAAGACCAGGAAGTACAGAGATTTAACTAGGACAGTGTCCACATACTAGCCGACCTAATAAGCAAGAAGGAACGTGAGTTTATGGAGCCCTGGTAGCGAAATGAGAAAGCCATCAACAGGCAGACTGAGACCGATTCAATCCATTAATCACTCAAGAATTAAGGACTGCAAAGCACTCAGGCTTAAAACCGTAAAAGAAGCCACCAAGGGGACACAAAACGCCAGGTACAAATTAAAACCACTGGAAATCATACCTAAACTGAAGCCAAATCCAAAAAAATAGCAAATGGGGATTCCATCATACAAACAAAAGATCAAGAACTACAGTAAAGCGGAAAGAATAAACAAACCCATCAACCCGAAGAATAAAAACTACTTAAAATAGAAGGTTCCTAGTTGACCAATCAAATGGCGCGAAGATTGGCTAGAAACCAGCGCAAAAGAAACGCAGAATAGGCCAATCGGAATGGAAGAATTAAAATGGAGCCATTTAATGGAACGACCAGACGCAAGATAACAGGTCACAAAGCAACCTTAATCCTGAAAAGATGAATCAAATTAAGTGCTAGATGATGTTCGAACAAGCGATCGTGCTGCACACACTATCTACGCATTAGAAACTACATAAACGCAAGCGAGAGTGTAGGGATCAGCCAAGCAACCACGCACTGATGATGTCTTCGTGCGGAGCAACGAAACGTTGCCAAGCTCACTGATAAGACTAACTGCCCATCAATATCATTATCACCGATAAGTCTGCTCTCTTGGCATTCACGGTGCTGTTTTCAGTGTCATTTTCACTGCACACTGCAACGAAATGTAACTCGTCGAGATTCTGTTCGGTTTTGTATGAAATGCGAAATATTTCAATATTTGGACCACCAATGAATGTATTCACCTAGGTTAACCGATAACATGTTATCAGTATTTTCTTTCAACGGAAAATCCATATGCTCTTTCGTGGGTTGCAGCGAACATTCACACTGAGATGTGTACAGCCACGGCTCCATCACTGCATTACCCCTTCGGAACTTGTCGAGTAAATTTCGGTCTCTAGATTACCGCACGCTGTTCGACGTGAGACGTTTGGCAACTGGACGTGTCCAGTGATTTTCGTCAGTAGCAACAAACCTACGGAAACACTGGTGCTTCAGGAACACATACCTCAAAGGGGTTAGGAATGAATCGGAGCAAAGTTCTAAGATCGATCGATGAAAAGTGGACCAATCAAAGAGGAGCTGTCATTCAAGACGTCAACTTATTCATCACATCAGATCCAGTTGATGTTCAAAAGCTCAAGGAATGGCCAAGGCATGAATTTTCCTTGTGACTGAATTTAAAGGAAAATCTTTTCACAGAAATATACGTTTACGGGTCTCATGGTGGTCCACACCATTGTGCACAAAGCTCTTTGATAGTGCTCCGTGGATTTGAGAGGGAATTTTCTGACCCCACCAGGAATTTTCGGGACGTAGCCAAGGGCTGTCGTGGCAAATCAGTCGGAGATGAAAGAGATCCTCATACGAAAGTCAGTCACCCAAAGTTGAAAATCGATCCATATCCCGTCTTGATATTCACTCGATCGAAGATGTCTTCAAGTTCGACATTCACTGTCCACCGGTTCAGTAGGCGCACCATTGTTTCGGGGCAAGGATCTGCGTTCCACTGTTGTTGAATCAGACAAAGTTCGCCGGCCAAAATTCGTCTATCTTTGAGTAATTTAGCTTCGCTGGCCTTCAGATGACGGAGCTGAAACGAAGCAAGAAGGATTGCTGATCGAGGAATCATACCGATACTGTGATGAAACTGGCCGAGGTCTGTTCGAATCATAAAGAAACGACGATGAACGAGTCAAGATTCAATCAATTCACCCGAGCAACCAATTTTCGGCAAGAGCACATGCTGAGTGCTCCAGGTAGGATATAGTGACAGATTTTTGATGACTGAGTCAACATATCTCTGAACGCTGGCGACAGCATTGATATGATCCAGCCATACCTTAAATTTCAATACAAGGCACAAACACCTAGATATTCAGTGAATACTATATGGTCTTCGCGAAGCAAGTTTCTCACTTTGAAAACGACCGGGAAAGTCCTTCAGATAACTGAAGATAAAAGGGCGTGCTAGTCATCCTAGAATAGATTAAAGTTTGATTTAAGTAGAACATAAAGTTGACGGAAACTCCGGGACTTTGCCTACCTGATGGGCCCTAAAAAGGGCGAAACCGGTTGTCGGTTGTCGAATAGTTTTCAGCAACCTTGTGAGTAGTTTCTTTTATGAAAGTTGGATTCACTTCAATTCAGCCTATCACATACGGTAAGGAAAACGTCATGTCACTATGCCAGCAACACACTAAGCTATCATATCATCCCCTCCTTAGTGAGCTCGAGACAGCTCAGCGGTTAGAACGTGAAACTACTGAGATCATGACGACAACTAATACAACATGACTACTGTTGGATGGTTCATACAAGCCCTATATGGAAATGAGACGATCGGACGAAGCTTGCCAACCAGACACTCTCAAGTCCACATTAACAGAATAACAAGTCATACCTAAATCATCGAGTTTCCAATTCCAACATTACTTATTCCCAGAGCTGAGTTTCATTCACAATTGAGTAAATGAGTACTCAACGTTCAGTGGATACACTTCATGTCTCGAGGAAAAGGCTTCGACCACTAACATAAAAACAAGGTGGAACGGAAATAGAAATTCCTTGCAGTTGAATAGCAGATCGCGAGAGCTGCCCTTCCTGTTGGGGGTTCCGGGTCACTCGATGCACACCTCGTACAGAAACGTATCCCATGTGGTTGCCAAGTGGATGTGTATTGGAGTCAGGCCAGAAACCGACATCTGGAAGGCTCATCACCCACTAACCTACAAGACATTCACACCTTAATGGACATTACTAACTGGAAGCATGTAGCTGCATAGATGTAGAACAGAGTGGGAAGTTTATAAGGTCCACGTTAGCTGGCCATCGTAATCTAACTAACATCCGCGTGCCATCAAAATTACCTCTTGGTTGTTCTCTGTAAGCTGACGCTCCAATTCAGTGATGCGCTCCTGAGAATGTTGTACCTGCAAAATCTGTCTCGCCATCTCTTGTTCAAGTCGTGTCTTTGACTGCATAATTCTTTTGCATTTTTTATGAAACTTCCAAGCAGTTGCTTGTTGGGCCGTCAGGCGTTTTGTGTCAACATCGAATTGCTGCATGCGAAAGATTGAAAAAAATGAAAATAAAGTGAGGATAAGATAATGAATAAGGGGCTTCCAGAAAGAAAATAGTCCAACTGCCACTCAAGTACAATGGAGTTAGCATTCCAAGTAAGTACGTTGGTGATATGAAGAGATCTGAGGATTTGCAATGGCTCCGAAAGGTTAATTGTTTAAGCTACCAGGTCACGCGTTCGAGATTCCTCGCCAGAGTTACGTACGGCTGATGATTCCCAATAAGGTTGAAACAGTTGTACAGTGCTTTTCGGCTTTTCAGCATAAACCAGCTTCAGTGACAGGACCAGATCTCCTCATATTAGTGTGAAACAATAAGCAGCTCAAGGACAATTACACTAGATTGAGAAACTTCCTTCTGAGAAGGTCACTCGAGGAGCCAATCAATACGTGACCACGTGACGTGGTTTTCCGTTATCGAAGGATGGGTGGCACTTTGTCCTGCCTTAGTGAGAGCCACTCTTGACTGAACGCTTAAGTGTTCAACCAGTGGCCGGACGAAACTCCGTGAGTTTCGTGAGTTGCACACGGCTGGTGATTCCGAATGAGAGTGAAACAGCTGTACAGTGCCCGTCGACTTTGCAGCACAAATTAATTGGCTTCACTTACATGACGAAATCTCCATATACTTCCCGGTCTCTGTGTGGAGCACACCTGGTTTACCACCATCAGTAATTTCTTGATGAATTTATAACGAATGACCGTTTATTTGTAGCGTCCTTTTGCTTTTTAGATGCCATGGAACTCGGAAGCTGCAGAAAAGCTGAAATAGTTCAAGGTCGTCCATGTCATATAGAACACCAAAAAGTACCACAATGAGGCATACTCAAAGTGTCTTGAATGTATTCAAGGGAATCATTGGGTGTTTGGGGACGGAAAACAGAACAGCTCGTCAACATCAGGTCACGTATCATGGACTGTGTGGTTGGAAAACAAGTGAGTCTATACTCCTGAAAAGCTCACTGGTGATCAGCTATTCGTAGTCGACTCGTAGTGTTTAGGTTCCCATTCGGAAGGTTACGGCTTCACTTCTCTCTCTGGAAATTAGCAAATGAACAATGTTGATTATTCCCAAAATAAGGATAAAGGAGCTACACAACGCTTCTCCGTTCCCAACATAGGTTGGGCTTCACCAGTGTATGCGTGGGATGAAATCTATAGGAAACGTTTGAAAATCCCTCCACTTCTTATACAAAGACATGGAGGGGTCGGTGATGCACTTCGACGAGAGCATCACAACAGCTACAACTAACCTGAATTCCAAAGGAATACACATCCTTGAATTTCTCCATCGACTTTCGATATTGCTCCATCAAGGAAGTCGTTTCGCGTAACCTTCGTTCGTAATTGGTTTTAGTTTCATTCAGCTGGTTGACTAACCTTTTCTCATTGACCCTGGCAGCTGACTGAATTTTTTTCATTTCCAGTGAGTGTTTCACAGCGAGCTGGTTCAGCTCTTGGCGCACGGTTGCTGCCTGAAACAGAAATGTTAATCTATGAGAAATAGTTTTCGTTGTGCTGCAGCTACAGCACTCAAACCTCTGTGAAAATAAGTCACCCGTTGCTACTGTTAGTGCTCTAGTTGTGACGTAATTAAGTTGATTATCAGAAGGTAACAAGCACTGAGAAATGTCTGTCTCATTAGAATGTGATGAATACAATAGTTAGGTGCACCTGATAAAAATAGATACAGTGCGAAAAGTGGAATAAGCCAAAAAGTGACTTATCGTTTGAGGACTCTTGTTGAGAGTTCCTGAGTGAAGTTCTGGACGCGGGACGTGTTCTCTTTGCAGTATAGCTGCTAGGAAGCACATTTACCATAAGCTACGAAGTGTTGGTGAAGAAGGAATAACTGACTTTATTCAAAAAAAAATATTGTTACAATGGGGGGGGGGGGGGTAAGGCAGGTACCCCGTGGACATTGAACCCAGTTTACGGTTCTTCCTTCGTTTTCTTCCGGATGTTCAAAGCCACACTCAGCACAGATGTTATCATCTGCTACGAAGTCTTGCAAACTGGGTACGGTGGGTGTTCCTTCGATGACTTCCGTCCGGGGATCATGCCTAGCGTCATATACACTAACTGTATTATGTCGTGTACACATCACTAGGAACAGTATCAAACGCTTTCCGCGATCGCAATCATTTACGCGTTTTTTGTTGCAATGCTTGGAAATATTTAGCTTCGTTGGAACCCATTCGTTTAAATGACCCTTCTTCTTTCATGTACATAAACTCCTTCAACCTCCCGAACGCTTCCAAGTGGGCCAACTGCAGAATTCCACGAGTTGCAAACTATGGCATTCACGATACAAACATGGTCGAGGCCATGCATCGATGCCTTAAAATGGAACTGCTGAACGGGCAAATTGGACTGTGGGAGGCCATACGGGTTTCACGGATGAGCGCGACGTACCTGATATGGAATCGTCAGAAAACCATATCCGATGCATCTCGTCGTGACCTCCGCATTGTCGGCCATCCTGAATTGGACAGATTGATGCCGTACGCCATTTCCAAAATGGTATCGGACTTGTAGTCTACCCATCCGCTTACGGTTTTGAGCAGCGACGAGCACACAACGATACTGAGGGATCGTCGACAAGAGACAGTCAGCCACGCAGTCAGCCAACGTGCACATGCAAGAAATACGTTGCGTCCGGAATCTCATGTAGACGTCCACCATACTTTGCAAGAGAACACGACGTGGAAGCCAACGAACTGCCGGTCTGCTTCCGATAAGCCCCGGGAAAGCAGCGGTGTTTCATTCGCTCCATTGAATGCGCCACGATGTGGAACTCGAACAACCAGTGCCTAATTGAACATGGTTTTGAATGACGCCCGAGTACTCCATCAAAATTTGTATCATGAGCGTTTCGACGTGTTTGCTTTATGGCTTCACAGTATCGTTTAGCATGCAGGCCCACAAGAAATCCTGCCGTCTACTTTCCCACCACCCATCAACCAGACCACGGACACGAGCTCCAAAATGGTATCTGAATTGTGCTCAACCCATCCTATTACAGTCTTGAGCAGCAAGGAGCACGCTACCATCATGATGGATCGTCGGCAGGGGACCATCACCCACGCAACCCGAACGTGCACGCGTAAGTTTGCTCAATTTGGCATTCCTTGTCGGCATCTTCTGCACTTTGCCATGGAACAGGATTTGGAAGCCTTGGCGGCAGTTGTTCGTTGTCAGCGATGTGCAAGCGCACCGTCAGACATGAGGAATTTGACGTGAGAACCGCCACCAACAAACTCGAGAAAAGTTAGCAGAAAAGTTCGCACGTCTGTCTCAGTCTCCCACCAAAGAAAACCAATGGTTACAGGGAGACTTGTACGGCAGCCGTCAACAATAAGCAACGTCTCACGTCAAGTGCATCATGTCTGACAGTGCGCTTGCCATCGGAAACGCAATTAGCAATGTCTTTCCTTTATCATCTGTACAGTTCGAGCATCTCTGAGGTGGAATAGATGAAGTGGGTTACTCGATTGCTTTCATCCCGCAAACAGCGGACACATCCTTGTTCGCTGAACTGAGACTCCAAGTCAAGAATGTAACCTGCAGAAAGTACATATTTTAAACACAAATTGGACCTAATTGGATTGTTCCGCCCAAACATGTGCCGCGCCCGGATATTTCCGATATCGCTGTTTGTGAGATATTTGCCGAACTTCGACCGTACATAGAACCGGATGTTAAAGCATCGGCTCCGGTATTCAAGCATTGGCCGGATGATCTCGAGTTCCTTAGGCAGCAGTCGACGGTTAGGGTGGAACCACCGAGATGCTTCGGCACCAAACAGCTCGTGATTGTGTACCACATTAAATCTAGTAACCCGAAATGAGGTTCCCAGTCTGCCAACGTTAAGGTACGCCTCGTACAGTATATGATCAAGCAGTCGGCGTCGTTCCATCGTTAGGACGACGTGCAAACCCTTTCCGGTGGCACTGGTACTTGATGAACGTTTTCTCACCAGAGGAGTTTGCTTTCGAGGTTCGCACGCTGTGGTACGATCCTGATATTCGCTCGAACGCAGTGCATCAGTTCGTGAACGTTGCAGAATAGGCGGCTACCCAGGTGATTCACGAACAGGGTGGTAACGCCCACTGCGTATCCTTCAGCAGACACGGGAGCAGTTGCAACAACCGCTTGCGACGAGGAAGCCATGACGAGTGTGCCTCACCGCGGTGCGCGGACTGTTTTGTGGAACACGTCAACCAATGAAAATGGGGAACTAGCATTTATCCTCGATGAAAGTGTACTACTGAAAGCCTTTATAGTAGTGTAAATTTGACAATGAATAGCGCATCCGGACAGGAATGAAAAATCAAAAGATTGTGGTAATAGTGATATTCGCTGCTACACGTGTTCGGTAGTTGACCGTGGAGACTTGCGGAGCTCTGATGACTTCCTGTCCTGTGCGCGCGAGTGTGTGTGTGTGTTGAGCCTATTTATTATGTGCAGTGTGAAGAGAGGGGTGTCCCTTCGTGTTTGATGCTTGCACGAACATGAATACCACTTGACCTGATGTGTTGAAGTTCATAAGCCTGGCGCGTTACACACGTGGCAGCCGCGTAAACAAAAATGGATGAGAATTGGTAGTGTACAAGTTGTCGGCTGAGGTTGCAAGTGGGACAGGAATTGTTACGTGAGTTGAGTGTTTGTGACGCGTGATCTGATGAGTGACCCCAACAAATACTCTCCCCCTAGCGAAGGAGAAAACTAGGTGCTGATGAATGGTAGGTGATGCTAACCTGCGGCGAAGCGGTTCTGGCCAGTGGACGTGTCTGCCCGAACGAGTAATGCGTGTGCCAGTAGTCGGAGTGATTTGGGCTGACGACGAGGTCGGTGTTGATTCCGTTGAGTCGGATTTGAGCTTGCAGTTCGGTAGGTCTGTTACTTTTGAGGGTGGATCAATACAATCGGTATAAGCCGGTTTCAGGCGATCAATACTAACAGTATCAGTTTTATCACGTAACTGAGTGGTGAAGTATCTGGTGTGACGACTTACAACAGCGAATGGGCCCTCATAAGGAGGTTGTGATGGGTGTTTGACGCGGTCACAGCGAATGAAAACGTGCGCACAAGTGGAGAGATCAGGAGAAACGCAGGGCGGTTTGTTAACCATTGGTGGAGAATGATAGCCTAGACGCGACGTGTGCGTTTTCAGTTGGGTGACGCATGTTAATGAATCACAGGGAAAACTAGTTTCTGAAGAGAAAAACTGTCCTGGGATTCGTAGTGATGTACCGAAGACTAACTCGGCTGGTGTACATTGTAGTGTGGAAGGAAATATAGTGCGTAAATGAAGCAGTGTAAGGGGGACCAGGTCACTCCAGTTCTTAGGTTGCTGATGAGCTTTGATGGCCGTTTTTAAGTGTCTGTGAAAACGTTCAACTAAGCCATTAGCTTGTGGATGATACGCGGTGGTGCGGATGCGTTTGCAACCTAGAAGTTCAGTTAATTGTCGGAAGAGTTGAGATTCGAACTGCGAACCACGGTCTGTTGTGTCTAGTGTGGAATACGCTAGAAGAGAGTCTGACCCCAGGGGTGCTCGTCACCATTATGTTCTCTCATTGGGGAGCTCACTAAGATAGATTCTGTAGTGGCATACCAGTCTACAAGTGAAAGAGATACTGATGCTGTCGGCTATAAAGGGGAGTCAGATAGAACTAGTCAATCAGGAGGGTGATACTGACCGAGTGAGAAACATTTAGTTTCACTCGGTTGCAACTTGGTTACAGACACCTACCTTCACCGTGGATTACTTGAAGATCCCATTGATTGTAGATATTTTTACACGAGATAGTTCATCACAGTTCCAATGCAGCGCTTTGAAAGAGTAAAACTAATCGTCTAGTCAAAATATTGGATAACTGTTATTAGTAGGAAGTGAATCGTGCGCACCAAATGGTTCGTTGTAGGAAGACCATTTTTTAACTACATTCGCGTTCCGTCGACGAAGGTACTCGCTGAATTTACAGTTGGAAAACGCAACAGCCTGGTGTTCAAGTAGAAAACAAGGTTGTCGGAGACTGCGCCTAACTGATAAGCCCCAAGAAAACTGAAACCGGGAGTGGGCTGTCAAAGAGTTTTCAGAAAAAATGGCCTTAAAACATCGGTTCATCCGATAATGTCGGGGGAAACTACACACATCTCCGGCTGAATTCAGGGAAGTCCTTATGACTATTTTCTCGTACGAAACTTAGTTTTGTGGACCTGGAAAGGCACCGTAGACTGATGAAACAAGCCCTTATTTCACTCCACCCGCAATAAAATAACGTTTACTCATTTTATGGCAGTTTTTGAATGAATCTCCTCCGCTGATATTTCGGATCGCTGCAGCACTAGAGCGGAAACCGGAAAAAGTTCAATCATTTTGTCCGTCGGAATGCGTCTGGATGTGACGCAGACCAGCTTATCGAGGTACGATCTGACTCGTTCTTCCAGTCGACACTGCCAGCCAAAATATCGTAATATTGAAAACATTTGTTCCATTGAGTTCTCACTCCATAGATTTTCATCGCGGAACCAAAGACGCAGGTAGTTTCTGGTCTGTTTCTGCCAGATGGTTCTCGAAAACCAGGGGCCACCACCGCTGCTCGCCCCTTCAACATTCCTGATATCCAAACTTCAACCAACAAGGGACTGTAATCAGAGCCTCAAATTCAATCTTGCTGACGGTTAGGGATTCTTTCTCCATAAAAATCCTCAAAACATCCCGCGGTCAGCTAACCAACCAAAACAGACAGAAAACAAGATCAGAATAAAGTGACGTTCGAACACTGATGAAAAAAATGCTCACTCACTTCTTTCACTGCCGCCGCCGCTTTGGATGCGAGACGATGCCGCTCTGCATCAATTGCAATGAGTTCACAATCTAGTTGCACTTCTCTAGTCTTCGCATGCTTGTACAGCTCATCCACATGTTCAAGACTATTCGAATGTGTCATTTGCAGGTCCAGTAAACGCTTGCGCAACTGTTCTAGCTCGACGAGCGCGTCATTTCTAGGGAGGGGGGGGGGCAAGGTTGGTGAGATCGAAAAGGAAACAGAAAAAGTACAGGGGAAATTAGTCTTACATGAAACTACATCGTTTAGACAGGTAGAGTAGCACACTCGAAAGTTGGCACCTTCATATTATAGGGGTTGCGGTAACAAGGTCTGGTTAGATAAAAGATAATAAGGATAATCGTTCAGCTGTAACACCCTTTTGGTGCCTAGTTGCCATGCCACCAGAAGGAAGCACGAGGGCTGGGATACTGCCAGGTGGCGCAAGCCTAGATAGGGGAAGTCGAGAGGCAGAGGTGGGGTTCGAACCACGAACCTTCCGGTCAGTGTATTTGCACTTTAACCACTTAGCCATCTCGCCCCTAGTTGAAACATTTTTGTTCCCAGGTGAAGCAGCACTATTCTGTGAACACCCTATTGACTTTGAATAGGCATTATTTGTTCTGCAACGGAGTACGGAAATCCGATTCAGTACAATTTATCAGCAGTACCATCGGTATATTGGTTCCAACTGCTACAGTTTCGATCACTGCAAAGTGGGGAGGGGGCATGGGAGATACAGCGAAGCATTGGAGGAAAGGAGAGTTCGCATACAGTGTCCTCATAAGGGACAAATTGGACATCACCAAAGTTTCTGACGATCGACAGAGACAAAAGCAGCTTTTAGCTCCGAGACAAAGAGCAATGTATGACGTTTGAAAGAGTGGCGCTGCTCAACAATTAGTCTCAGGGTAAATATAAGGTTTTGGGGCGAGATGGCCCAAGTGGTTAGAGCGCGAATTTACTGACCGGAAGGTCCGTGGTTCGAATCCGACCTCTGCCTCTCGACTTCCCCTGTCTAGGCTTGGGCAACCTGGCAGTATCTCAGCCCTCGAGCTTCCTTCGGGTGGCATGGCAGCTATACACCGGAAGGGTGTTACAG
>CM030369.1:13374294-13388644 GCA_003604175.2 Clonorchis sinensis | reverse complement strand
ACACGTCGCCACACATGTTCCAACCCCCAACCTGGAGGGCCAGGAGACTGTGTTCGTCAGACCTCTACCCATGGACCAACCTGGTATGAGAGACTCTGTGAGTGTCACGCGGGCACCCCCCAGTATAGCTCAATGGGTCGCCGAGGTACACAAACCGCCACACCACGGTAAGGTCCAGTCTCTTCGTGACAAGAGAGGGATTCGCTGGTGAGCATAGGCAACATGTCGAGGTGTTCATCAAACGAATATGGAGAGATTCGCGAAATACACTGAAATGAAAAATATTTTGGTTTTAACGAGAGACGAAGTGAATCTCACGTTTATGATGTGCTGCACAAAGGCCGTCTCATGTTTTAATTAGTAGGCTATTTCAAATATCGAAGGTTGTTCAGCAACCGCATGAGTAGTATTCCATCAACAAAGTACGAGGATATGTGCGAAAATTGAAGAATACATGTTATGGATATCATCTGAGTACTTGTCGCGTAAATAATACCGGACTTTCGCCGTTCTACGGAGGAGTCGAAAGCACACCATGATCTCAAAGAAACCAACTCCTAAGAGAAAACACCTTTAGGAATCGGATGAGAGGAAATTGCTTATTCCCAACATGGCTCATTTACGATCAAGAGGAAACCCCAAACGACCGTGATGTTTTCTATTGACGGTAATATGTACGTCAGATGACTGATGCCACAAACATGGTTGCTACACAATATCCCGCAGAGCTACTGGGTACTTGTTGAGTGATTGGTGTGAGCTCGATCGACAGGTTATCATGAAAGCAGTCTGAAGCGGTAAGGAGCGAAGACATTAATGGCAAAAAAACAGCTGTTTAATGTATCGGGCTCCAGATGACAAAACTGCAGTAGTAAGTCACATCTTATTCATAACCAACAATCTATAAGTAGCTCATAGGAAGAATTGATTCACAAGATGCGTGAAGCATCCCTCTCGAGGAGCAAGTCAATACGTGACCAGGTTAAGTGGTTTCCATGGCTGAAGGATGACTGGCGCTGCGTCCTGTCTAAATGCGAGCAAACCACACGAATGATCAGCTGCTGGTGACCGAACGGTTCAGTTTACAAACTACTAGTTTGGAGGCCGCGGGTTCGAGATTCCCTTAAGTAAGTGTGAAGAAAAAGTGATCGTCCCGTAGGAGCTGACTGTCTGGAACAAAAAATTCATTTCGTTTAGTTGGCGATGGAAGAACAAAACTTGAATGGACGTCCGTGAAAGGTATCCGAACCGAATTATTGTGTATAAAGCCATGGTTTGATAGCTTTTCATTCAACAACGCCCTGGCATCTTTAATGCGATATCAGAAGAAACTGTACACGTCCATTTGAGAAGTCGTCACTCGAGAAGTCAGTCGATACGTGACCACGTGAATTGGTTTCTGTGATTCAAGGATGAGTAGCGCTAAGTGAAAGCTACCGACTCTGCTAACCAGATGTTCGTGGTTGAACGGTTATTAGGCGGAAAGTTGTTGGTGCGAAACTCGCTGGAGTTTCGTGAGACGCGCATTGCTGGCGGTTCCCGAAAAGGATGAAACAGCCTTTTCAGAGTAGATTGGCTTCACTTGCAGAAGAAAATCCAAATTGGAAATCCCCAAATCTCTTCAAACTACCTACAATATCAAAAAATACTGCGCGCTGCATCTCGGCTTTCCAGCATTGACTGAATTAACCGCCCCGCGGACCTGACGTTTCAGTAATTGAAAAAGCACGGCAGGAATTTTTCTTGTAGAAAATAACTCACGATGTGGTCAACCAATCCTACCTTTGTGAGTTGGCCTTCGTGACGAACACAGAGGCTTCCTCTAATTTCCTTTGACTTTCATCATGCACATCCTGTGCCTCTTGTTTCGCACTGACAAGCTGTCGTTCCATTTCCTGCACTCGGTTTTCCAGATGACCCAACTGTGTTTTGGCACTCACCAGTTCAGTCTCGGACTGGAGCAGGCGCGATTGTAACTGGTCCAACTCATTTGCGCTAGACACCGCCAGTTGTGCCATTTGGTCGTTGCATTCTTGCGTCTTGTCTTCGATTGTTTTCGACAACTGACCCCGAAGGGTGGCTAGTCCCTTTTCCAGTCGAGCTGCATGTTCAGACAACTGAAAGCGGAATGAATGCATTCGAAGGCTCAAATCGTTAGCATACCATTCACTTGGTAACCCTTGATTCAGTGCATGTAACCCCTAAGGATCCACAAAATTTGGTTAAATTCACGTAGGAAATGATGCTGGAAAAGTCTTGTTAAGGCACAAACTAGATGCCATCTGTGATTATGTCTTCCAGAGTCAAAGATCATCCTGAAGCTGGCATTCGATAGAACCTTGCTTATTCACAGTGAAACAGCCACGCAATCTGAAGGAAGTACAAGGGCTGGCATACTACCGGGATGGTTTAGTCTAGAGAAGAGTACTCACAAAGTCAGGGTTGGGTTGGAAACACGGTCATTTCGGTCAGTGGTCCAGCGTCTTAACCGACACACGATGTAACACACCGAAACGCGTTTTCTCTCGAGAAACGTCCAGAAGGGATGATACTAAGGGTGATTACCTGTCCTCCGTGGGGAAGGGTAGTAAGTCGTGTCTAGAGGGAGCACTGCATTGCAATGAATCACCAGTTATTCAGGGAGTCGCGCATAAGGAAGATCATCAATTATAAATGACTGAATTAAGCGACATCATCCGGTAAGATCCCTGCATTTCTTTTAAGACCACCTCAACTGTGTCCTTATTTCTCGGATGACAGATAGAGTGATAGAGATGAAGTACACGTTTGCCTTGAGCTAACAAGATGTAAGTTTCCACGGGGTCTTCTGAGTCCCAAAAGGACTATATCACATATCGGAACAGTGCGAGGGGAAGGAGTTAAAGCAAATCAGGTGTTTTATGGCAAAAAGAATATTGAACTCACGCGCTGCTTTTCTTCCTTGAAGATCCCCATGAGTTTGACTGAAGAACTGACCTGATCGACCAGCTCGCGATTGTGGTTCAGGAGTAATGTGGACCGCTGCCGCAGCTGAGAAACCAGTGCCAGCAAGTCATCTCTTTCCCTGTCAGAACACGACAAAGCTGAGTAAATGAGATTGCCACCAGACCCTCGAAAATAGGTTATGAAACGATAGGGGAAGTTGATGCAGCATATTATCTGCCAATGTAGTCTAGATGCAAGTCTGTTTTCGAAAAATGATCTCATTTAACAGCTCTGATCAACTGAACGGTACTAAGGAGCATGTCAATTAAAATAAAAAATAATAATCGTTCAGCTGTGGCACCCTGTCGGTACCTAGTTGCCATGCCACCAGAAGGGAGCACGAGGGCTGGGATACTGCCAGGTTGCCCAGGCCTAGACAGGGGAAGTCGAAAGGCGGAGGTCGGGTTCGAGTCACGGACCTTCCGGTCCGGAAATTCCCAGCTCGCCCCTCCCCCAACACCTGACGGAGTGTGAAGGTATGGTCAACACAGCTCCTTCCCGGTCCGAATCTTGTTTGCTGTTCTCGAGTCTCGTCTTCACGTGCCTTCGTAAGACGAAGTAGACTAAGTGAGGCGGAGAGTCCGTTTACAACAGAACTCAGGCTAATTCCTCTATGATTGCCACACCCACTGCGAGCACCCTATGAGCACCACTATCGACTTACTCCAGTTGGTCTCTTTCACCCAGACAGAAGCAAACAGGCTGGACAAACATCGACTGAGGATTTTACCTCCATCCTTGAGCCGAGTAAGTGGGAGTTCATCAGGATCAGCAACTCGGTGAGGAAAAGCATCCCGTATTTCTGAAGCCGTTGGAGTTTTCACGTCCACTGTCCACAGCGGGTTGAGAATCCCACTGAACAATTGCAGGTGCCAGTTGAATTGTCGTTGAACGCGTTAAGGCTGATGATTCAGATGCTTTGTTTTAGATATTGTTTTGCTCACCAGATGCATTTTTGGGCTTGTTGCGCGTATCAGCCGGAATAGTTTGCTAATATTTCCAGAGTTTCTTGCTTCTTCCATCTTCTCAGGCTTCTGGACCCACCAGACTTCTCGATCCGTGCAGATGCTTCTTTTCACCTGACGTCTTACACTTCGTCGAGCGGTATTGTACTCCCGACCAGGAGGAGAACGGGGCCGAGCTTAGAGCGAGATCCAGTGCTTAGATCTAGTTGGTTGCGTCGTCCCCCAAGCAGAGTTCCCGGAATCTTGTAGGGTTACGGACAGTACCTTCTAGTAAGTTAACATCAGAAGATGGACTGTCCGAAAAGGAATTCGCGGGTAACGTTGGTAGATTCACCTCACAACAGCAAGTAAGGCATCACGAGAGAGCCGATGTGGCATAAGATTAATTGTAAATGTGAAATTCATGATTGTATGTGGGCTCGGATACTAGTAGAGGGTCCACGCCTGGACAGAAGGACGATTAGGGTACTCAACGATAGCCATTGGCTCAAAAGCCTAACCGCAAGGCAGTGGTTGGCGCAAAACCATCAGAGCAGTCTGAATTGCTAAAGAACAAGTCGCCGCACATGTTCCACGTGTTCTCCAGGTACAATCAACAAAACATCGGAATGAAGTCATACAATCATGTCTTCTTCGTCATGTGCAGGAAGATGAATGGTGCATTGCTTCAGTCAAAAGGCACTGGCCGAAATAAACATGTCTTCCCTCCTTCATCTCCACGTGTCAGTCTCCAGATGCTGAGTCAAGCACAGTGAACTAGACAGAACCATATGAAACCTCGAGGAGTCCAGCAATGCAGGAAAAGATATCTTCGTTACTTCGACTAGTCAGATGTATTTTGCTATCATGTTTCCTAACGGGAATTCCTCGTAATGATTATGGGGATTCGGAGAGTCACATTGTTCATCAATTTTTTTAAACTATATCCTGTACTTCCTGCTGCTAGATACTGGGGAGATTCGGGTGGAATTCGTCTCCCTCGTGATAATTTCGTAGCGAATCATGTTTGTACACGCGAAGGGTGTCCTATCTTAAAGAGACCTTCACCCGGTAAACGTTTGCATTGCAAGTTCCGTCATAGGCTCACCTGTTTCACCGGCCCTTTTGCTCGACTTTCGGTGGAATTTTGACTACTATATGGTAATCGTGACAGTTCAGCCGGCCTGAAATCAATCTAACAGAACTATCTGATGCCCACGGTAACTCTGTCAAAAAGTCGAGCTGGGAGTTAGCTATTAAGGAACTATCGGTTCCGGGTATTCCGACGGTGATAGTACCGAGTTCCGTGTCTAGCCCCAGACCTGGACGGATGAAAGTGGCCTTCACAGTCGAGGTTAGCTATTCACACAGTTTAGAGGTCGAATGTAAGCGTGTGACAAACGCAAAAGGGTTACGAGGAGGCAATTATCAACCGTTACATTGGCCTGAGGTTTTTCGCGGGACTGACACACCACCAAAACTTTTTCAAAGATTTTGGGGATTGTAGGAAGGGTGTTTGCCAGAGCTGATTGTTACGTACTTCTTATGTGAATTACTGGTAGGCGATTTCTTCAAATTTCTATTCTGACAAGGCTGTCGGATAGCCATGAAAAGTCTGCAACTAACTCTACCCTATCGATCACATCCGTGCAGCGATGCAACTCTCTACGGTTATCAAGTGCAGTCCTGGGTAAAACCAGTCGTCGTCAGAGCCTTCTGCATCTCTTCAATGACGGTTCCGCAGTTGATCACCCGCAACTCCACAACTTGGCTGTAGGCTAAACCAGCTATCAAACAGGGCAGGATAACTCGTTGCTTGTGAAAATTCCTCTGAAACCGTTTGACTGTCAACAAAACTTTGACGGGACTGGAACCGGTAGTTTGCAATCTGTGGAATGCATGAAAATCCCGCCTGAGTGATTTGGAGGTTCGGTTGTTAGGAACATTCCTACCTGCTAAGCTCCAAGAAGCGCGAAACCGGTCGAGGGCTGTCAAAGAGTTTTCAGCACCCTTGTGAGTAGTCTCACTTATGGAAAGGGTTGGAAGATATTGTCGTTTTGGTGGTGAATTCAGCAAAGCCACAGTGCCGCTGTCATCTAGGCTGTTCAGTTAGCCGCATTCATCTTGTGGGCCAAATTTCGCAAACATATCCATCCGCGACCGGTGACCGAGGCGGTGGGAATCGCCAAGCATCCCAGGGTGAATAGAATAGAGGGCGTAGAACTGGCAAGCGTGTGGAGTGCGGTTTTAGATAAACCAAGATGACACGATGATGACACACATGATGCGCAGTTATCAGCAAAATTAACTGGATCTAAAAGCACAAAATCCAAGCAGAGTAAGATCTAAGTAACCATTCACACCCCTAACCCAAATTCAACTGTCCGGGCACCCACTCGACGCACACAGGCGAACAAAATCTGCGAACGACCTCTAATAGTCCATTAAGGTGTCCTAGACCGGAAAAGCAAAGCCGCGAAATCCGGTTTCAACATGAAGACAATCCCCTCTAAGCAGTCTATCGTAAATGTTGGTCATCCACACTAACCAAAAAACAGGAACTTCGCACCGACACGCAGCAGTGATCAAGTCGGCTAGTCACAGGAAATCTCACGAACTGGTTCCCACACTGCCTTAAAATCCGATCAACCAGTTACTTACTTGGCCTGAGGAAGCTTTTGTGTCAAAAGCAAAAAGTTGCCCAACAATAAATCCACCGATCATTTACCAAACCTCTCTGAAACGATGACAACCCAATCGGTCCCAAACATTTTCCAATTGAGTGGTACCAGGCTTCTCTTGAATAGGGGAGCTCGCATGCCACGGTCTCTTGCGGTAAGTTCTGTATCTGAAAGGTGAGTAATTAGTTCCCGTTTCTTAGCCTGGCGTTAATGCGCGTCCATAAACCGGAAGTGACTGCAGTTGTTCATCCAAACACTACATATAATGGACAACATATATCGCACGGAGATTAGATTTGAAAGTCGAGTATTTTAGACGCTATTGATGCGCGCTTCGGTGACCATACTAAGCAAATCTGGGAGCCACATGTAGGAAATTCCAACCTCCTTTTCCAAACACAGTCTAAGTTCTACTTCAAAGGGTGATGTGGAAATTCTAACAGCGAACGAAAAACAGAGCTCGACATATGAATTAGGCTCACCTTTTCAAAATGGCTACATAGTTTTCTGTGAGGGTGGTTTCGGTGCCAACTTCGTGCACCCCACTCGCGGTCGTATTCGTAAGCAGGGTCCGGAGGCGTGCGAGTTCGTTGGTCGTTTGTCGAAGTTTTGCCCTGAAAATTAGGAATCAGAGGCACTTTCAATGGTCCATTATTTGACACTATTTCGTTAAGCTCAACCTGAAAGAGAAATCAATTATTTCGAAGACATGTGGAACCACATGAATCGTGTGTGAAAACCAGAACTTATCCAATACAGAACTACTCACGAGGTTGGTGAAAACTATTCGACAATCCGAAACCTATTTCGTCCATCTTGGGGTTCATAAGATAACCATAGTCCCGACGTTCCATCAGCCTTAATTCCTAAATTAATAGTAGTTACTTAGGAATTTATTCATTTGAAATCAACCCTGATTGAAAACCTGTCGAGAAAGCTCGAGATAACTCAGTGATTAGGGCACGAAATTACTGCCCGGAAGGTCTGTGGACCGAACAGTATCCCGACTGCTCCTGCCTAGACGTGCGCAACACGGTAGTACCTCAGCCATCGTGCTTCCTTCAGGTGGCACGCTAGCTAGGCGCTGAAAGGGTACTACGGCTGGACAATTGTTGAATTGTATTTGGAAACCTATCGGATGAGGGGAACCAAACGATGGAACGACCCTGCAAAAATATGGTATTCGAACTCCAAGGATATTTTTACACTCATGCACACCTTTCGCAGTGATTCTAATCGGTCACAAGCAGGTCAACATGTTTTGCGTGGTGAGATCAGTTCTAAATAATCGTTCACGAGATGCCTCAGTGGTTACAGCGAGAATTTACTGACCGGGATTCGAACACGACCTCTGCTTCTCGACTTCCATTGTCTAGGCTTGGGCAACCTGGCAGTATCCCAGCCCTCGTGCTTCCTTCTGGTGGCATGGCAGTTAGGCACCAAAAAAAGCGCTACAGCTGAACCATTTTTATCTTCCAGCTATAGCACACACTGCTGCTAATATATCCGAAGGAGGCACGAGGGTTGGGATGCTGCCAGGTTGCCCAAGCCTAGACAGGGGAAGTCGAGATGAAGAGGTAGGGTTCGACCAACGGACCTTCCGATCAGTAAATTCGCGCTCTAAACACTGAGCCATCTAGCCCCCAGAATAAAGCAGAATTCTACAACTACAACCAAACTACTACTTCTAAAATAGTATTCCGAATTAGGGATAAGCTTTGAGCTCATGAAAACGTCTACGAAGCATTTTGCAGTGGTCTTATTCTCTATACGATGTCACTTAAACGGAGGTCTCTGTTTCCGGTCATTCAGTGAGTGGAATTAGTTAACCAGTGTTCAACTAACAGTAAGAAAAAATGATTGAAAGTTCTTGGTTCTCGAAACAACTGAAACTAACTCTACAACACAGACGAACTGACACCTTTCTGGGGATCCAATACCACCGCACTGAAGTATACAATACGCGTCATTCCAGGTACAGCAGAATTAGCACAAACGTACCTATAGTGATTTACTTCAGCTTCCAACCTTGAAATTCGTGCACGGTACATTGAAGTAGTCTCATCCTGGAACTGAAAAGTGCGAGATTTTTTTTAAAGTGGGGAAATCGCAGCGGGCAGGAATGGTTAGAAACAGGTCACAAGTTTGACTACTGATTGTTGAAAAGTAGTCACGAATAGATGCAAATATGAGAGCAGTGACAAGAAAAAAAGCGCGTACTGAGACGATCTTTGGATATCTTAACTCATTCTGTCTATACCCAACGGCGCGATGCAGGAAAAAAATCAATCAACTGAACAGAACCGACCACATCAACATCTGCCAGCAGATGTGATCCTTACGTTGTCTAGTGAAGAATCTGACTCAGTCTTCTGCAACATTTTTCAGATGAACAGACAAAATGATAACAGAATGTGTGCAGGCCCCTAAATTGACCACTAACCGAAAGTTTCACATGAGGTACGTCGATGGTAGGCGATTTACACACAGTCTTTATGCCGCGAAATGTGAAAGATTGGGCACCGCGGAGACCATATAACCCTGTTATGATGGAAAGAGATTTTTCCATGCTTACGTGAAATTTACAGAGAAAGCCTACTGTCCTCTGCACTTGAAAAAAACATAAACGTACCAGTGTCCAAATACGTGTGTGACAGACCGCTGGCCGGTAAGTTATACGACAATCGGCGACGGCCTAAAAAGTACACTGGTTAGGAATGCTGTCATCCGGAGACGTCCGATCAGGAGGAGCTACGCGGTATCCACCAGACTCAAGTGATGACGACCATGAATGATTCGCAGCTTGGTGTAATGAAATGGTAATGGATGGAACATAGTACAAGAAAATTTGACAAGGGATGCCTTCAGCTGCCAACGGGTCATAATTAGCCAGCTAATCCTCGTATATATTCTCACGCCTGGTTGACCCTATGCCACGCTTCAAAACCTCTTCTGTTCAGTTGAAACCACGGTCTGTCCTTCAGGTCACAATCGAATACTACGCTACGTCTGCCTGGTTGCTTCGATTCTATTTCCCAAGGGATACCGTTAGCTCATCAGCAAATGGAGAATCTGGTATCTAGCATAACAGCAGCCCCACCAAAATAAATTCAGAATTAGTTCTGTCAGTGACACTTTTGTGCTATCTGGCGACCTATCACTCCGAGTAAAAATGTGGAAAACATGGATTGAGCACTGCGCAGTGAAAAACTGTGATTCGCATGCTTAGGCTATCAATTATTATCATTATCAAAACATTGTCATTGAAAGTACCAACCAATGCCGTTTTCACCAGACATAACAAAGGGGAGCTCCGACTAATCACGACGGACACTGTCCACAGATATCACCAAACGCAACAAAAGCAAAATAAAAAAAACCTACCTACCGTCAAGTGTCCTCCACCCTCTATTACATTCTCCACATCCAATGTAAGATTGGTCTTCTGATAAGTGTCGTTCTGCTTGTCATTTAATCGTGTGGGTGTTCGAGCTTGACGCATTTTTTGGATCATACACTGACCCACTTCTCTGCTACGACAAGCTGACATTTTCTGGCTGGACTGGCAACCGTTGGCAGTGGCAAGAGATAAGCATTTGCTTCTACTATGTGGTTCAGTTCCTTGTTGGTCGGGATGTTCACGAGACACGCTGCTCATGACCAACCTAGACTGAAGAAGACGGATATACAGTGAGTTGGCTACTTGAAATGAAAAATAAGTTACTCGCGTCAAATTCAATGAGAAAAAATCTCAACACTGGTCAACCAGCTTCGGACCACCCATTCATGTACGCGGCTCTCTTGACGAAGTTTATGGTACGAACCCTGGCTTTCCGAGTGCGCCCATACTCGGACAACCATAGAGAATATTGAGCCCTCGAAGCTTCTTAGCCTTCACAGCGGATACATAATGAAAGTACAGTTCAGCTGAACGATAGAAAAGCTATTAGGTTGTCTGATAATAGTCTACTTTTCCTGTATCAGTAAATGAAGTTCACTTGCGTCACAACCGCAGTTGTTCACATTGATGGAGCTTCAGCAGCAGCTGTAAAGGCCATTTACTTACCGTAAAGTAGTTATAGCTGCCACCAACCCGACAGGGTGACGGTTTTAGGTCGGGGCCTTCCAGGTCCGGATGGAACTATCATCTTTCGCTAAACCACCGAGACTGATACAGTTGCTCAGGTAGACAAACTTGTCTACTACCTCAATAGGCACACACGCAAGCATGAGGTCAGGGTTCGAGCCAACCCAGTCTTGCAGTAGCACTTTACACTTTGCAGGTGTGAAGCGCGTGCCAAAATCTTGAGGCAGAATTATTTAGATTACTTAATATTGTTTACATTACCAAGGAGAGCTATGTCGTCTGCGTACTCGATATCAGCGAGCGGACGCCCCGGGAGCACTTCGAGCCCAAAGGCATCAGAGGCTGATGGTGAGTCTTCCATAATCGTATCAATGACGAAGTTGAGGAGGAAAGGTAAAAGGGGACAGCCTTGCCTAACACCAACTGATGTGGTGACAGCTTCCCTTACACATTCACACCTCGCGGGAGTTGGCATACAATGCCTTAATAGGGGTCAGGAATTTATGGGGGGACACCTTTTCTCCATAGACACTGCCTAGTGCCTGACAGTACACAGACCTGAGAGTACCTTCGATGCGACAGCTACTTGGCTGATGCCACCGTGGTTTCGCAGTGTTCGCGTCCCCTTTTTGAAGATAAGAATAACTTTCGACATGCCCCATTCTCCAGTCACTTTTTCAGTGCGGATATCTCGTATTATATTTCCTTTTCTGACTGGCAATTGAGCTTTACATTCCATTCGCCTGTATACACTATCTTCGGAGGCTGTGTTGCAGGAGTCCAGTTAAACTCTTCTTCAAAATGTTCGGTCCATAATTCCAATCAGTTTTTGCGAGTGAACTAATGAGCCAGCTTTTTCACTTATTAAAATCGTTCAGCTGTAGCACCCTTCGGTGCCTAGCTGCCATGCCACCCGAAGGAAGCACGAGGGCTGGGATACTGCCAGGTTGCCCAAGCCTAGACAGGGGAAGTCGAGAGGCAGAGGCAGGGTTCGAACCACGGACCTTCCGGTCAGTACGCTCGCGCTCTAACCGCCGAGCTATCTCGCCCCTTATTGTTACACTGACAACTGCTTTCCTAGGGCCAGTCGATCGTATCACTTTATATAGGGCACGGCTGTTTCCGGTAACAAAACCTTCTCCATATCCCCAGCTTTTGATGTCCACCAGAGCTCTCTGTCTTTCCTTAGGCCTTTCACTATTTGGCGCTTGAGGTATTTGCGTGCGCCGTCGTAGTCGTTGCCTGCTGGTGCAGATTTACTGGCATCAATCAAGACTAGCGATCTCGACGACATTTGATTGCATCGGAGAGGTCGGACAGACAGCGCTAAATACTACTAGCTTAGCTTTTTCACATTTTCTGTAGTAACGGTACTTTCTCAGCTTAGTTCTCGGTCTGAGCCTCCCAAGCTAGCGTGCGTGCAAAACAACCACCAAAGGTGTACAAGATATATTAACGCCCCAAACGAAGTCAAGAGCATTTGTACAGCGCTTCATATATATAGCGTAAACGGTAATAACTTTCTGGAAATTCTGACGCGTTCTGGATGCACCATTGGCAACCGGCAATTGGCCAATACTGGGTCATGATTGGCTGTTGGGTCCAGATTTTCGACCAATCAGATCTGGGCTTGATGCCGGACCAGCAAGCGTCCCGAATTCCTGGCCAATCTTGTGTGGGATAGGCTTTTGGCTGAAGCAGCACCCGACTGCGGGCGGTAGAGCGGGATCTGTGTGGAATTCCGCCCAACATTTTCCCATGCTTCACCCACGTGCTCGCTACCAATACAGTATTGGTTTACTGTGGAGAGTTGTTGGACTAGCTCGGATCGATACTGTCCATTCAAGAAGCACCAGTGCCAGACGTGACATCGGTGGGGCCCAAAAACTAAAAGAACTTCAACAGTCCAATCAGCAACACAGTCAAAAAGCAGTCGTACAAGAAACGTCCGTAGTCCAGATCTGTACTTGCAACATTCTAGGTTGAATTTGAGTCCCGAAGGAAATACCTTACAGTTTTCATCGACAAAATTCCAATCTGTCTGCAGCTCGCCACAGCTTCAGATATTACGTTGATCTCATGTTCCAGTCGGGAGTTGATAGGAAAACCTGTTGTGTCATTCACGAATCATCGGGCCCAAAGTGCATTTGGCAATGCTCCACTAATGACTGGAAAGTTAGCCTGTTATGTATCCTTCAACAATCTACATTTCCCAGGAACTTGTTATCTCACTGAACATTCTTGAACGTGATTTGATTGAGAAACTCGATACTTTCAGTGTACCTTTATCATATGTGTGCAGTGCTCTAAAACTTTCACCCTCAGACATTGCAGAAAACTTTACCAACATACTCAAGACAAAAATCGATGTGTTCCAAAGTGGCCTTGGATGCTGTACCAAAGCCAAGGCAGGTCTCAAAATCCAACCCGATTCCAGACCAATTTTCAGAGCCAGGGGCCCCGTAACCTTTGCCGTTCTCGCAGCTGTATAGGATGAGCTTGTTCGTCTCCAGCGATCCGGAGTTATCCAGCTAGCAAACTATACATCATGGGCAGATCCTACTGTTGTCATCAAAAAAAATGGCAAGGTGCGCATATGTGTTGATTATTCCACTGGATTAAACGCTGTGTTAGACTCTTACGAATATCCATTGTCGGTGTAACGGTAGATACTACTGATGAGGCATGTGAGTAGTACGCCTCCTCGTAAATCCGCTTTGCGTCTCTTGAAAAGTGAGATCTGTTACGGCATTTATGGAGTCTCTTTGTAGCATTTGCCTGCATTTGAGCAACAGTCAATGAATATCCAGAAAAGTTCAGGAAGGAGAAGGTGGATACTCAGTTTTGTAAACGAGATGCATATGAGAGTTTTGCTCCCCTGTCCAATATGTAACTGTTAAGTTGGTGTTCTCCGCAGCGAAGGCTTTCTTCCTTATCGCTTTCTGTCAAGAAAATAGTATACAACATGTGAGATCACCACCGTTCCATCCAGAATCAAATGGCCAAGTGGAAAGAGCTGTGGACACTTTCAAATGCGCAGTCCTAAAAATTAAGGGGAGGGGACCACACCGGCAATCATCGACACATTTCTGCTGAGTTAGAGGGCGATGCCAAATGTTAACGCTCCACATGGTAAGTCCCTGGCGGAGTAACTGTGGAACCGGAAGATCCGTTTACCCGTGGATGTCACCCGTCTAAAACCATACTCGCCAACCGGTAGAAACACAGATATGGAAGTTCAGTTCAACCAACATCACGGTGCTGTAAGTAACAAATTTATACCCGGCCAGTCTATGCTAGCAGAAGCCTACCGTGGTGGTGTGGAAAAGTGGACACAATGTATAATTCTGCGTCATGCTGGAATAGTTGTCTATGAGGTAAACGTAGGCTCGCCTATCTGAGTCTGTCCTGACAATCAGCTACACTTCCTAAGTCCTAGCGAGAGCTACACTCGATCCTGTTCTTCCACTGGAGATTCTTCTCAACAGATTTGGATTAGCTCAAAAGCAAAAATCTCCAGAGCCGATTAATGAACCAGTAATTTGCAAAATTTGCGCACCTAGAAGATAAACCGATCCAATACGAAAGCCCGTCATACCAATTCAACTCAACACTCAGCAGCACTCCTACGATCGAGTAATTCAAAGAGGTGT